>JBBBDQ010001314.1:1685000-1780000 GCA_037127315.1 Ascarosepion bandense
TTCACGATAAAAAAGTTGTTTTTAATCAATTATTTTTCTTCATACTCTGCTTTGCCTTCAACGAAATAATAGAGGTACCTGATATTATGAAAATGAATACTAAATACCTTATGATTGTAACAAAAATCATTTGTTTTTTAAACCAAATTTTTTATCTCATTTTAAAACAATGATTGTAATTTCAAAATATTGGCTTTGTTGTTTTATTTTCTGAATTCAAGTAACAATATATTAATTCTTTAGATTCTGCTTCATCCTATTTTATTCCGCACATATCAAAAATTGTTACCCCACAAGAAAAAAAGATTGGCTGGAACCATTAACACAGTGATGATGACGTCATGTATACTGTTGATGACTTCATTTTAAGGAATGGGATGAAAGGTCTTATTTGAAAAGCCACATATCAGCCTAACTGAAAAAAAGAACAAAAAAAAAAATAATAAAACCAAAAAACAAAAAACAAACAAACAAAAAAACAAACCCCAATGCACTTACTAATAAGAAGAGTTGAAATTAATGCATGCATGGTTTCACAGTTCTAGCATCACCCCTTCATAGTCAGCCTATGAACTTTTCATCCCACCTTCGTACATGGAAAGAAACAATGCAGTTATTAATAAGAAGATTTGAAATTAATGCATGCAAGATTTCACAGTTCTAGCATCACTCCTTCATATTCAGCCTATGAACTTTTCATCCCACCCTCGTATCTGGAAAGAACCAATGCAGTTATTATTAAGAAGAGTTGAAATTAATGCATTCAAGGTTTCACAGTTCTAGCATCACCCCTTCATATTCAGCCTATGAAACTTTTATTCCACCCTCGTACATGGAAAGAAACAATGCAGTTATTAATAAGAAGAGTTGAAATTAATGCCTGCAAGATTTCACAGTTCTAGCATCACTCCTTCATAGTCAGCCTATGAACTTTTCATCCCACCCTCGTATCTGGAAAGAACCAATGCAGTTATTAATAAGAAGATTTGAAATTAATGCATGCAAGATTTCACAGTTCTAGCATCACTCCTATGAACTTTTCATCCTACCCTCGTACATGGAAAAACAATGTAGCTACTAATAAGAAGAGTTGAAATTAATGCATGCAAGATTTCACACTTCTAGCTTAACTCCTTCGGAGTCAGCCTTTGAATTTTTCATCCCACCCTGGTACCTGGAAAGAAACAATGCCGTTATAAATGAGAAGAGTTGATATTCATACAGGCAATATTCTCAATTGTGGCATCACTTCTTGATATTCTGCGATATAATTGGACTGTTAATGTTCAGAACGATATTTTTCCTGTTTCTTAATATTTTCCTCAGCTTTTAGAAGGCATCTTTCGCTATTCCAGTGTGCCTTCGAATTTTTCTTTTGCAATCACTGTCTTCTCGTCCCAGATATCTAAATTGTTGTTCCCTTTTTTTTATTTCGGTATCTCTAACCTGTAATTTGCATATTGGGCTGTTTCTGTTACTCTATTGATGCATACAAGTAATAAGCTTTAAGATAAGGTACAGTTAAATGCTTTTGTTTTGTTTTTGTTTGACGAGACTTACCGACAGGCAGATTCATTGAATGGACGAATTTTTAATTAATTCACATCCACCCTTGTGCAAATTACTTGTTTTAGTTTTCTTTCTTTCACCATACGATCAGTTGTAGACCCACTCGAGTAACAGATTGATTGATTGGTTGTTTTGTTTAACGACAGTCCAAACTTCGTGGTCATTTTATGCCGAAAATGGTTTTGAGTGGTTTTGAAAGAATCTTGAGTTAGATGTACTTTTTGGTTTGGGTAGGCGTCTTGAAGTAGGCAGCTTCATGGAGGTATATAGCTTAGTATCAGTCAGTTAAGTGCCATACGTGATACACACTTGGGCGATCATGTCTAGAAAGCGACATGACTGACTGGACAGAAGATTATCCCGCAGTAGGTTGCCATTGCTTTCTGCGGTAGACTGGTTGCCGACCAAGGCTATAGAACCCAATCTGTCCTATTATTTAACCCATAACTGGAAGGAAGAGACGGATTAATACCTTTCCCAAGAGTATTTGCGCAAAAGTGAATGCAATGAATTCAGCTAGAATTCGAACTCGGCTCCCCGATTTCTCGTTCCGAAGCGATATCCAATGCACCACAATGCACATAAAAATGTACTCACATTTTAACTGACTCTAACATGCTTTTTTTTTGCTTTTTATGCAGGTGTAATTAAATAATCACAGCATGGCAGGAAAACAACTTAAGTTTGAAGAGAGGAAGTTTATCTTGAAATGTTACTGGAAGACCGAAAACGCCATTGAAGTGCAAAGACGATTCAGAAGGGAATTCGAAAAACCGCCACCAACGCGCCGGACCATTGCTCGCATCAGAGACAAATTTGAAGCAGATTTTTTCTTTTAATCATTTCACCCCGAGCAAGGCGGAAACGCCACTGATGTGTAGGGGGCTACATAAATGTAAAAAGATTAATTAGAAAAGAGTGAGGAGTACAACCTAGTTAGAAAGGAACAATAGAAAGCTGAGAAAGCAGGTGCGATGACAGATACATAGGTGGAGAGAAAGGGAAGGTTATACAGGTGTGGGGAGAGAGCTAGAGCCCAGTGGTTAGTCGATGAGTATTGACTTTGCATTTAAATTTCTGGAGGTTGTAGCCGTCAGGAAAACAAGAATATGGGAGCGAGTTCCACAGGCGGGAAGTGCGAGAGAAGAAGCTGCAGGAATAGAATTGTCGTCTGCATTTGGCTAACCTGACTGTGAATGGGTGAGACCCAGTTGCCAGTCTGGTTGCACGAGTAAACACCTGTACATCTTAATGCTCAAGTGAACAACATCAAACATCTCAATGCTCAAGTGACCCACACAGAGTCTTGATATTTCTCCGACTAGCAGTATAGCCCGGCGTTGCTCGGGTGTAATGAAAGCTTTAAAACTAATCCATAGCCCTGGAGCTCAGACTCAGCCTAAAGAATATTTGAAATAATAAAATAATTGCGACAATTTACCAATCGCACCCAATATATATATATATACTAGCAGTATAGCCCTGCGTTGCTCGGGTGCAATGAAAGCTTTAAAACTAATCCATGGTCCAGTACCTCAGACTTTTTGGACGTTGGCATGAAAGACTAAAAAGCAATAGTTGTTTCCAGTTAAAGCGAAACCGTAGACTGAAAGAAAAATGAATGGATGTAAGTCAAATTTTGATTTCCTGGTATCGATATCAAATAAGTTTTTTCGTCGTAAACTGAATTTTGAAGGCTAAATAAGTCCTCTGAGTAATTGGTATCATGGCTGAGACTAACAACTACAATTATACCTACTTAGAGCCAAACCCGAAGCAAAAACTAAAATAAAAGGGCTGAAAAAAATACAGACATACAGGCGGATAAACAGACACACACACAAACATCTTGCCTTTTATATATATTATCGATTTTCTGCACTATTGTAAGAGCTGTAGCCTTGAAACTTCTGAATATCGTTTCTTATGTCTTTGTCTATGAGTGTATCAAATTTGATTAAAATCTGACCACTCCTTCTATAACCCGATTTTTTCGATTATCGATTTTCGATATTTATCGGGGGTACCTCAACACAAAACCTAGCTAAGAACATTCGCAGACGCTTATAGTACAACTGTGTAAATTTTCAAGAAAATCTGTTCTGTTGTAAGTTATATTGAACAAAAATATACAAACTGGAACACGGGTTAGTCAGTTCGGGAATACTAGGAATACTGTTAGTAGAATCAATATATACAAACTTGTAGTGAAGAAGTAAGTCCGGGTAATGAGTCTATATCCAAACAACTCTAACTTACTATGCACCAAATTACATGTATAGCCTTGGCTGGCAACCAGTCTACCGCAGAAAGTGAGATAATCTTCTGTCCAGTCAGTCATGTCTATTTCGAGACATGATCGCCCAAGCGTGTATCAAGTATGGCACTTAATTGACTGATTGAATATAATAGTTGGAAACATGATTAAGGCATAAAGTGAGAGATCAGTTTTATATTGTTATGAAGTAATAAAATGATCCCCCACTAATTAATACTTAATAATATAATACATATCTTCCCCCTCTAGCTATGAGTCAAATAAGAGGACAGATTGGGTTCTATAGCCTTGGCTGCCAACCAGTTTACCACATAAAGTAATGGCAACCTACTGCAGGATAATCTTCTGTCCAGTCAGTCATGTCTCTTTCGAGACATGATCGCCCGAGCGTGTATCACGTATGGCACTTAACTGACTGACTGACATAATAATCAACGGGGTTGCCGTCTGGGGAGTTAGGTGAACAGATGTGAGGAGTGATGTCAGGATGCAGGGTACTGTTGTTAGACATAGGGTTTTCTAGAAGCCAACCGTTTGACTCATGGCAGAAATACCCACTCAAGACACTTTATGTAAGCCTCCATGTTAGATTCATCTAACTCTTTCTGAATTCTCGGCACTGTAAAACTACGAAATGCTTGTATTGGAGCTTCCGGTGCGAGTGCCAAGCAGTACAGCATGCCGTTTCCAAATTTCTGGCGGTGTGTATTGTGTAATGATGTTCTTGTACTCAAAGACCCTACTATGTAACTGTGAAAGTAAAAAAAAACAAACAACGCGCATGTGTGAAATTCAAAATATAAAATGGCAACAATTTACCCATCGCGCTCTGTATGTCTATTAAGTCAGCAGCTTAGACTGATTTGTATTTTGTGATGTTTTTTTTTCTCTCTGCTGAAATGACTGCTTTTTCGCTCCTCGTCTTACTACTTCCGGAAACCTTTAAATTTGAACTTCCGTTTTTGTTTTATTTCATGACAGCTGACGTTTTGGAATCAATTACCCCAATTGACATTCCAGTTTATTTTCTCTCGGTGTTTCAGATATTGTTTCCTGAGTGAACGAATTTCATCCTCTTTTGTTTGAAAATGTTCACTGTCACCAGAGATATTTGAACCCATTCATAATACCATCTTTGTTTTTGCCAATGTTACCATCAGAAATTGCTATATATAACTTCATATATTGGTAACTAAAATTCGGCTTATTCATACATTTTCTGTTTTTGTTGGAGTTACCATTAGAATATAAGTTCACTTATTCTTTTTTATTTATCATTTCTCACAAACATAGGCGGGACCGCCACATAGTGTGCAGGGTTTTACAGTGACAGAAAAGTCTGGATACAATGAATATTTGAATCAGGATAAAAGATGAGTTTGAGTTTTGTTTAATGGCATATCAACACCGCTGTGGGTTATTTAATGCCAAAAAGATGGGGTTTAAGTTATTTTTTTAATGTTCGAATATAGTGAGAAGCTTGATTTAGTCAGATTTTAATGAAATTTTTTTTTGTTTTTATTCTTTTTTATTTTAGAAAACTGAAGATGTCATCTAGTTTTGTATTCAAAAATGTTTTGCCGAGAATAATTTTTTCCTTCAAAAATGTGTTATGATAATAATTTTTTCTTCAAAAATGTATATCTTTCTATAAAAGTTTATTTTTATGTATATATTTCTATAAAAAGTGTAGTTTTATACTTTCATAGTGTTTTGACCTCAGTTTGGGGGTTAACTATTTGCCCATAGCTGGGACCCTAACAGATGCTACCACTCCGGGTCTCTGGATACAGGAGGAATTGAGGAAAGGATAAAAGTTAACCGGGATAAAGAATTTAGAAAATGGCAATTGACGTTGCATTTAATTTTTTGGAGATTGTAGCTATCAGGAAAGCTAGTAAACGGAAGTGATTTCCACAGGGCGGAAGTACGAGAAAAGAGACTGTTCGATTAAGAGTGGTGGTTAAATTTAACTATTTCAGCGGTAAAAGGGTGGGACCTTGATGCCAATCTATTCAGTCAGACAGTTAAGTGCCATACGTGATACACGCTTGGGCGATCATGTCTCAAAAGAGACATGACTGACTGGACAGAAGATTATTTTTTCTGCCGTAGACTGGTTGCGAATCAAGGCAATAGAACCAAGTCTGTCATATTTTTTAGCCCATAATTGGAGGGAAGAGACGGATTAGTACCTTTTTCAGGGTATTTGTATGCAAGTGAATGCAGGGAGTTCAACTGGAATTCGAACTCGGCTCCCCGAATTGTCGTTCCGAGTAGATATCTAGTGCACTACAACGCACATCCAGCCAAACTAGTAGCTCGCTTTAATTCACGTGAATGAGGCACCAGGAGAAAAGCTCAATTCCCATAAAATTATTTTATAGAAAAGACAGAATCTCATCAGTGGGAAAATGGCTGAAGTCGAGGCGCCAAGTCAGGACGGGTTACATTGCAAATGCTTCTTAAGACTTTGTAAAGAACCTTGAAGTTGAATAGCAAGAGCGCCCAACTAGATATGGCAACAATATTAAATGCAAGGACTAATATTCTTTATATTGATAACGACGAGTGAATTTATTCACACATTCATTTCTAACTTGGGAATTTTAGCACTTAATTAATGCCACAGACGTTTGTGGTAGAGTTACAATTGAAAATTGTTACTTAAAATTATCTAACCCACTGACGTGTTATAAATCTGTGTTTCTGTCGCTTTTTTTTTACAAAAACGACTGATGCGCAGATAACACTAAAAACGAAGCAAACAATAACTAGAAAGAGTACTCGATGACAACAAACCTCAGTCAAGGCAAACCGACATCATTTCAGCAATTAACAAGAAACGGTTATTAAAATATAAAAGAATAACTTCAATGAACTTGACCACTCTCAAGAAGAAAAAAATGAACTGTACTGTTCTCAAAATCAAATGCGCACTTAAAACAAAACAAGGGAGGTAATTCAGTATTTGGCATTTGAAAGGCAAAAATTAAATTTTATTAATAAAACAGGAAAAATAACATAGAAACTTTATTCTGTACAGGATCGAACCAAAAATCTAATCAGTTTGTTCCAGTCATGAGTCCAATAATCCCTGAAATTTTGCATCCAAAAATCCAAAAATTTTGCAGCAGGTCTTGAGATATTTTGACCAAGGACAGACAGATAAACAAACAAATGAGCGTGACTGTATAATAATAGCAGTTCCAGAAATCAAAGTTTTATAACGTTAGTTTTCGTAACGTTATTCTGAAGAGAACTTCCGTTAAATCGCTATTAGCGAATTATGATATTTCGGTACGTTCGCGTGGAATCAACGTACTAAACAAATACTTCGAATAATAAACAATGATTCTATTGGAATGATTCTCTCGAGTGATTCACTCAGAAACGATCTTTTCAATACGTGCAACACCAGAATGATGCACAACATAGAACGATAATTATCTGCCTCCCCACCGAGGCAGAATGCAGCACAAGGCTTTTTTTATTGTGGGGAATCCGAGCCCTAAAGCCCAGGCAAAAATTTCCCATAGACCCTGCACATAGTAGGGTAGGGTAACTAGTCTAATTTTCCCCAGACAAGACTCTGCTCTGAGGCCTTCGGGGTTCCTCTCCGCCCGAAGGCAGAGAATTTGATGAGGTTAGTTCTGGTTGATGCACAACGCCGAACGGTATCTATCTGCCTCCCCACTGAGGCGGAATGTGGCATAAGGTTTTTTTTTTTATTGTGGGGAATTCGGCCCTAAAGAGCGGGCAAAAAATTCCCATAGTCCCTGCACATGGTAGGGTGGGTAACTAATTTTCCCCAGACGAGACTCTGCCCTTCAGCTGAGCCTCGTATCGGGGTTCCTCACCGTCCAGAAGCTGAGAGTTTGACGAGATTAGTTTGAGTTGATGCACAACGCCGAACGATATTTACCTCCTCACCGAGGATTATGGCTATTTTGTTGCCGGGAAGAATTTTTGCTGTCCTTGGGGAGTAAATGTATCTACTGGAGCCATGTCCTTAGGGAGATCGTAGTTTCTGGATGAATATTTTGTCTAACATGTGCATTTCATGTTTATAGGTTATTCCTTGTTTGTTTGTCTTTACTTCTGAGATGAGATTGTATTTACACTTGAAAAATTTGCTATTTGTCAGCAGGAAAAAATATAGATATTTGTTGAAGGGGAAAATTATAGCTATTTTGTCAGTGGGAAGAATTATGGATATGTTATCGGGAAGGATTACTACTATTGGTTGGGGGAAGAATTATGGCTATTTTGTCAGTGGGAAGAATTATGGATATGTTGTTATCAGGGAAGGATTACTGCTGTTGGTTGGCGGGAAGAATTATGGCTATTTTGTCAGTGGGAATAATTATGGATATGTTGTTATCGGGGAGGATTACTGCTAGTTGTTAGCGGGAAGAATTATGGCTATTTTGTCCAGTGGGAAGAATTGTGGATATATTGTTATCGGGAAGGATTACTGCTATTGGTTGGGGGGAAGAATTATGGCTATTTTGTGTTGGGGAAAAATTATGGATATATTTGTTATCGGGAAGGATTACTACTATTGGTTAGGGGGAAAAATTATGGCTATTTTAATGGAAGTGGGAAAAATTATGGATATGTTGTTATCAGGGAAGGATTACTGCTGTTAGTTGTGAGGAAATTATGGCTATTTTGTCAGTGGGAAGAATTATGGATATGTTGTTATCGAGAAGGATTACTGCTATTGGTTAGCGGGAGGAATATGGCTATTTTGTCAGTGGGAAGAATTATGGATATGTTGTTACCGGGAAGGATTACTGCTATTGGTTAGCGGGAAGAATTATGGCTATTTTGTCAGTGGGAAATTATGGATATGTTGTTATCGGGAAGGATTACGCTATTTGTTGGCGGGAAGAATTATGGCTATTTTGTCAGTGGGAAGAATTATGAATATGTTGTTATCGGAGGATTACTGCTATTTGTTAGCAGGAAAATTGTGGCTAGTAAATTAGGGGAAGGAATTATGGATATGTTGTTATCTGGAAGGATTACTGTTGGTTAGCGGGAAGAATTATGGCTATTTTGTCAGTGGGCTCAGTGGATATGTTGTTATCGGGGAGGATTACTGCTAGTTGTTAGCGGGAAGAATTATGGCTATTTTGTCAGTGGGAAGAATTATGGATATGTTGTTCTCTGGGAAGGATTACTGCTATTGGTTAGGGGGAAGAATTATGGCTATTTTGTCAGTGGGAAAAATTATGGATATGTTGTTACCAGGAAGGATTACTGCTATTGGTTAGGGGAAGAATTATGGCTATTTTGTCAGTGGGAAGAATTATGGATATGTTGTTATCGGAAAGGTTACTGCTATTGGTTGGCGGGAAATTATGGCTATTTTGTCAGTGGAAGAATTATGGATGTGTTGTTATCCGGGAAGGATTACTGCTATTGGTTAGCGGGAAGAATTATGGCTATTTTGTCAGTGGGAAGAATTATGGATGTATTTTGTTACCGGGAAGGATTACTGCTATTGGTTAGCGGGAAGAATTATGGCTGTTGTCAGTGGGGGAAGAATTATGGATATGTTATTTATCGGAGGGATTACTGCTATTTGTTGTATTGCAGGAAGAATTATGGCTATTTTGTCAGTGGGAAGAATTGAATATGTTGTTATCAGTAAGGATTACTGCTATTTGTTGGCAAGAAGGAGTGGCTATTTTGTCAGTGGAAGAATTATGGATATGTTGTTATCTGGAAGGATTACTGCTATTGGTTAACAGGAAGAATTATGGCTATTTTGTCAGTGGGAATAATTATGGATATGTTGTTATCGGGAAGGATTACTGCTATTTGTTATCGGGAAGAATTATGGCTATTTTTGTCAGTGGGAAGAATTATGGATATGTTGTTATCTGGAAGGATTACTGCTCTTGGATTCCCAGCGGGAAGAATGCTGTGCAGCTATTTTGTCAGTATGGGAATAATTATGGGTCTGTTGTTGTCAGGAAGGATTACTGCTATTGGTTAGCGGGAAGAATTATGGCTATTTTGTCAGTGGAGAAGATTATGGATATGTTGTTATCGGAAGGATTACTGCTATTGGTTAGCGGGAAGAATTATGGCTATTTTGTCAGTGGGAAAAGGGTATGGATATGTTGTTATCGGGAACTATTTAAGGCAAAATTATGATGATTTTGTTAACGGAAATGATTATGGCTATTTTATAAGCAGGAAGAATTATGTCTATTTTGTCAGAGGAAATATTAGGGATATTTTATCAACGGAGAAAATAAAACTATTTTGTCTGGGGAAAATATTATAACTATTTTGTCAACGGTAAAAATTATGACTATTTTGTCAGCGGAAAATATTATAACTACTTTGTCAACGGTAAAAATTATGACTATTTTGTCAGCAGAAAATATTAGGACTATTTTGTCAATGTTGTCAATAGTAAAAATTATGACTATTTTCTCAGCGGAAAATATTATGACTATTTTGTCAACGGTAAAAATTATGACTATCTTGTCAGCAGGAAATATTATGACTATTTTGTCAACGGTAAAAATTATGACTATTTTGTCAGCAGGAAATATTAGGACTATTTTGTCAACGGTAAAAATTATGACTATTTTCTCAGCAGGAAATATTAGGACTATTTTTTCAACGGTAAAAATTATGACTATTTTGTCAGCAGGAAATATTAGGACTATTTTTTCAACGGTAAAAATTATGACTATTTTGTCAGCAGGAAATATTAGGTCTATTTTGTCAATGGTAAAAATTATGACTATTTTCTCAGCAGGAAATATTAGGACTATTTTGTCAATGGTAAAAATTATGACTATTTTGTCAGCGGAAAATATTATGACTATTTTGTCATCGGTAAAAATTATGACTATTTTGTCAGCAGGAAATATTATGACTATTTTGTTAATGGTAAAAATTATGACTATTTTGTCAGCAGGAAATATTAGGACACTTTTGTCAATGGTAAAAATCATGACTATTTTGTCAGCGGAAAATATTAGGACTATTTTGTCAACGGTAAAAATTATGACTATTTTGTCAGCAGGAAAATATTATCACTATTTTGTCAACGGTAAAAGTTATGACTATTTTGTCAGCAGGAAATATTATGACTATTTTCACAACGGTAAAAATTATGACTATTTCGTCAGCAGGAAATATTATGACTATTTTGTTAATGGTAAAAATTATGACTATTTTTTCAGCAGGAAATATTAGGACTATTTTGCCAACGGTAAAAATTATGACTATTTTGTCAGCAGGAAATATTATGACTATTTTGTCAACGGTAAAAATTATGACTATTTTGTCAGCGGAAAATATTATAACTACTCTGTCAACGGTAAAAATTATGACTATTTTGTTAGCAGGAAATATTAGGACTATTTTGTCAATGTTGTCAATAGTAAAAATTTTGACTATTTTCTCAGCGGAAAACATTATGACTATTTTGTCAACAGTAAAAATTATGACTATCTTGTCAGCAGGAAATATTATGACTATTTTGTCAATGTAAAAATTATGACTATTTTCTCAGCAGGAAATATTATGACTATTTTCTCAACGGTAAAAATTATGACCATTTTGTCAGCAGCAAATATTATGAATATTTTGTCAACGGTAAAAATTATGACTATTTTGTCAGCAGGAAATATTAGGACTATTTTGTCAATGGTAAAAATTATGACTATTTTGTCAGCAGAAAATATTAGGACTATTTTCTCAAAGGTAAAAATTATGACTATTTGTCAGCAGGAAATATTATGACTATTTTGTCAACGGTAAAAATTATGACTATTTTGTCAGCAGGAAATATTATGACTATTTTGTCAACGGTAAAAATTATGACTATTTTCTCAGCAGGAATATTAGGACTATTTTGTCAATGGTAAAAATTATGACTATTTTGTCAGCGGAAAATATTATGACTATTTTGTCAACGGTAAAAATTATGACTATTTTGCCAGCAGGAAGTATTATGACTATTTTGTCAACGGTAAAATTATAACTATTTTTGTCAGCAGGAAATATTAAAACTATTTTGTTAATGGTAAAAATTATGACTATTTTTTCAGCAGGAAATATTAGGACTCTTTTGTCAATGGTAAAAATTATGACTATTTGTCAGCGGAAAATATTATGACTATTTTGTCAACGGTAAAAATTATGACTACTTTGTCAGCAGGAAATATTATGACTATTTTGTCAACGGTAAAATTATGACTATTTTGTCAGCAGAAAATATTAGGACTATTTTGTTAATGGTAAAAATTATGACTATTTTTTCAGCAGGAAATATTAGGACTATGTTGCCAACGGTAAAAATTATGACTATTTTGTCAGCGGAAAATATTATGACTATGTTGTCAACGGTAAAAATTATGACTATTATGTCAGCAGGAAATATTATGTCTATTTTCTCAACGGTAAAAATTATGACTATTTTGTCAGCAGGAAATATTATGACTATTTGGTCAACGGTAAAAATTATGACTATTTTGTCAGCAGGAAATATTAGGACTATTTTGTCAATGGTAAAAATTATGACTATTTTGTCAGCAGGAAATATTAGGACTATTTTGTCAATGGCAAAAATTATGACTATTTTGTCAGCGGAAAATATTATCACTATTTTGTCAACGGTAAAAGTTATGACTATTTTGTCAGCAGGAAATATTATGACTATTTTGTCAACGGTAAAATTATGACTATTTTGTCAGCAGGAAATTTTAGGACTATTTTGTTAATGGTAAAAATTATGACTATTTTTTCAGCAGGAAATATTAGGACTATGTTGCCAACGGTAAAAATTATGACTATTTTGTCAGCGGAAAATATTATAACTACTTTGTCAACGGTAAAAATTATGACTATTTTGTCAGCAGAAAATATTAGGACTATTTTGTCAATGTTGTCAATAGTAAAAATTATGACTATTTTCTCAGCGGAAAACATTATGACTATTTTGTCAACGGTAAAAATTATGACTATCTTGTCAGCAGGAAATATTATGACTATTTTGTCAATGGTAAAAATTATGACTATTTTCTCAGCGGAAAACATGATGACTATTTTGTCAACGGTAAAAATTATGACTATCTTGTCAGCAGGAAATATTATGACTATTTTGTCAATGCTGAAATTGTGACTATTTTGTCAGCGGAAAATATTATGACTATTTTGTCAGCGGTAAAAATTATGACTATTTTGTCAGCAGGAAATATTATGACTATTTTCTCAACGGTAAAAATTATGACTATTTTGTCAGCAGGAAATATTATGACTATTTTGTCAACGGTAAAAATTATGACTATTTTGTCAGCAGGAAATATTAGGACTATGTTGCCAACGGTAAAAATTATGACTATTTTGTCAGCGGAAAATATGACTATTTTGTCATCGGTAAAAATTATGACTATTTTGTCAGCAGAAATATTATGATAATATTATTATCCTTGCTGACAAAATAGTCATAATTTTTACCATTGACAAAATAGTCATAATATTTTCCGCTGAGAAAATAGTCATAATTTTTACCGTTGACAAAATGTCAACGGTAAAAATTATGACTATTTTGTCAGCAGGAAATAGGACTATTTTGTCAATGGTAAAAATTATGACTATTTTGTCAGCAAGGATAATTATGAAGATTTTGCCGGGAAGAATTACTGCTATTTTGTCTATTTCATTTCAGCCGTTGTACACTTTGCCCTTTTTCAGGAGATATACGATGGAATTTCGAACCAAACTCTTTACTTAGTCCATGAAGATAGATTGTTATAATTTCACGTACCAAGACTTTTTGGAATATCGTAATATCAGTTAATTTCATTTAATAACTCAAAGAATCTGTAATGTGATCGATCCCTATTTGGCAACTCGGATACAGTCATTTTCTCACCGGTGTAATGTGGCTTTCCTGTATTTCTTCTACATATACTTTCACAGCTTCTGCTCCGATGAACTCACTGATGCTCCCTATGTATTAATTCCGAGTCACAAGATTAGCAACTCTTTTCCACCCGTTTACTGTGAAACCAATAAAATGTAAACGCAACTTCTACACTAACAGCTTCTTTTCTCGCACTTCAGCTTGTGGAATTCCCTTCTGTTTACTTGCTTCTCCGACAACTACAATTTCCAAGAATTTAAATGTAAAATCAATAGTCATCTCCTATCTCACTAACCTGCATCCTCTCCTTTCTCCGTCCACTCCACTCTCATCAGTATTCTCATCCTTCTCTAAGCCACTTCCTGACACTCCCGATAACCTGTCACTCTTTCTCATAACTTTCCTCCTACATAATCCCCTGCGCACCAGTGGCAGTAAACTGCCTTCCTTGGGGCGATATGATTAAAAAAAAAACTATTTCAGTTTTTGTTCTCTCTGCTGCGGCTAAGTATTGAACTTACAACTCTTTGAATTATTCCACCAACGCTTTTATCCAATGGGCCATATGAGAACAGAAACTTAGAGTCGAGTTATTAAAGGGAAATAACTGAGTCTGAGATATCCAAAAAATGACATGCCATGTTGAATTAGAACAATCTACTCCTGTAGACTAAATAAAGGGTTCAGTTCGAAGTTCCAACATATATCTCCTGAAGAAGGCCGGAGAGTACAATGACTGAAACACTGTGAATATGGTAATAACGATGATGACAACAGTTCGAACGATGTAAATACTTACAGTACCTCATCTCAGAAATATAGACAGACGTTAAATGTGTATTATATCTTGTTCAATACATTCCCTTCCCGATTATCCAGATACCCTTTGGGCAGGGGTTCGAAAAATATATGATCAGATAATCCCAAATTATGGATAATTAAATACCTAAATTATTTATAAAAAATAAACAAAAAGGAACGAAGAAAAGAGCCATTTTTTATACAGGGTGCAATGGTTAGGTTGTCGTCTAAATGAAGCAAAAATGAAAATAACATTGATATCTCATTTTAATAGATATATTTTCCAAGGTTATACAAAAATATTTTGAAATACTTCTTCTTCTCTCGATCACCGAAGTTAAGCAACGTTGAGCTGGGTCAGTACTTAGACGGGTGACCGCTTGGGAATTCCAGGTGCTGTAAGCGTTTAGTGACGGATGGGCCTTGTGGTGCAGTGGATATCGGCTCGGAAAGAGAAATCGGCGAGCCGAGTTCAAATTCCAGTTGAATACCCTGCATTAACTTAAGCACTGGTACCCTTGGGAAAGGTATTAATCCGTCCCTTCCCTCCAGTTATGGGTTAAATAACAAGGGTCGGATATGGGGACCCCGCCCTTAAAAACAAATCCCAATGAATCTTGATACTCGAAAAGCAAAAAGTATAACGAGACACAAAACTTATATGAAAACAACAATAAATTGTTGAAAGAAAAAGGAATTACCAGCAATAAATAAATGAAATTTTAGTTGACAATAAATGACCCGCCGAGGTTGATATGCCATAAAAACAAAACAACCAACCAACATCTTCTTCTTCTTCTTCTATGTGTCCTGTCATTTCAGGACGTAGGCGATCATGTCTTTCCACGTCGTCCCTATCCCTGGTGACTCTTAGCACGCCTTCTCCTGTTGCACCATGCAAACCTCGTTCCATCATCCACCTGATTAGGTCCTTCAAATATGTTATCTGTTGCTTTCCTCTATCTCTTTTTCCCTCTATCTGGCCTGTTAGTATCAGGTTCTCCAAGCCCTCCTTCCTCATTGCATGTCTCAGGAACGTCAGCTGTCTCTTCTTGATGCTCAATATTAATTTCCTTTTCGTTTCCATCCTTTCCAAAACCTCATCATTGCTCACATGCTCGGTCCATGATATTCGCAGCATCCTTCTGTAGAACCATATTTCAGATACTTCAAGTTTTTCCTTTATCTTCGATGATATTGTCCAGCATTCACTGCCATATGAAGAACTGACAACACATAGCAATCCATTACTCTCTTCTTTGATTTTAGCGAAATTGTCCTGTTTCTTAATACCGTACTCAACTTCTGGAATGCTTCCTTCGCCATGCCAATTCGCCTTCGGATCTCTGTGTTGCACTTTCCGTCTTCTGTTATAATACTTCCCAGGTATTTAAATTTTTGTACCTGCTTGATTCTAGTATCCCCGACCTGTATTTGGCATTTTGGGCTGCCGTTTTTACTGATGACCATGCATTCGGTTTTCTTGCAGTTTATTTGTAGTCCTTTCTTGTCACTCTCTTCGGCTACCTTCTGTAGGAGGTCATGTAGTTTCCTTTCTGTGTCTGCTATCAGCACTGTATCACCTGCGTACCTTAGGCTGTTTAAATTGTGGCCTCCGATGAAAAATCCAGGCATAACTTCTAGGGGCCTCAAAATAAGAGTAAAATTATTCACTGGAGCCATGTCCTTGGGGACAGTGTAGTCACTGGATGAATATTTCGTCTAACATGTACAGTTCATGTTTCTAGTTTATTCTTTGTTTGCTTGTCTATACTTCTGAGATGAGGTAGTATTTAATATTATCTACATTGTTCGGACTAGTGTCCTCATTTTTATTGTCATTATTATTAATAATTAATCATTATTAATAATGGCAATAAAGACGAAGATTATCGTCCGAACAATGTAGATAGGTTATTTCTTACTGATCAGGATGAGAACTTTTCAGTCAACCATCGTATATATGTGCGTTGTGGTACAGTGGATATCGGCTCGGAACGAGAAATCGGGGAGCCGAGTTCGAATTCCAGCTGAATTCATTGCATTCATTTAAGCGCAAATACCCTTGGGAAAGGTATTAATCTGTTTTTTCCTTCCAGTTATGGGTTAAATAACAGGACAGATTGGGTTCTATAGCCTTGGCTCGCAACCAGTCTACCGCAGAAAGTAATGGCAATCTACTGCGGGATAATTTTCTGCACAGTCAGTCATGTCTCTTTCGAGACATGATCGCCCAAGCGTGTTTCACGTGTGGCACTTAACTGACTGACTGATCGTATATATAAAGATCAACAAAGACGTTGGCGTTGTTTACATATCGTAAAATCCATAACACGCTATGAAATTGGCCTTTCTCTAACGTTGCGCCAATGGCCTGGTGGGTGAATATCCGACTGCTGTCAAATTAGTCCCAGCTCGAGACATAACGGTTAATCTAACCTCACTGAAAAAAGCATGTCTGCGGATGGTTTATATATGAGGGTCATTCAATAAATAAGGTGAATTTTTCGGTATAAGGACTTCTACGAGGGTCATTCAATATATAGTGTGAATTTTTCGGTATAAGGACTTCTACGAGGGTCATTCAATAAATAAGGTGAATTTTTCGGTATAAGGACTTCTACGAGGGTCATTCAATAAATAAGGTGAATTTTTCGGTATAAGGACTTCTACGAGGGTCATTCAATAAATAAGGTGAATTTTTCGGTATAAAGCCATACAGATAGAATCTTACTTTTTTAAATAGTTTTTTCTTTACTTCTTTTTCAAAGGGATTTAATTTTTTTTGCAGATTGAAAAAAAAAAGAAGAAAACTTTAAGAGTTTTGGAGATTCACAAAGATGGCCGACCAAGAAGCATGCTCCAGGATTGAACAGAGGTCAGTTATCAAGTTTTTGGTTGCGGAAGTGTGCAAACCATTTGAAATTCATAGGAGAATGTCAACTGTGTATGGTGCCACATATTTCAGCCATAAGAAAATGTCTACAAGTGGGCTAAATTGTTTAAAGAAAGACGGTGCAGTGTTGAGGATGAAAACAGGTCTGGGAGGCCTACAGAAGTGAGGTCTCCTGAAGTGATCGAATCAGTCAATGACCTCATTCAGTCTGACAGAAGGGTGACAGTGGATGACATTGCAAGGACTTTGAGCCTATCTGATATGACAGTACACAAAATTGCCTACATGAAGTCAGCTGCCGGTGGGTGTCAAAGATGCTTACTACAGAGTACAAGCAGAAGAGGGTCGAGTTGTCCCAGCAGTGTCTCTCCCGCTATGAGAAGGATGGTGATGAGTTTTTGAAGAAGGTGGTTACATATGACGAGACATGGCTCTGGCACTATGAGCCTGAGTCCAAACGGCAGTCCATGGAGTGGAAGCACTCAGGCTTCCAGTGAAGAAGATGTTCAAGTCTCAGCGGTCCACCGCGAAGGTGATGCTCACTGTTTTTTGGGATATGCAAGGCCCAATCACCATTTCATTCCTTGAGAAAGGAAGCAGCGTGAAGAGTGCCAACTACTGTGAACTGCTGAGACAGGTCAAGAAAGACATAAAGAATCAACGCGTGTTTTGGACTAATGGATCCAGTTTGTTTCTTCGACCTGAGGCAGGACTGACAGTAGAAAGGCTGACACCAACAAATTCCGCGATCTCCCTCTAAGGCTTGCCAGTGTGTTCGTGCAGCGTCAAAATTTTCGTACGCCCTCCTTGGAGTAACATCCATAGCAGACAACGGCTAATCGACAGTTATGACAATAGTGTCTGGGCGTGATAAGAATCTGATGCAATCAACGGATGACGCAGTATTTTTCAAGGGTTAAATTAATGCGCACCACTGCAATTGATCTAATCTGAGTAAAAATAGAAATTGATAACACCCTGTCACTCCAGTGGGTCTTAAAATGAACATATGGTGAAAGAAAAAAATAAAGCAGTAGTTTCAATTAATTTGCACAAGTATATATATATATATGATAATGGCTTATGTGAGCCGAAAGCTTAGACCCGATAAAAAATTCAACAAATACTGTGATTTTTTGTTGTCTTTCAACGACATCACCATCAAGTATATCAGACGGTATGAACGGATCCTACACAAAATTAATAGACAAAACTTGTCTATATTATTCAATGAAACCTGCATTAATGAAAAAATGCTGACAAAATACACACAATTTAAATTACATGATCCAGCAGCCCAACACACCATCACCACCTTGAAATATAAATGGAGCCTTGTGAAAAGGCAAATTGAAATAGCGAAAGAAAATCTTGACACATTATACAAGAACAAACATGACCTCTACAACAAACTGAAAGATATAACTACCTCAAACCAACTAGAAGAAATAATACTCAAACCTTGAAAATACTACCTTTGCAAAATTTACAAAACCATCAATATATCTACGATATGTTGATGATATCCTACTATCAATTAAAAATACTGATGAAATCTTACAACTTCAAAAACAGTTTCAAAATAACTCAGTTTTAAAATTTACTTATGAACTTAGCAAAGATAACAAAATTCCTTTTCTTGATATATTAATTAACACTGACAACAATAAATTTACTATCTCACCGTATCAAAAACCCACTAATAAAAATCCCTCCACACTCAATTATATTAGTGAATGCCCCCACTATTACAAAATAGCCATCATAAAAAATCTATTATATCGTGCAAAAGTCAATTCATCTACAAATCAGATCTTCTACAGTGAACTAAAAAACATAAAACAGACACTCATCAATAATAATTTTCCCAACTACATAGTTGATGAACAAATACATTATTTTCTTAAAAAGCTTAACATGGAAAAAACAACACATGATACTAACCCAACCAATCCTAAACATATCACTCCAACTACCAACTAGATGAAAACATCCTAAAAAAACTCATAAATACTAATATTTGACCACAACACCACTATTTTGTCACTGTCTTCGGCCATCCGCCACGGTAGGGATGGACTTATATTTTCAATTCAATTATCTTTATTGTTAATAGCTTAAATGTTCTATGTTTACTGTGTGTTAATATTTACTCTTTGATAATGGCTTATGTGAGCCGAAAGCTTAGACCCGATAAAAAATTCAACAAATACTGTGATTTTTTGATGTCTTTCAACGACATCACCATCAAGTATATCAGACGGTATGAACGGATCCTACACAAAATTAATAGACAGAACTTGTCTATATTATTCAATGAAACCTGCATTAATATATATATATATATATATATATATATATATATATATATATAAGAAAAAAATTCGGCAGACACGTTATTTCATGGTAAATCGGGAGTGTAGGCCTATTTCAGGCGAACCATCATCAGCTTCTGTCTTTATTGTACAGAAGCTTTTAAATCTTCTGTACAATAAAGCTATATATATATATATATATATATATATATATATATATATATATATATATATATATAACATCCGCAGACAGATCTGTTTCACATCTCATCAGTACGGTTAGACAGCCAATTTCTTTTTACTCAGAATTGAAACCTGACCGATTTGGCGATTCTACCTCTGAGCTACGGGCGCTCGGTAGAAGGAAGCAGATTTTTTTTATATATATATATATATATATATATATATATATATATATATATATATATATATATATATATTCTCTGATTAGCTTAATAGCATTATCATTAAAAATAGAGTCATTGGTAATCAGGCTCGCGGGCCGGTCAAAATGCCTTCGCGTGCCGGATCCGGCCCGCGGGCCGTAGGTTGCCGACCCTTGCCTTAAAGGGTTATATTCTTTTTTAATTAGGCTGGCAGTAGGGAAATCAAAATTATGTCCCACGTTGTTTCAATGTTCTAACTCTCGTTTTACATTTGTCTGTTATGTAATTGTCTTGCTTCAATTTGAATTTGAAATAGGCTTTGTTGTCGCCATTTTTATCATTCTGTTGCTTATGTTTTCTTTTGAGTGATATTTCCATTTCACTGTTATATTAAATATAAAATTTTTGACAGGAAAAGATATTGAACCAAAATCGATTTATATAATACCAAAAGTAATCAATGGACCCTAGGTAGCATCAAACGTCTAAAAAATATAAAAAGATGAATTAAACGGTTTGTTGGCCTCTATTTTAATTGTGATTTCTTTATCCCTCTTTGTTGAATGCCAATTCATTGTTCCAAAACTTTTGTCTCGTTGCATCTCTGTATTAAACTTTCGTGTGATTTGATTTCTGTGACGTAATTTAGCAACCACCTTAGATCTTAGATGTTTTACAGAGTAAATGTAAACAATCGGCTCCATTGGCCAAAAAGTGCGAAAGGAAAAATTGCTGAACTTGAACTCAAAAAGTATGTGTCATCCTGGTTTCCCTGTAGATCAAGTGATACACGCATGGGGCGAACATGTCTCGAAAGAGACATGACTGACTGGGCAGAACGTTATCCCGCAGTAGGTTGCCATTGCTGTAGATATGTTTCCCTAGAAAGTTTGAATGGTGTAGCCTAAAAATATAGGCGTGCATAGGGAAGAGTCACACACATACTCACATATTGCCTTTTATATATATAGATAACAATGCTATTATGATGTACTAAAAATACCTTCTTCTTAAAGGTTTATGTTCTTTTTTTAATTAGGCTGGCAATTGGGAAATCAAACTTATGTCCTACGTTGTTTCGATGTTCTAACTGTCGTTTTACATTTGTCTATTATTTGTTTGTCTTGCTCCAAGTTGAATTTGAAATAGGCTTCGTTGTCTCCATCTTTGTCACTCTGTTGCTAATGTAATTCTTGGACTAATCACTGATTCATAGATATAAGCGAGCGTCGAAAAATATAAAAAGAACGATTGATTAAACGGTTTATTAGCCGCTATTTTAGTTGTGAATTCTTTATTTCCGCTTTATTGAATCTCAATTCAAGACTGTTGTCTCAATGCGTCTCTCGATGAAAACATCTGGACAATTACCCTCATTATTGACTGTCATTCTGTTGCTCTTTTTCCAAGAGATATTTCCATCTCATGGTTATATAAAGCAAAAACAAAAAACAAAAAAAAAAACAACAAAAAACAAAACAAAAACATTTTTAACATGGAAGGCTATTGAGCAAAAAAAACACCAAGAGTAACCAATGAATCATTTACCGTATATTTCTCCGTATAAGAAATAATTTTAAATCCAAAAAATCACCCTTAGAAATTGGGTATCGTTCTGTACTACAATTCAATGCACAAAATCTTTAAATTTATCAATCACTTTAGGTTTTACAGATTAAAGTCTTATTTGTTCAAGCTTTTCATGTGAGGCACTCAGATACGTTAGTATATAAAGTGATCGTTTTGCTTTCTTGAGCAAGAGGCGATTTATATATGACCATTGAACGTGTAAAATATAAAGGGAACGGATTTTTAAACGGTTTATTAGCCTCTATTTTAGTTGTTAATTCTTTATTTCCGCCTTATTGAATCTCAATTCAAGACTGTTGTCTCAATGCGTCTCTCGATGAAAACATTTGCACAATCACCCTCATTATTGATGGTGATTTCGTTTCTCTTTTTTGCAAGAGATATTTCCATTTTACGGTTATATTAAACACAAAAACATTTTTAACATGAAAAGATATTATCCAAAAAGTGATTTATATAATACCAAGAGTAACCAATGAACCATTTACTGTATATTTCCCCGTATAAGAAATAATTTTAAATAAAAAAATCACCCTGTTTTTTGAGTGGGATTATTTCATTAATAAAAAAAAATTACATAATTTTATCAGATAAATTATTTAATCCATAGCTGGGAGAGGAGATAGATTCATACTTTTCTTACATTTGAAACGAACATTTTCGTTTGACTCTCTGATCCTGATTACTCAATCCGAGCCACAATCCATTCCGCTATCCTCGTATCAAATCGATTTTAAAGTCATCAAGTTCTATTCCTTTCTGAAGGGAAAAAACTGATCCCAAATGTTTGGCATAGACTGTTATACCAGGAATCATAAATAACATTCAACGTTTAAAAAATATAAAGAGAAAGGATTGATTAAACGTTTCATTGGCCTCTATTTTAGTTGTGGATTCTTTATTTTCGCTTTATTGAGTCTCGATTCATTGTTACAAGACTGTTGACTCAATGCGTCTCCCTATTAAAATATCAGGTCGGTGAAAAAGTTTTTGCCGGTTTGTAAAAGGGGCATTTTAAATCATTGGAATTTATTTTATGCATATTATTACTTAAACATATCACCATGTTAATTTATAACTTTTTCTTTCGGATTATTAAATCATCATTCATATTTTCTGTAATATTCTCACCCATGTTCGCCAGAGAACCTACGACAACGTGTTTCATGTTGCGAATCTTTGCTTTCATGACATCTTCAGATACCGTTTTTAGATAGGCATGTCACAGGTGATGAGAAGTGCCATCTTGCCCCATCTTATATTTTCTCCTGACCAAGCTCCCTCGGATTATCACTTATTTCGAGGATTACAAAACCATTTAGATGGCCTGAGGTTAACATCACGAGAGGACATTGCGCATGAGTTGGATTCATATTTTCCACAAAACCTAAAGAATTTTACAAGCGAGGCATTTATAAGCCCTTTGACAGATGGTATCAGGTTATAGACAGCGAAGGTCGTTATTGTTATGAGTAAAGATTTTCAAAACACACAGCGAAAATGAGGACAAAACTGGAAGCGGCCGAAATGTGGTTCTACAGAAGGATGCTACGGATATCGTGGACTGAGCATACAAGCAACGACGAAGTGTTAGAAAGAATGGCAACAAAAAGGAAATTGATGCTGAGCATCAGGAAGAGACAACTGAAGTTCCTGGGACATGCAATGAGGAAGGAGAGCCTGGAGAACCTGATACTGACTGGACAGATAGAAGGAAGAAGAGACAGAGGAAGGCAGCGGATAACATATTTGCAGGGTCTGATCAGATGGATGACGGAACGGGGGTTGCCAGGAGCAACAGGAGCAAACATACTAAGAGCCACAAGGGATAGGGAGACGTGGAGATCCATGATCGCCTACGTCCTGAAGGGACAGGGCACATAGAAGAAGAAGATATATGGAGAATTACCCTCATGATTGACGGTCATTTGCTCTTTCTAGCAAAAGATATTTCCATTTCATGATTATATAAAACAAAACAAAAAAACATTTTTAACATAAAAAGATATTGAGCAAAAAGTGATTTATATAATACCAAGAGTAACCAATGAATCATTCACCGTATATTTCTCCGTATAAGAAATAATTTTAAATCAAAAAAATTACCCTTAGAAATTGGGTATCGCCCTATACTACAATTCAATGCACAAAACCGTTAAATTTATCAATCACTTTAGGTTTCACAGATTAAAGTTTTATTTGTTCAAGCTTTTCATGTGAGGCACTCAGATACGTTAGTATATAAAGTGATCGTTTTGCTTTCTTGAGCAAGAGGCGATTTATATATGACCATTGAACGTGTAAAATATAAAGGGAATGGATTATTCAAGCAGTTCATTGGCCACCTATTTTAGCTGTGAATTCTTTATGTCCGCTTTATTGAATCTCAATTCAAGACTGTTGTCTCAATGCGTCTCTCGATGAAAACATTTGCACAATCACCCTCATTATTGACGGTGATTCCGTTTCTCTTTTTTGCAAGAGATATTTCCATTTTATGGTTATATTAAACACAAAAAAATTTTTAACATGAAAAGATATTATCCAAAAAGTGATTTATATAATACCAAGAGTAACCAATGAATCATTTACTGTATATTTCCCCGTATAAGAAATAATTTTAAATCCAAAAAATCACCCTTAGAAATTGGGTATCGTCCTATACTACAATTTAATGCACAAAACAAACCGTTTAATGTTTCAATCACTTTAGGTTTCACAGATTAAAGTCTTATTTGTTCAAGCTTTTCATGTGAGGCACTCAGATACGTTTCGTATATTAAATAATCTTTTTTTTTTAGCAAGAGGCGATTTATATAATCACAATGAACGTGTAAAAATATTAGAGGAACGGATTAATTAAACAGTTCATTGGCCCCTATTTTAGTTGTGAATTCTTTATTTCTGCATGAAATAAAGAATTCATCTCAATTCATTGAGATGAATACTTTTCATTTTATTCATTCTTTTCATTCTATTCATCTCAATTCATTGTTTCAAGACTTTAGTCTCAATGAGTTTTTTTATTAAACCTTTCCAACAATTACCACCAACTTAGATAGCATGGGCACAATAGTAACAAAAAAGTATATTGATGCCGCACTTGACATGGATTTGTTAGTCTACATTAAATGTCAGCTTTAGTATCACATATTTACTTATGAAAGACTATTCCGGAATACGACAATAAACTATATCCGGTTACAAGGCCTCTGATTGCGAAACTGGAAATTTTAAGGAGCGTGGAAACACGTCCCAAAAATTGTTGTTCCTGGGTCGATCATGACTCGGTGTGGTAACATCTGTCAGGGACCTAGCTATGGGTAAATGGAGAACTGCTAAACAAAAACAAACAGAAAATATAAAACTATAAAAGTATGCATTATTGTAGTAAAAAGGATCAATAATACATTTTATATGGAGTTAAATGAATGCAGTTGTATTCGAAATATTTAATTTCGGCATTAAGTGACCCATAAGGAGTTGATATGCTGCGAAACAATCAAATCAAATCAAAGCTCCCAAGAAAATTAAATTTCGGCATTAAATGAGCCATTAGGAGTTGATATGCCGCTAAACAATAAAATCAAATCAAAGCTCCCAAGAAAATTAAATTTCGGGATTAAATGACCCACAAAGTGTTGATATGCCGTTAAGCAATCAAATCAAATCAAAGCTCCCAATAAAATTAAATTTCGGCATTAAATGACCCATCAGGAGTTGATATGCCGCTAAACAATCAAATCAAATCAAAGCTCCCAATAAAATTAAATTTCGGCATTAAATGACCCATCAGGAGTTGATATGCCGCTAAACAATAAAATCAAATCAAAGCTCCCAAGAAAATTAAATTTCGGGATTAAATGACCCACAAAGTGTTGATATGCCGTTAAGCAATCAAATCAAATCAAAGCTCCCAATAAAATTAAATTTCGGCATTAAATGACCCATCAGGAGTTGATATGCCGCTAAACAATCAAATCAAATCAAAGCTCCCAATAAAATTAAATTTCGGCATTAAATGACCCATCAGGAGTTGATATGCCGCTAAACAATAAAATCAAATCAAAGCTCCCAAGAAAATTAAAATTAGGCATTAAATGACCCATCAGGAGTTGATATGCCGCTAAGCAATCAAATCAAATCAAAGCTCACAAGAAAATTAAATTTCGGGATTAAATGACCCACAAAGTGTTGATATGCCGTTAAGCAATCAAATCAAATCAAAGCTCCTAAGAGAATTAAATTTCGGCATTAAATGGCCTATAAGGAGTTGATATGCCGCTAAACCATCAAATCAAATCAAAGCTCCCAAGAAAATTAAATTTCGACATTAGTAGTTGATATGCCGATAAACAATCAAATCAAATCAAAGCTTCCAAGAAAATTAAATTTCGGCATTAAATGACCCATAAGGAGTTGATATGCCGATAAACAAGCAAATCAAATCAAAGCTCTCAAGAAAATTAAATTTCGGGATTAAATGACCCAAAAGGTGTTGATAAGCCGTTAAACAATCAAATCAAATCAAAGCTCCCAAGAAAATTAAATTTCGGCATTAAATAACCCATAAGTAGTTGATATGCCGATAAACAATAATGTAAATACTGTAAATATTACCTCATCTCAGAAATATAGACAAGTACGACAGGATGTTGCTCTTCCATACTAATTTAAACAAAAGATTTGGAAGGAAACTTCCTTTAAGATGATAAAGACCGATAACAGTTAGTGGACTTGAGAAACATATTGTCCTTAAAAATTGTGTGACGAGAAGCATCTAAATATCAAACGACGTCAGCACTGGCTGCGCTGTCAATGAATTACGAATATTTCTTTATAGGGAAACAGCTAATACAACATTCATATTATCATTCTCCTATACTTTATATGATGAATTTTTATAAGGTTTCCTTCTTTATTACGCATCCAAGAAATTTCTGAAATCTCCTCAGAATTTCCAAGAAAAAAGTAGTCACGAAAAACCACATTAATATTGGAAAAAGCGATAACAAATACTGTACACGAGAAACCAATATTTACATTATTCGGACTACTATCCTCATCTTTGTTGCCATTTGTACGACGTTTCAGCCGTTGTAAGCTCCGGCCTTCTTCAGGTGCTAGGAATTTCGAACCGAACGCTTTATTAAAATCACTGGGGTATATGAACTTCATTCCTTGTGTAGTAGTACCTCTTCTGGTAGTCATGAGTAATCTCCCTTTAATCTTGTAAGTTACTTGTTCAACACTGCTGTAGCCTGGTATAGAACTCACAGCTCTTTGGCTCAAGTCACAAGAACTAACCAACGTCTATATCCACTTATATATATATATATCCTCACTTCTACCAAATATCTAAAAAATACAAACCTATCAGGGAATTTAAAATGTCAGACCCCAGGTGTTTAATTTGTAAACATTTAGTAAACGACACAATATTCTCTGTACCCAACACCAAAATCAAATTGCACCCACCACGCTCACCTGTGACAGCAAAAACATTATATACTTTCTCTTCTGTTCATTATGTCCCAATAGTGCATATATTGGCGAATCTGGTAATAGCTTTAGATTTCGTTTCAATAATCACAAACTTAGCATACGCCAGAATAATCAATATTCCCTAATAGCAGTCCATTTCAATCAACCGGGTCACACTTGAGAAAATTGCAAATGTTTACTAATAGACTCCGATTTTAGTTCTACACACACACGCAGAAAGAAAGAAAAATACTGGATTTTAAAATTAAATACACACAAGCTAGGGTTAAATAGGGACTTAGGTGTTTTGAATCCTTACAAATATTTCAATAGCTAAACTTATTTAGATACATTAAACATTTTTTTAACTAAAACAAAATTTATAAGTATTATTAAATATAGGTTTACGTTTACAAATATTAAAAAAAAAATTTGTCGCTTTCTGCGTCACTTGATGTAAACAAACTCTCTCCACGAACGCTCTCGCGAAATACGTTTCTAATTCAAATTGTAAAATCATTTGTTTCTGATGAAGGACCGAGAGCGGTCTGAAATATAAAATATAATAATAGAAATAAACAAATACTGTCAAAAAATACATTTTTAAACTCACAACTTCTTAATAGTTTTTCCTATATATATATATATATATATATATATATAGATAGATAGATAGACAAATGAGAAAACAAATAAAAATGTCTGAATAGAAATGTTTTTTATAAAATCCAACTTGCAGTGACACTGGCTGATCACTCAATGAATGCGGAATATTTTCTTATAGGGAAACGGCTAATATAGCCATTACCATTGGCGACAAACGATAAGTAGCATTCTGAATGAGTACTTCGAATAACGGTTAAGGGCAAAACAGAATCCGCTCTTCTGATTGGCCAACGTTAAACAAATCCCGATTGGTCAGAATTCCTATATGGGGTTGAATAAAAGGACCTCGTGTGCGTTGTAAACAATATTTGCGTAGGCAGAAATCATGTTTGCAACTCTTTAAATCAATCGGAAGTTATGCCATAAATGCCAGTCGAGAAATGATCGCTTTCGTCTGGGCCCATGGGAGAGAAAGTCTGATCACTTAGAGGCCCGATACTTTCTATGACCTCAGAATAGACATAACCGACGAGAAAGCATTGTGGTACGCTATATATAAAACGTACCAATACTTTGTTAATTTCTCTCTCTCTCTCTCTCTCTCTCTCTCTCTCTCTCTATATATATATATATATATATATATATATAGCACTCTGGAAGAATGGTAGGCTTTGAAAAACAGTAGCTACTCTAGCATATACGCATCGCTCATTCAGTAATGAATTAGAGCACTCTGGCTATTGGGCGTGTATAATGATAATATACACGCTAAAAAAAAACTGCCTCCTTCTACCGAGCGCCCATAGCTCAGAGATAGAATCGACGACTGACGCCAATTCGGTCGGGTTTCAATCCTGGGTAAAAAGCAACCGTACTGATGAGCTGTGATACAGCGAAGCAGATCTGTCTGCGGATGACTATATATAGGCGAATGAACTTGTGACTTCACATATCGAATATTCTTTCATAGACATTTTTTTTAAAAAAGAAAATCGTCCATCGCTTGATACTCGTATACATTATTTCGCCACAATTTTGAACGGAAGTGTTTTTCGTTTTATCATTCACTCACATTCTAACGTTACCGACATATTTTATCTAAACATCCAAACATATTTACAAATGGAAGTTTGTCTGTGTATGTGTGTGTCTGTGTGTGTCCGTTACCTATAGACTCCGAAACGGCTGAACCGATTTTCTTGAAAATTAACACAGTTGTACTATAAGCGTCTGCGAGTGTTTTTAGCTAGGTTTTGTGTCGAAGTACCCCCGATAAATATGGAAAATCGATAATCGAAAAAATCGGGTTATAGAAGGAGTGGTCCGATTTTAATCTAATTTGATACACTCATCGACAAAGACATAAGAAACGATATTCATAAGTTTCAAGGTTGCAGTTCATACAATACTGCAGAAAATCGATAATATATATATATATATATATATATATATATATATAAAAGGCCAATTTGTGTGTGTGTTTGTTTATCTGCATGTATATCTGTACTTTTTTTCAGCCCTTTTATTTTAGTTTTTGCTTCGGGTTTGGCTCTAAGTAGGTATAATTGTAGTTCTTAGTCTCAGCCATGATACCATTTACTCAGAGGACTTATTTATCCTTCAAAAGTCAGTTTACGACGAAAAACTTATTTGATATCGATACCAGGAAATCAAAATTTGACTTACATCCATTCATTTTTCTTTCAGTCTACGGTTTCGCTTTAACTGGAAACAACTATTGCTTTTTAGTCTTTCGTGCCAACGTCCAAATAGTCTGAGCTCCAGGACCGTGGATTAGTTTTAAAGCTTTTATTACACCCGAGCAACGCCGGGATATACTGCTAGTTATTATTAAACAATCCAAGAAACATAAGTCTTTGATCGTGCCAGTAATTGTCTTTGAAACCTCAATTTAGAGACGGTTGAATTAGGAACTGCTATACAATGACGACAATTCCCTGTGCACAGCGAATCTTGTTTATGCCGGTCAGTTCAGCGGCGTTTCGGGTGCACTTTGGCGTCAGTACGTAAACCTGCTTCTAATCACGTTCACCCGATCAGGCTGGGCGTATGCGATACATCTCTTCCCGGCATCGAGTCTCAAATAGAATCTCTCATCTAATTAAAACCTACAGTACGCGTGTCGTTACGATTATTTCCGGTGCTCTAACCCCACTGAATAACGGGTGACGCACGTAGACTATGCCCTACGCATTTACAAACGCATATGTAAAAATACGGGCACTGATCATTGATGCATTCTATATCACATCCCAAACGATTCAACTAATAGTAGATAGCGATCCGACTTCCTCTCCTGAGGCCAATATACTGATGGTGAGGTGGGAGGCTATACTGACCACATATGAATTTAGAGTTGGGATATGAATATTCTTGAAAAAACAAACAAACAAACAAAAAAACAATTGGAATTCTTCACCAAGAAACAGAACTTAAAAAAAAAATTCTGAAACAGAAACTATAATCTAGACTTTAAATGAAGACAGTCATGGCTCGGAATGTGAAATCGGAGTCCCGAGTTCGAATTCTAGTCGAATTCGTTTCATTCAATTACGCTCAAATAACCTTGGGAAATGTATTAATCCATCTCTTCTCTCTCCAGCTATGGGCTGAATAGCAGGGCAGATTGGTTTCTTTAGCCTTGATTGGCAACTAGTCTAACTCACAAAGAAATGGCAATTTACTGCGGAAAAATCTTCTAGCTAATGAGTCATGAATTGAAAAAAAAAATGATTTCCCAAGCATGTAACACATGTGGCACTTAACTAACTGATATGGATAAAGAATTGAATAACAGGACAGATTGGGTTCTACAGCCTTGGTTTGCAAACCAGTCTACCGTAGAAAGAAATGACAACCTACTGCGGAAAAATCTTCTAGCTAATGAGTTATGGATCGAAAGAGACATGATCGCCCATGCGTGTATCACGTATGGTACTTAAATGACATATGAATAAAAGGATTGAACAGCAGGGCAGATTGGGTTCTACAGCCTTGGTTGGCAACCAGTCTAATATAGAAAGAAATGGCAATCTACTACAGGAAAATCTTCTGCTTAGTCAGTCATGGATTGAAACAGACATGATCGCCCAAGCGTGTATCACGTATTGGACTTAACTGACTGACTGACTTAAATAGTCTCGTCTGATAGAGACTTTCTGTTATCGGAAAACGCACCTATTCTTCAGATAATGGACTCTCCCTTATATTAATAAGAGTTAACAGGAAGTTCATGGGAGAGGTTCTAGAGAGTTCTTTAGAGTTCTATTGGAGTTCAGTAGAACTACTAGGCAGTTGATATTAGTCGGCAGTTAACCGAATTCTAAGGAGTCAGCTTTCAGTGGAAGATTACCAAGTTCCTAACATTTTGGGTACGTTAAGTCGATTAGCAACCGACATAGCACGATTATAACCTTCAATGCGAAAACTACTCCGCAACACTTTCATATGAATGCCCTACAAAGCGCCAAATTCGTTCATAAATATCTAAACTGTCAGCACTATTCATAGTTTCCAGCGAGTGAAGCCAGTGGATCTAGGCGAAGACCATCGTATTTCAAATTTTGTGGACTGACGCTACATAATCACAGAGAAAGAACTTTATCCTATAAAATAAATCACACCACTTGAGAAATTTCAACAGCCGCAACAACTAAAATGTATATCAAATGAAAGTCTAAGAGAAAATAATGACATAATCAGGATGTTGATATTAGACACTTCTACTTCTTCTATGTGCCTTGTCCTTTCAGGACGTCGGCGATCATGGCTTTCCACGTCTCCCTATCCTTGGTGGCTCTTAGCACGATTTCTCCTGTTAGAACACCCAAACCCTGCTCTGCCATCCACTAGCTCAAGATGATAAATCTAGAATATAAATGTGTAGAAACTAGCATGGCCACAAAATGAGGGATCAGTTTATATATTGATTATAATATAGATTTGATCCCCAACTTTATATCCACATTATAATTTCTTATAAACAGTTGATATATATCTTCTTCTATGTGCCTTGTCCTTTCAGGACGTAGGCGATCATGGCTTTCCACGTCTCCCTATCCCTGGTGGCTCTTAGCACGATTTCTCCTGTTACACCACCAAAACCCCGCTCTGCCATCCACTAGCTCAAGACCATAAATCTAGAATATAAATGTATAGAAGCTAGCATGGCCACAAAATGAGGGATCAGTTTATATATTGATTATTATAAATTTGATCCCCCACTTTATATCCACATTATAATTTCTTATAAACAGTTGGCATATATCTTCTTCTTCTATGTGCCTTGTCCTTTCAGGACGTAGGCGATCATGGCTTTCCACGTCTCCCTATCCCTGGTGGCTCTTAGCACGTTTTCTCCTGTAATATCTCGCAACCCCTGTTCTGTCATCCACCTGCTCAGGTTCCTTGAAATATGTTATCCGCTGCTTTCCTCTGTCTCTTTTCCCCTCTATCTTGCCTGTTAGTATCAGGTTCTCCAAGCCCTCATTCCTTATTGTATGTCCCAGGAATTTCAGTTGTCTCTTCCTGATGCTCAATATTAATTTCCTTTTCGTCTCCATTCTTTCCAACACCTCATCATTGCCCACATGCTCGGTCTAAGATATCCGCAGCATCCTTCTGTAGAACCACATTGAATATACCTAGTGGTAGTTTCACGTAAGAACGCAAGTTGCTACTAAACCAAAAACGTTAGAGTAAACATTAGACTCATGTACTTAAATAGTCTCGTCTGATAGAGACTTTCATGTAAATGTATTACATGACACCAGACCTGTTCAGAAATATCTAAACTGTCAGCATTATACATGTCTTTCAGCGAGTGAAGCCAGTGAATCTAGGCGAAGACCATCGTTCTTCGAAAATTGTGGACTGGCGCTACATAACTAGAGAGAAAGAACTGTACCATATAAAATAAACCACATCACTTGAGAAATATCAATAGCAGCAACAACTAAAATGTATATCACATGTAAGCCGAAGAGAAAATAATGACATAATCAGGATGTTGATATTAGACACTTCTTCTTTTTCTATGTGCCCTGTCCCTTTAGGACGTAGGCGATCATGGTTCTCCACGTCTCCCTATCCCTTGTGGCTCTTAGTATGTTTGCTCCTGTTGCTCCTGGCAACCCCCGTTCCGTCATCCACCTGATCAGACCCTGCAAATATGTTATCCGCTGCCTTCCTCTGTCTCTCCTTCCTTCTATCTGACCAGTCAGTATCAGGTTCTCCAGGCTCTCTTTCCGCATTGCATGTCCCAGGAACTTCAGTTGTCTCTTCCTGATGCTCAGCATCAATTTTCTTTTTGTTGTCATTCTTTCCAACACCTCATCGTTGCTTGCATGCTCAGTCCACGATATCCGTAGCATCCTTCTGTAGAACCACATTTCGGCCGCTTCCAGTTTTGTCCTCATCTTCGATGAGATTGTCCAGCATTCACAGCCGTATTGAAGAACTGACATCACGTAGCAGTCTAGCACTCTTTTCTTCGTTTCTATTGAGATTTTTCTGTGTGTTAGTATTTTGCTCATCTTCTGGAACGCGTCCTTTGCCATGCCAATTCGCTTTCGGATCTCCGTGTCGCACTTTCCATCTCCTGTTAGAACACTTCCTAGGTACTTAAATTTTTGCACTTGCTTGATTCTGTTATCTCCCACCTGTATTTGGCATTTTGGGTTGTATCTTTTGCTGATGACCATGCACTCAGTTTTCTTAAAGTTTATTTGTAGTCCCTTCTTGTCACTCTCCACTGCTACTTTCTGTATGAGATCTTGCAGTTTCCTTTCCGTGTCCGCAATCAGCACTGTATCGTCCGCATACCTTATGTTGTTCAGGTTGTGGTCTCCAATAACAAATCCTGGCGTGTCATCTGGGGTCCTCAAAATATTCTCGCTGTATGGGTTGAACAAATCCGGCGAAAAGACACATCCTTGTCTTACGCCTTTTTCTATCTTTGTGTATCTACTGAGATCGTTACCTGTCCGTATGCAAGCCGTTTGCTGCCAGTAGAGATTCTTGATTATTCTTATGTCTACTTTAACCAAAAGGTTTGGAAGAAACCTCCCATCAATATTGGAAAGAACGATAACAGCAACTGTATGTGCGTTGTGGTGCAGTGGATATCGGCTCGGAACGAGAAATCGGGGAGCCGAGTTCGAATTCCAGTTGAATTCTTTGCATTCACTTACACGCAAATACCCCTCGGAAAGCTATTAATCTGTTCCTTCCCTCCACTTATGGGTTAAATAACAGGACAGATTGGGTTCTATAGCCTTGGCTGACAACCAGTCTACCGCAGAAAGCAACGGCAACCTACTGCGGAATAATCTTCTGCTCAGTCAGTCATGTCTATTTCGAGACATGATCGCCTAAGCGTGTGTCACGTGTGGCACTTAACTGACTGACTGTATATAATAGTTGAAAACGCGATTAAGGCTTTTACTAGGCATAAAGTGGGGGATCATTTTTATATTGTTCTGAAGTAATAAACTGATCCCCCACTAATTACTACTTAATGATATAATACATCTCTTCCCCCTCTAGCTATGAGTCAAATAATAAGACAGATTAGGTTCTATAGCCTTGGCTGGCAACCAGTCTACTGCAGAAAGCAATGGCAACCTACGGCGGGATAATCTTCTGCTCAGTCAGTCATGTCTATTTCGAGACATGATCGCCTGAGCGTGTGTCACGTGTGGCACTTAACTGACTGACTGATTTCCCTGGAAAATAAATTGTAGAGAAAGGTTTTTATAAATTTCTACCGACAATAACAATAGCTTCTCGGTCCGTGAATGTCAAACGTTTCCTTATATGTTACCATTAACATCCGAGATGAGGAGAACAGATACTACCTTTTGATCCCAGACAGATGGCTAAGAAGAGAGGAAACTCGCAAATCCAGTTGCACCCGCTGATCGTTCAATGAATGCCAAATGTTTCCTTCTGAAGCGCACTTCCCACCTGTGGAACTCGCTCCCTCATTCTTGCTTTCCTGACGGCTACAACCTCCAGAAATTTAAATGCAATATCAATACTCATCTATTAACCACTGGACTCTTGCTCTCTCCCCACCCCCGTATATTCTTCCCTTTCTCTCCACCTATGTATCTGTCATCGCACCTGCTTTCTCAGCTTTCTATTGCTCCTTTCTAACTAGTTTGTACTCCTCACTCTTTTCAAATTAATCTTTTTACAGTTATGTAGCCCCCTGCACATCAGCGGCATTTCCGCCTTGCTCGGGGTGAAATGATTAAAAAAAAAAGGTTAATATTACCATTAACGTTACTCAGACATACATACCGTGACTCTTCAGAATTGTAGGGGCACCATACATCTGCAATTGAAGTAGTGCATCTTGGGCAAGATAGTCTGATGGAGCCTTCTCCTAGACCGGTTGCGACTCAATGCTATAAAACCTATTCTGTCCTGCTATTCAGCCGTATCTGAGGGTGGGGTTTGGGAGAAGAGATGGATTAATACCTTCCCCAAGCCCGGAAATAAATGTAATGGATTCGATTAGATTTCGAACTCGGATCCTGATTCACTCAATCCCAGCCGCTATCCATCGTGCCACCATGACCATTACACACAAACAAGCAAAAACTTGTTTGCCAACACGGAGTCGTTCCTCAAATAAACAACACGTATCACTTCACAATGGCCGTGTTGTTTTTGTGCGTGACAAACTCTATCGAGTCGACAATCACTACTTTCTTCGTGACTAGTCGCTATTCTGATGCATCGCTGACGGCAAGACGATCATATTTTCAAATCAAAATGGTACTATTCTAAAGAGGACAACTTTTATTAGTAAATAAAATTCCGTTTAAATGCAGAATGTGGCTTCAAATTATCGAGTTTTTCATTTATTTTGTGTCGCCGCTGTGGTTCCAACTCCTCTTCGTCTCACAGCTGTGGGAAAGTGGCTGAAGCCGAGATGTCATGTCAGGACCTATAACGTTACAGAACCCTCTTTGGATTCTGTCGAGGCAGTAATGTTTAATTCACGGAGAAATTTTAGATTTATAAATGTGCAAGATAAATTCTGTCAGGAATCAAATTTCTTAGTAGCTGATCTAGCAATTGATTTAATATTAATTTTTTATAATCATATCGCCCCAAGCAAGACATTTTACTGCCACTGTTGTGCAGGGGGTTAAATAGGAGGGAAGTTGTGAGAAAGAGTGACAGGTTATAGGGGATGTCAGGTAGTGGGTAAGAGAAGGATGAGAATACTGATGAGAGTGGAGTGGACGGAGAAAGGAGCATGAGAGAGAGAGAGAGAGAGAGAGAGAGGATGCAGGTTAGTGAGGTAGGAGATGACTATTGACTTTACATTTAAATTCTTGGAGAATCTATCTATCTATCTATCTATCTATCTATCTATCTATCTTTTTTTACTGTAAGCGAGTAGGAAGATACGAATAAATTGATATAGAAAACACTAAAAGATTGAAATAGACATTAATAAACTGATATCGACAAAAAAAACAGAGTAAAATAATTGTGCAACAAAATTGAACTTGTTTTATCTTTGATCAGTCATTGCAATTGTTTGTTGCTGCTGTTGAAAGTCTTCAAATGATCTGGTACATTTCATATGATACAGTTCATTCATTGTGATTATGTAGCGCCAATACACAATGTTCGAAGGATGGTCTTCGCCTAGATCCACTAGTTTCACTCGATCAAAGCTATGTATACTGCTGATAGTTGATATATTTCTGAACAAGCTATGTATGACATTTACGTAAAAGTTTCTATCAGACTAGAGTATTTAAGTACATGAGTTTAATTTTTAGTCTAATGTTTTGGGTTTAGTAGCAACTTGCGGTGTTGGGTGAAATTACTAGTAGCCCAGCCTATACTTTGTTCGATTCTTTTTGCTTCTATATAAAATATTTCTTATAACTGATCCATACGTCGCTGTGTGTTCAGTATTTACAAATTTCACATACTGAATTTTTATGATGAATTCTAGGTATCAGACATAAGACATGCACTTAATTTCCATACGCGATACACGCTTGGGCGATCATGTCTCTTTCGATCCATGACTAACCAAGCAGAAGATTTCCCTGTAGTAGGTTGTTATTACTTTCTGCGGGATACTGGTTGCCAGCCAAGGCTATAGAACCCAATCTATCCTGCTATTCAATCCTTTTATCCATATCAGTCAGTTAAGTGATACACGCTTGGGCGATCATGTCTCTTTCAATTCATGACTGACTAGGCAGAAGATTTTCCCGCAGTAGGTTGCCATTTCTTTCTGAATTAGTCTGGTTGCCAGCCAAAACTATAGAACCCAATTTGTCCTGCTATTCATACGTGATTAACGTTTGGGTGATCATGTCTCTTTCGATTCATGACTGGCAAGAATTCCCGCAATAGGTTGCCATTTATTTCTGAGGTAGACTGGTTGCCAACCAAGGCTATAGAACTCAATCTGTCTTGCTATACAATCACTTTATCCATATCAGTCAGTTAAGTGCCATACGTGATATACTTTTGGGTGATCATGTCGCTTTTGATCGATGATTGACTAAGTGGAAGATTTTCTCGTAGTAAGTTGCCATTTCGTTCTGCGGTAGACTGGTTGCCAACCAAGGCTATGGAACCTAATCTATCCTGCTATTCAACCCTTTTAACCATATCAATCAATTAAGTGCCATACGTGATATACACTCGGGAGATCATGTCTCTTCAATCCATGACTGACTAGGCAGAAGAATTTCTCAGAGTAGGTTGCCTTTTCTTACTGTAGTAGACCGGTTGCCAACCAAGGCTATGGAACTCAATCTATCCTGCTATTCAACTCTTTTATCCATATCAGTCAATTAAGTGCCATACGTGATATACACTTGGGCGATCATGTCTCTTTCGATCCATGACTGACTAGCCAGAAGATTTTCTCGTAGTAGGTTGCTATTACTTTCTGCGGGATACTGGTTGCCAGCCAATGCTATAGAACCCAATCTATCCTGCTATTCAATCCGTAGCTGGAGGGAGAAGAGATAGGTTAATTAGGTTGTAGATATTGTTTTTTCTTTCTTATTTTTTCTATTTTGTCTGTCACCAAAGTTAAGCAAGTCGAGTCTAGTCAGTACCTAGATGAGTGACCGTTTGGAAATACCAGGCGCGGTAAGCTTAGATGTGCAGGAGGTGTAACGGATAATGGCTCGGTATATTTAGTCCAAAAACCGAGTTTCAACTCATGTTGCGTTCTTTCTTATTTGTCTATAGTTCTGAGATGAGGTAGTAGTTACAGTATTTACATTATTCGGACTATTGTCCTGATCTTTGTTGCCATTTGTACGACGTTTGGGCCATTGTACGCTCCGGCCTTCTTCACGTGCTAGGAATTTCGAACCGAACCTTTTATTACAATCACTGGGGTATATGATTTATATTCCTTGCGTAAAGCCTCGATTGGAAGTCATTAGTTATCTCCCTCTAACTCTGCAAGTTACTTGTTCACCACTGCTGTAGCCTGGTATTGAACTCACAACTCTAAGAGTCAAGTCAAGAACTAACCAACGTCTATATCCACTGGGCCATGTGTCTTTAAGCACCTGAAGAAAGCCGGAGTGTACAACGGCCGAAACGTCGTACAAGTGGCGACAACGATGAGGACAACTACAGAACTACATTCCTTAGTTCCACCAATTCTTAGCTATTATAGCGAACACCCTCATTCCATTGGTATTTTATTAGTGAGATCTAAGGTCCTCTCGAACGGTTTCTTCCCACGAATTGTTGCTTTGTGGAACCAACTCCTAGGAGGGTGTTTTCCCGATCAGTACAATCTTAGTGTCGTCAAGTTTAGGATTAACCGTCATCTTTTCCACATATCAGCATAAACTGTACCCTTCATCTGTAAGAGTGGCTCCCGGGCCTTGTACATGCTAGGTACATTGCTAGGCACATTGCAGCAAACCACTCCCATTCTCTTCGTGTTTTGTGAAAAGTAAGTTCGACTTAAGCGGTTTCTATCCGTGAACCGCTGCCCAGTGGAACCAACTCCCAAGAGGGTGTTTTCTCGATCACTACAATCTTAACTTTTTCAGCTTTAGGATTAACATTTATCTTCCTCAGATATTCGTCTAATCTGTGCCTCTTGCTCAGTCACCCACTATCTTGACTGGCTCCCGGGGCTTGAAAAGCATAAACATCACTTTCTTGCTATTTAGTCAGCTTTGTTTGCTTACATTGATACAAGGCCACAAGCTGGTTATATTAATCAGGCTCAACGCTGGTTAGCCTGCGTTGATCAGTCGAGAAACGGTATTCTTATCATGATTTGTCTTTGTAGATCGCGACCACGTCGGTGACCACACAGAGGTAAGTAATCAGTGTTTCAGACGAACCAGGAGACGTCTTCACTAATTGTATAAAGCGTGCCTCCTTCTCCAGTCGCCGCCAAACACGCCGCAGTAGCTGTGAACAACTGTCCGCGTGAAGACGGCGCGAAAACGAGGTGTGGGTTGTCGGGAGCGGGAGGGGGGGGCGGAATAAAATGGTGGTAGCTTAGAAGGGAGATATTAAGGAAGATCGCAAGGTGAACTAGTTCACAAATATCGACCATTTCGAAGAACTCACTGCCCTCTCAAAATTTATGCTAACAACCCTCCTCCAACTCCTGTCCGCCCCCACTTTTTTTCTTTTTTTTTATGCGTTAATTAAAACTGACATCCCTGTCGACTCGACAAACGCAGTGACATTTTTGTTTATCCCGGAAGCTGTCCAACATTTTTGCCACGATGTAATGGGGTGTGGGGTGTGGGGAGTGACGGGAGTGCACCTGACCGCAAAATTCAAAAGAACGTTACTCTGTTGACAAAAGTTTGTTAATAACAGAAAGGAATGGTTAATATTCCATTTTTGTTTGTCGTCTAAGAAAATTTCTATCATGTCATACCGAAAAATAAATGTTTTGCACGCCATTATAGAAATACCTTTCTTCTTTTAAAAGATGACAAATTTCCTTGTTACTGAGTTTTTTTTGTTTTTTTTTTTCAGGCTGTTTAATCTTTGGGTTGTGGTGAATGGATATCGGCTCGGAATGAGTAATTGGAGATCCAGGTTCGAATTCCAGTTGAATTCATTGCTTTTACTTACGCACAAATACTCTTGGGAAAGATATTAATCAATCCCTTCTCCCTCCCTCCAGCTATGGATTAAATAGTAAGACTGATTGGGTTTTATAGTTTCTTCTATAGCGTTTTGGTTGGCAACCAGTTTATGTTAGAAAGAAATGGCAGGCTACGGCAGGAAAATTTTCTGTCCATTTAGTTACGGCACGCAAGAGACATGATCGCCCAAGCGTGTATCCCGTATGACACTTAACTGACTGTCTGATTGAATCTTTATTCCACGAATCTATACACTGTTATTCTTCCGCTTGTTATTTTGATCATAAAATTCACCTTACTTCGTGAAGATCAAATTAGGATAGCAAATTTAACAACATCACAAAACTTAAGCTATATAATGTCTTATAAGCTATATAATAATGTCTTATAAGCTATATAATAATGTCTTATAAGCTATATAATGTCTTATAAGAACGGTTAACATGAAACTAAAAAAGATGGACATAGGACAGGTTCATACATACATACATACATACATACATACACTGTTAAATATAAGAGACAATGAATGTCAAGTATGTTTAATTATGAGCCGTTCTAAACATCGTATTTTCGCTTTAATTTCAGGTGAAAATAAAGACAAAAATTCTCCAAAATTTGGATAATTTTTTATTAAGTGGACTCTAAACTGTCGGCTCGCATGAGCCATCTTCAGAGAGGTTACAAGAACGTTAACGTAAAAACATCCACCATCAGCGACGATTTTATCGTGTGTTGACGTAAAACTTTGCTAAGCAACGACAACGGTTACCAAATAGCAAACGCAGTTCGTAAATTTGTCACAACGCGTGAGAGCTCAAAATGATAACAGAACCATATATTTGAATGCAATGTAATGTTTAATGACCAGATTCAAACATGATTTTATTAGGTGTGGGTTGCTTGGATTTAATGTAGATGGCCTCCAATATCCGAAGGTTCTTTTTACTGTGTGTCTGAGTGAGGATACATACATACATACATACATGCATACATACATACATATCATTAGAGTCAGAGGGGCAGCTGCAGTAAAGTGTTGCATCTTGGGTACGATAGCCTGAAGAAGCCCAACCCTCTCCCGGCTACAATTTTATCAGTCAGTTAAGTCATTTAAGTGCCATACGTGATACACGCTTGGGCGATCATGTCACGAAAGAAACATGACTGACTGGTTATAAGATTTTCTCACAGTAAGTTTCCATTAATTTCTGTAGTAGACTAGTTGCCATCCAAGGCTATAGAACCCAATCAGTCCTGCTATTTAATCCATAGCTGGAGGATAACAAAAGAAAGGCTATAGAACCCTGTCTGTCCTATTATTTAACCTATAGCTGGAGACAAATAAACATCTTTTCCAAGGGTATTTGCGCGTAAGTGAATGCAATTAATTTAACTGGGGTTCCAAGATAACTAATTTTGATTAATCATAATATACGGTGAGATTAAAAGTGATAGTCATTATATGTGTCCTTGAAATAAATTTTAAAGTCTTTTTTTCTTTTATGTGCCTTGTCTCATCAGGACGTTGGCGATCATGGCCCTCCGCATCTTCCTTCCCTTTGTAGCTCTTAATAATTTTTGTCTTTTGCTATTTCCCCTAAACCCTGTTCTGCCATCCATTTACTCAAGCCATCAAATATGTTACTCGCTGCTTTTTCTGTTCATCTTTTTCTTAATCTTGTGAGTGTCAGATTTTCCAAACCTTCCTTCCTCATTACGTGTTTCAGGACCTTGAATAAATTCTCGCAGATTTTCATGAAAAAGTAATGTTTTATTTATGAAAAATTAGTAAGAAACATGTCACTAAAAGTACTGTCAATCGCTAACCACTACCTTTTCTCATCTTTCTGGCAGTATTTAAATTCCACGTCGGAAAAACGACACGTCTTTTGAGGCTAACCATGAGTCGACCCATTTTTTTTTTCTTTTTCATAAGAATGAAAGTGCTGCACAGCCAGGACACGTGCCATCGATCGGAACAAATGATAATCAGACGGTGTAATGTCTGGTGAATACATCGGGTGTGGTCGGACTTTCCATTTAAGAGTTTCCAATAAACTTTCACCCGTTTTGCAACATAAGGACTATCGTTGTCATGTTGCAAAATCACTTTGTCGTGTTCTTGCTCGTATAGATGCCGTTATTTCTTAAATGCTCAGCTGAAACGCATCAATTGTAGTCAATAACATTCCACCTCGACCACCCCACTCTCATCAGTAACCTCTTTCCTCTTCTACTCTCTTCTTGACACCTCCTGCAACCTTTCACTCTTCATAACATTCCGCCTCGTCCACCCCACTCTCATCAGTACTCTCTTCCCTCTCCTACTCTCATCCTGACACCCACTGCAACCTCTCACTCTTCATGATATTCCTCCTCGTTCATCCCACTCTCATCAGTACTCTCTTCCCTCTCCTACTCTCATCCTGACATCCCCTGCAACCTCTCACTCCTCATAACATTCCTCCTGGTCCACCCCACTCTCATCAGTAATCTCTTCCCTCTCTTACTCTCATCCTGACACCTCCTGCAACCTCTCTCACTTCATGCCATTCCTCCTCGTCTACCCCACTCTTATCAGTAATCTCTTCCCTCTCCTACTCTCTTCCTGACACCCCCTGCAACCTCTCACTCCTCATAACATTCCTCCTATGTAACCACCTGCACAAGAGTGGCAGTAAAATGCCTTGCTTGGGGCGACACGATTAAATAAAAAAAAAAAGAATAGCAATCTCCCGTGATGGTTTTGGTCGGCCTGAGGAGCTCATAAGAAACTATACTCAGCTGATCGTACCAAATGCAGAGCAGAAGCTTCGTACCATGGATATTCGGCTTTGCCGCTGCTGTTGATACATGGCCGGGCTTACCCACGACCTTCTACGCCTAGGGTTATCATAATGTACCATCACCGAGTATATTTTCCAGTCTCTCGACAAGAATGGTGAAGCCGAACCGTTGCCTTGGATATCTCTAAAGCGTTCGACAGAGTATGGCATGCCGGCCGTCTACGGAAACTGCGAAGCTACGGCATAATTGGACTTTTGTTGGACCTAATCCAGTCATTCCTCTCTAACCGCACACTGAAGGTGGTATTAAACAGACATGCCTCCCAGAACTACCCTACAAACGCGGGTGTCCCCCAAGGCTCTATCCTAGGTCCTATGCTATTTCTAATCTACATCAATGATCTCCTCGATGCCATAACATCCCAAGTAGGCATGTACGCCGATGACACCACAGTTTACTCCCGCCTCGATCAAAAATCTGATGTTGGTGACCAGGCGAACCTCGCAGCCGAGCTTGAAAAGAACCTCCAATCCGTGGTGGATTGGGGTAAGAAATGGCTCGTAAAAATCAATTCTTCCAAAACGAAGCTGCTGTCAATTAACCACCACAGACAACCGCACCTCCCTCCCATTAGCATGGAACAGGCTTGCCTCCCAGAGAGTAAAACACTACGCCTGCTTGGCCTCACACTCTCAGCGGACCTCAAGTGGAATGACTACGTCGAATCCATTACTAAATCCGCTGCTATGAAAGTCGGCTCCCTGTGCAGGGCCCGGAAATTCTTTCCGTCTGAATCTATCCTGCACATATATAAATCTACCGTCCGCCCGTGTATTGAATACTGCTGCCACATCTGGTCGGGCGTCCCTGCTATTCTCCTCGGGGTTCTTGACAAAATACAGCGGAGAATATGTAATGTGATCGATACCGACTTAGCTGGCTGCCTGCAGTCACTCTCTCACCGGCGTGACATGGCTTCCCTCTGCCTCTTCTATAAATACTTTCACGGTTTCTGCTCTGATGAACTTAAATCACTGGTACCCCCTAGGTGTGAATTTGCACGAGATACTAGATTGGCAAGTAGGTCCCACCCTTTTTCAGTGAAACCGATGAAATGTAACCGCAATTTCTACTCCAACAGCTTTTTTTCTCGCACTTCCCGCCTGTGGAATTCCCTTCCGCATGATTGCTTCCCCGACGGCTACAACCTCCAGGAGTTTAAATGTAAGGTCAATAGACACCTCCTAACACACTAACTCGCGCCCATTCTCTCCAACACTCTGCCTATGTACATCCTAACTCGTCTATCACCCTCCTTCTGACATTTCCTATATCCAATCGCTCTATGTAACCCCCTGCGCTATAGTGTCAGTGGAATGCCTTGCTTGGGGTGATATGATTAAAAAAAAAGCAAAACCAAAAAAAACCTTCTCATTGTCAGTCACGATACGATGCAAAATACCTTTCCTTTTCCCTCGTTGAAGTAGCTGCTCATACGTGACAAGACGTCTCTCGGTTTTCAACCCAATGTCCTTGCTTTTGAATCATTCCTAATGCGTTCAAACGTTGGTTAGTTAGTGTTGTGGATTCCGGGTGAGAAAGAACGTAAAATAATAAATAACCAAAGGATATACAGAGATAGAAAATGTAAGTTATATTGAACAAAATATACAAACTGGAACACGGATTAGTCAATTCAGGAATACTATTAGTAGAAATCAATACATACAGTCTTGCAGTGAAATAATATGTCCAGGTAATGAGTCTATATCCAAACAACTCCAACTAACTCTGCACCAACTGACTAACTGACTCCTTACTAACTGCCGTTCTCTTTAGAGGCAGGATTATATGTACACATCAGGGGAGTCCATTCTTATATGCAAAAAGGGGTGATTCCCAACAAAATAATACGAAGTATTAAATTGAATCCTGATGTAAATTTAAAAAAAAAAACGATTTCGTTGCTATGACACGTACGAATAGAAAACAGAAATTGTCTCTTCTGTAAAGTAGGTACCTCCATTTTTCTTCAGTGCTCGGCTCAAACGTATCAATTGTAGTCGATAGTGATCTCTCGTGTTGGTTTCGGTCGGTTTGAGCAGCTCATAATAAACTACACCTAACTGATCCCACCAAATGCAGGGCAGAAGCTTCGAACTATGGATATTCGGCTTTGCCGCCGCTGTTGATACATGGCCGGGCTTACACACGATCATCTACGCTTTGGGTTATCATAATGTATCCACTTTTCATCGCTGGTCAAGATGCGATGCAAAATATCTTTCCTTTTCTGCCGTTGAATCAGCTGTTCACGCGTGACAAGACGCCGTTCGACGTCTCTCGGCTTTAACTCGTACGGCAGCCAATGTCATTGCTTTTGAATAATTCCTAAAGCTTCGTCGGTCACGATACGCTGCAAAAAAACTTTCCCTTTCTGCCGGTGAAGCAGCTGTTCATGTGTGATAAAACACCGTTCGACGTCTCTCGGCTTTAACTCGTACGGCACCCAATGTCATTGCTTTTGAATAATTCCTAAAGCTTCGAAACTGTTGTGCTAACAACTCTTAATGATTCCAGAAAGTTCAGCTTGTGCCTGACACGAGTCTTCATGAAGTAATGCACCCAATTATTACGTCTTCCAAGTTCTTCGGTGCGCCAGAGCGTTCTTTATTTTCAACATGAAAATAATCTTTTTTGAAGCGTCTAAACCAATCTCGGCATGTTGTTTTCGATAGAGCATGGTGGTCGCTGTAAGTCTCAACAAGAATTCTGTGCAGATTTCTTTTGAATAAAGTAATGCAGTAAAATTCCCCGCTTATTGTAGTTCCTTATAGATGCATTACCATTTGGAACTACATGCACGCAGTTATAGGAACTCCATCTGTTGGAAAATAGCGAGAAATTATTCAAGGTTCTAATATAAGCTTTTTTTTTTGTTTCCATTTTCTCTTAAACGTTGCCGTTGCTCACATGTTTGTTCAACGGTATCCTAGAGATGTTTCCGTAAAACCACATTTCTGTTTCTTTGGTTGCTTCAAGTTACTTCTTCATCTGTGAAAAGATTGTCTAGCATTCACTGCCACATAGTAGTTTATGCACCAACAACACAAAGCACTGAGGAAGAAATAGAATCATTCTACTCCATACTGGACAATGCCAAATCCCAGGTCAAAAGCCAAGAAATTAGAATCATAATGGGTGACTTGAATGCCAAGGTAGGTAAAGAGAGGGAAGGAGAGATGACTGGCAAATTTGGATTAGGAGTCCGCAACGAACAAGGGAAAAAATGAGTCCAATGGTGCACAGCAAATAACCAGGTAATAACTAACACCTGGTTTCAGAAACATCCACGACGTCTATGGACACGAAGAAACCCAGGAGGCGACACGAAAAACCAAATCGACTACATAACCATAAACAGGAGATTCAGAAACGCAGTGGTTCAATGCAAAACCTATCCAGGCGTCGACTGCGGAAGTGACCACGTCCCAGTCGTCGGCAAACTAAGGATAAAACCCCGGAGAATGAAGAAGTTTAACACAACACTAAGACTGAAATACAACACGCTCGTGAATGAAAGAATACACTAACAGCGTGAAGAACAAATACAAAGAACAAATTGGAAAAGGACATTCGAAATGGGACTCTTTAAAGGAAGCGGTAGTGATATCAGCAAACAACGTTGCCCCGAAGAAAATCAGATCCGAGTGGATGACTGAAGAGATTCTCGACATTATGCAAAGAAGACTGAAAATGATGCCAAGACATGGAACGGAATACAGGAAACTACACAAGCAAATAAGGAAAAAATACAGACGGGCTAAAGAGGAATGGCTCAACAGCAAATGTGCATAAGTCGAGAGATTGAGCAGGACTAATAAAGCAGACATGGATAAAGAGATCAGAGAACTCACAGTACAAAAAAAAAAAACTACTCCTCAACAGGATGTATAAAATCCAAGGATGGAACGATAATATTAGAGAAAGAGAAAATAATCCAGCGATGGGAAGAATATATAAAAGGTCTTTTCCATGACAAAAGAGAGCAAAAATACACAAAGGTGAGGACGGACCGGAAATATTAAAGCCGAAATTGGAAGCTGCAATGGCCAAACTGAATAGAAACAAAGCAGCTGGTTCAGACGATATTGTAATAAAGCTGTTGATAGCCCTGGAAGAATTCGGCATAGAGAAAATTACAGAAATAATAAATTAAATTTATAATAGCGGTATAATACCAGACGAGCTATGCAAGTCGATTTTCATAGCACTGCCTAAGAAACCAGGTGCGAACTACACCAAATATCACCTTAATGAGTCATATTACAGAACTGATGGCCCGAATCCTGATGAATAGAGCGAGAAGCAGAATCAGGCCAGAGATAGGACAAGAACAGTGCCGGTTCGTCGCAGACACTGATAAAGGAACACCATATTTATGATTAGGGTGATCTCCGAAAATGGCAATACAAACAAAGAAGGACTTGTACCTATGTTTTATCGATTATGCAAAGGCGTTCGACAAAATACGCCACAAAGAATTGATGGAGATGCTCAGCAGCCTCGTCATATTTGGGAAAGACATCAGAGTAATCAAGAATCTCTACTGGCAGCAAACTGCCTGCATACGGACAGGTAACGAATTTAGCAGATATACAAAGATAGAAGGGACCGTAAAACAAGGATGTGTCTTTTCACTGGAGCTATTCAACTTGTAAAGCGATACTATTTTGAGGACCCCTAGATGTTATGCCAGGATTCGTCATCGGAGGCCACAATTTGAACAACATAAGATACGCAGATGATACAGTGCTGATTACAGACACAGAAAGGAAACTACAAGACCTCCTACAGAAGTTGGCTGAAGAGAATGACAAGAAAGGACTACAAATAAACTGCAAGAAAATCGAATGCATGGTCATCAGCAAAAAGAGCAGCCCAAAATGCCAAATACAGGCTGGGGATACTAAAATCAAACAAGACACGGAAAGGAATCTACGAGGCCTAGAGAAGATAGCTACAGAAAGCAAAAAGAAAGGACTACATATAAACTACAAGAAAACTGAATGCATGGTCATGAGTAAAAAGAGGAGCCCAAAATGCCAAATACAGACTGGAGATACTAAAATCAAACAAGACACGGAAAGGAATCTACGAGGCCTAGAGAAGATAGCTACAGAAAGCAAAAAGAAAGGACTACATATAAACTACAAGAAAACTGAATGCATGGTCATTAGTAAAAAGAGGAACCCAAAATGCCAACTACAGACTGGGGATACTAAAATCAAACAAGACACGGAAAGGAATCTACGAGGCCTAGAGAAGATAGCTAAAGAAAGCAAAAAGAAAGGACTACATATAAACTACAAGAAAACTGAATGCATGGTCATCAGTAAAAAGAGAAACCCAAAATGCCAACTACAGACTGGGGATACTTAAATCAAACAAGACACGGAAAGGAATCTACGAGGCATAGAGAAGGTAGCTAAAGAAAGCAAAAAGAAAGGACTACATATAAACTACAAGAAAACTGAATGCATGGTCATCAGTAAAAAGAGGAGCCGAAAATGCCAAATACAGGTGGTGATACTAAAATCAAGCAGGTACAAAAATTTAAATACCTGGAAGGTGTTCTAAAAGAAGACGGAATGTGCGACACAGAGATCCGAAGGGGAATCGGCATGGTGAATGACGCGTTCCTGAAGCTAAGTAAAGTATTAAGAAACAGGACAATTTCGCTAGAAATAAGGAGGAGAATACTGGATTGCTATGTGATGTCAGTTCTTCAATATGGCAGTGAATGTTGGACAATATCTTCAAAGATGAAGAGAAAACTTGAAGCAACTGAAATGTGGTTCTACAGAAGGATGCTGCGGATATCATGGACCGAGCATGTGAGCAATGATGAGGCGTTGGAAAGAATGGAAACGAAAAGGAATATAATATTGAGCATCAGTTAGAGACATGCAATGAGGAAGGAGAGCTTGGAGAACCTGATATTAACAGGCCAGATAGAGGGGAAAAGAGACAGGGGAAAGCAGCGGATAACATATTTGAAGGGCCTGAGCAGGTCGATGACGGAACGGGGGCTGTGTGATGTTACAGGAGAAAGCGTGCTAAGAGCCACCAGGGATAGGGAGACGTGGTAGGCCATGATCGCCTACCTCCTGAAAGGACAAGGCACATAGAAGAAGAAGAAGAAGAAGAAGAAGAAGAAGAAGAAGAAGAAGAAGAAGAAGAAGAAGAATATATTAAATAACAATTCAGTAATCTTTCCTTTGTTTGTGTTGCTTTAAGTCTCTTCTTCATCTATGAGGAGATTGTCCATCATGGTCCAGATTGTCCAGCATTCACTGTCATATAGAAGGACTGATATTACATAGCAGTTCAGGACTCTTTTCTTTGTTTCTGTTGCTTCAAGTCGCTTCTTCATCTATGAGGAGATTGTCCATCATGGTCCAGATTGTCCAGCATTCACTGTCATATAGAAGGACTGATATTACATAGCAGTTCAGTACTCTTTTCTTTGTTTCTGTTGCTTCAAGTCGCTTCTTCATCTATGAGGAGATTGTCCATCATGGTCCAGATTGTCCAGCATTCACTGTCATATAGAAGGACTGATATTACATAGCAGTTCAGGACTCTTTTCTTTGTTTCTGTTGCTTCAAGTCGCTTCTTCATCTATGAGGAGATTGTCCATCATGGTCCAGATTGTCCAGCATTCACTGTCATATAGAAGGACTGATATTACATAGCAGTTCAGTACTCTTTTCTTTGTTTCTGTTGCTTCAAGTCGCTTCTTCATCTATGAGGAGATTGTCCATCATGGTCCAGATTGTCCAGCATTCACTGTCATATAGAAGGACTGATATTACATAGCAGTTCAGTACTCTTTTCTTTGTTTCTGTTGCTTCAAGTCGCTTCTTCATCTATGAGGAGATTGTCCATCATGGTCCAGATTGTCCAGCATTCACTGTCATATAGAAGGACTGATATTACATAGCAGTTCAGGACTCTTTTCTTTGTTTCTGTTGTTTCAAGTCGCTTCTTCATCTATGAGGAGATTGTCCATCATGGTCCAGATTGTCCAGCATTCACTGTCATATAGAAGGACTGATATTACATAGCAGTTCAGGACTCTTTTCTTTGTTTCTGTTGCTTCAAGTCGCTTCTTCATCTATGAGGAGATTGTCCATCATGGTCCAGATTGTCCAGCATTCACTGTCATATAGAAGGACTGATATTACATAGCAGTTCAGGACTCTTTTCTTTGTTTCTGTTGCTTCAAGTCGCTTCTTCATCTATGAGGAGATTGTCCATCATGGTCCAGATTGTCCAGCATTCACTGTCATATAGAAGGACTGATATTACATAGCAGTTCAGGACTCTTATCTTTGTAGAACCACATATCTGTTGCTTCAAGTCTCTTCTTCATCTTTGAGGAGATTGTCCAGCATTGTCCAGATTGTCCAGCATTCACTGTCATATAGAAGGACTGATATTACATAACAGTTCAGGACTCTTATCTTTGTAGAACCACATATCTGTTGCTTCAAGTCTCTTCTTCATCTTTGAGGAGATTGTCCAGCATTGTCCAGATTGTCCAGCATTCACTGTCATATAGAAGGAATGATATTACATAACAGTTCAGGACTCTTATCTTAGTAGAACCACATATCTGTTGCTTCAAGTCTCTTCTTCATCTTTGATGAGATTGTCCATCATGGTCCAGATTGTCCAGCATTCACTGTCATATGGAAGGACTGATATTACATAGCAGTTCAGGACTCTTATCTTAGTAGAACCACATATCTGTTGCTTCAAGTCTCTTCTTCATCTTTGAGGAGATTGTCCAGCATTGTCCAGATTGTACAGCATTCACTGTCATATGGAAGGACTGATATTACATAACAGTTCAAGACTCTTATCTTAGTAGAACCACATATCTGTTGCTTCAAGTCTCTTCTTCATCTTTGATGAGATTGTCCAGCATTACTTACCATATATGAGGACAGGTATCCCGTAACAGCTCAGTAACGTTTTCTTTGTTTCTCTAGGATTTTTTCCTGTTTCTTAATACTCTGATTACCTTTTGGAATGTATCATATATGAATAGAATGTCGCTGCCGACATTTGAGTTTAAACATGGACCTCCAGAGAACAAACATAGATGATCTCGTCTTGATGTAATTAGCGGAATTGTGTGGCTGGGATCACGTGATGTTGTAAAAATAATATAGCTACTCTAGCATATACTTGAATTAGAACACTCTCAGCTATTGGGCGTGTATAATGATAATATACATGCTTCTTCTTCAGAGCGCCCATGGCTCAGAGGTAGAATCGCCGACTGACGCCAATTCAGTCGGGTTTCAATCTTGGGTAAAAGTAATCGGCTGTCTAACCGTACTGATGAGCTGTGATAAAGCGAAACAGATCTGTCTGCGGATATATATATATATATAATCAGACCGGTAGATATAAATATATAAAAAATACTGTTTAATTAAAAACAGAATATCTACTTAAATAGGAGTATCGGTAAAAATAATGTTCAAAATAATTCATTACAAATTGTCGGTTGCTTATAACCAAGTTTCGTTAAAATTCGTTAATTTCCGTAACATGTTTTTATATATATATATATATATATATATATATATACAAGTGAATAAGGAAATTAACAACGTTCAAAACATTAATTTAAAACAGTGCTCAATATAAAAATAGAGCTATGAATATTTATTATAAATTATAGTTTAGAACATGTACAATTTATCATCTATTACAATGTGTACATTATGTTTCGACATTGAAAGGACAATGTCTCATCAGGTCGTGTGAAAAGCAAATGGAAATGTTTTTTCTTATATTGACGAATTACGTGTGGGAGGTAGGTGGGGTGGAAAATGGGAAATTAGAGTTGGAAGTTAGAATTTGAACGAAAAGAGAAAAGCGATAGAGGATAAAGGTGATTAATGGACAAGTTGGAAATTTTATAGACAGATTTAACGGTAGAAGATAATGTATGGTCCTTTACAGCCTTTATGGCCAGTCCTTTGGGTTTAACAAAAGGAAAAAAAGGAAATGTATATGGGGTGGGGAGAGTGGAGAGATGGGCTCAAAAGGGGATAGGAATTGCTATTTGGTAAACATATCTGTATTAGTGAAATATCCGACTGCAAATATTTCACACATAATTCGGCAATATAAGAATTTTTCTTTTTCTTTTCATACTATCTGATGAGACATTGTCCTTTTAATGTCGAAACAAAATGTACGCTTTGTAGTCGATTATAATTTTTTGTACATGTTCTAAACTATAATTTTTAATATATATATATTAACCAGTGTGGAAGGTCTGACAACATAGATGACAAGGTGGGACCCACAACTGAAAAGAAAATATCTCGATCACTTGCGAAGAAGGAACAATATATATATATATATATATATATATATATATATATATGAAATTCTTACCCTCTGCATGTTACGTAAATATATAGGATATATTATTCTCCGCGTGGAACATTTATATATATGTATTTGTGGTTTTCTGTACGTGGTATAAAAGTATCTCTGAGAACAAAGCATGTTTGTCATTATTTTCCTTTTAATCATTCCGTTCCATTCGTGAAATACGGTGTTGTTATATCACGGATATAATAATGCCCATAATAGAGAAAATACAAATGAAAGAGTATATATTTCTTTCATAGGTCTGAAGCTATAGGGAGATGGGTAATGTTTATTACTTCGGCCTTGTGTCATACATAACCGAACTCCCTACAGCTTAGGATTATTTCGTTATCATCAGAAGGTTTTCATCAGGTTGAAAATTGGTGGGTGGAATGTTGGATGTGTGTGGAATACTGGAAGAATAAAAATATACGTTTCTCATGTTAGAATAGAAATTTATTAATGAAAAGGATAACATGAATTGTAAAAGTTATGTTTTTATCATATCACCCCGAGCAAGGCGGCAACGCCACTGATGCGCAGGGGGCTACGTAAGAGGGAAAAGAATTGAAAAGAGAAAACCGGAAACCACATCCTAAACAGGGAGCAAGGGATGAGCCTCTTCACCTGTTCAATAGATCTGGGTGGAGTATGAACCGGGCGATAGTTTAGTCTATCTACTCCAATTGAAAAAAAGAAAAAAAAAGAAGTGAAAAGATTGGAAAAGTGAAAGCCGGAAACCACATCCTAAACAGGTTCAATGAGAAAGTTGAGAGTTTAAAGAGTTGTAGAAATGTTCGTAGTAGTACTTTGTTGGAAAGAGTTTATGCGTATGTATGTATGTATGCATGAGCGATTGTTTGGTAGGAATGTCTTTGAATGAAGAAGAAGAGGTAAAAGGAATCAGCACACGAGAAAGAAGGAGAAAGAGGACAATGTGCTTACGTCCGGGTCGACTTGAAGTTTCTCCCTTGTTACATTTTAGTGTGTCGTATCACTGCTCCCATCTGACTGTCTGACTCACGCTGAGCGAAGCCTTTTATAGTCATTTTGTTTTTCGCACTGGATCGCTAAGTCTTTTTAATCCTCTATTTGTCAGAAAATCAATTTAACATCTACTCGCGAAATCCGGTTTTGACTTTTTCTTTAAGCACGAGGTCAATCTTTTTTTTTCTGTTCGGCAAAACCAGGAATGCATTTCACACGGCATTGTGAATTTTTTGTAAAACTGAAGAAGGCTGCTTTTTTATTCTTAATGTCCTATCCGCCACAGGTCCGTCCCGTTATACTCCAGTCTCACCGACCCACCGGACACAATGGAAAATAGAAATGGATGGCAAGAGAGAATCAGAGGAATTCATGCAAGCAGTGCGACCGGATGAGATATATCTGTGCCACATTTTCCATCCAGATATTTACTTGATATTTAACAATTGGTCTTTATATTTATTTTTCAGCGCAGTTGATCGTACGTTGCATCGAAAGGTCGATGTAAAACTTAAAAAGTTATAGACAGATTTCACAATATTCAACGCTGTTCTCGCGGGTAAACTGATCTTACAAAGCAGTACGACTGTGACGTCACCACACGCACAATAGTCTAAATAGAGTTTCTTTCATAAACTTTTCTAGGCGGGAAAATGCATTCAACTCTCTTCTCAAACGCTACTGATTGAGAAACTGACCAAGACGTTGAAAACAGACCAAATAAAAAGATGACCTTAAAACTCCTACCTCGTCCTACACCGTTTTCTGATTTCTCTGACCCTTGGTATTCTTACTGACCGCTAAATCTCCTGGGGAACAGATCTCGTACAACAACAATTCTTTATCGACTTTGAACAGCGCTAGGGGGGCGTCTCTTAGAAATATCCATTCGTTTAGATTAAACAGTGGTTTTATTGTTCTGTATTTTTAATCTTTGCTTAACGGTTTCTGTCTTTATTGTTCTTTTAGCGCCATTTTATATTAACTCGTTTTCAAGACATCCTGTTTTAATTATTAACTAGCAGTATAGCCCGGCGTTGCTCGGGTGTAATGAAAGCTTTAAAACTAATCCATGGTCCTGGAGCTCAGACTCAGCCTAAAGAATATTTGAAATAATAAATAATTGCGACAATTTACCAATCGCACCTAATACACACATACATATATATATATATATATATATATATATATATATATATATATATATATATACTAGCAGTATAGCCCGGCGTTGCTCGGGTGTAATGAAAGCAAGCTTTAAAACTAATCCATGGACCTGGAGCTCAGACTCTTTGGACATTGGCACGAAAGACTAAAAAGCAATAGTTGTTTCCAGTTAAAGCGAAACCGTAGACTGAAAGAAAAATGAATGGGTGTAAGTCAAATTTTCATTTCCTGGTATCGATATCAAATAAGTTTCTTTCGTCGTAAACTGAATTTTGAAGGCTAAATAAGCCTTCTGAGTAAATGGTATCATGGCTGAGACTAAGAACTACAATTATACCTACTTAGAGCCAAACCCGAAGCAAAAACTAAAATAAAAGGGCTGAAAAAATACAGACATACAGTCAGATAAACAGACACACACACAAACATCTTGTCTTATATATATATATATATATTATCGATTTTCTGCACTATTGTAAGAGCTGCAACCTTGAAACTTCTGAATATCGTTTTTTATGTCTTTGTCTATGAGTGTATCAAATTTGCTTAAAATCGGACCACTCCTTCTATAACCCGACTTTTTCGATTTTCGATATTTATCGGGGGTACCTCGACACAAAACCTAGCTAAGAACACTCGCAGACGCTTACAGTACAACTGTGTAAATTTTCAAGAAAATCGGTTCAGCCGTTTCGGAGTCTATAGTTAACGGACACACACCGAGACACACCAAGACACACAGACAAAGTTCCATTTATAAATACGTTAGATAGATATCTACCGACTTGATTATTTACGATAAATTTTTATTACGAAAATGTGTGTCATTCGGCAGGATTAAATTCAGTTCATATATATATATATATATATATATATATATATATATATATATTTGTGCAGAAATCTTTCATTTAAACATGTTTCTTTAAAAACGACTGACAAGGTGGATTTAACTAATTTTTTTAAATTTAATTTTTACAGTATTCTTACATATTAGCTGTTTGCTGGAGACGAGGAATTTAAAAATGCCCCATAAGATTTAAAAAAATAGACAGACGTTCACACAATGCACGGTCGTGCGCGTTACGTGATAACATTTGAAGAATTCTCCTTTTTCAAAAACACAAAAATTATGTTACAGTTAAAACATGAGGATAAATATCCACATAAAAAAAAAACATTCTTGAAAATAGCCAGCGAAATGCATGGAAACATTATGCCTTGTAGGAGGATAGATATCAAGTAACAGTTCAGTACTTTTTTCTTTGTTTAAAAAAAAAATTCCTCTCTTTTAATACTCGGTTTAGCTTTTGGAATTGGTCATTGGCCATGCCTTCAGATCTGTGTCGCACTTCCACGGTATTTAAACTTTTGTACCTGTTTAATTTAACATCCCCGACATGTAAGTGCCATTTTAGGCTTCTCTCATTATTAGTCTGTTTAGATTTTAGAATGCATCCTTGGCAATGTCTTACCTTGCCTTCGGGATGGGGTCAAAATGACCAGATTAAGACCGGTTTTGAACCTATCCACCGCGGTGGATAGGTAATGTTTTGACCAGTAAGTTGGTGTACGTGCTCAGGTTTCCCACATTAAAACAGACCTTGTGTCACATGTCTTTCAAGTAGGGGAGAAGAGTAAATATCCCTTGGCAATATCTATACGCCTTCGGATCTCAGTGTATTACTTTCCGTCCCCTGTTAAAACACTTTCTCAGTAAAAACACTTCTTTGAGGAGATTGTCCAGCATTGGATGCCAACATGAGCACATATATCACGCAACAGCCCAGAACTCTTTTATTTGTTTCCAACGAAATTTTCTTGTTTCTCAATACTGTTTTTTTTGGGGGGAATACGTTCTTGACCATGCTTATCTGCCTTCAAATCTCAGTGTGTAGAGCTTTTCATCCACTGTTAAAATACTTTCTCAATAAAAATACTTCTTTGAGGAGGCTTTTCAGCATTAGCTGCAAATAAGAACACAAATAGCACATTACAGTCCAGTACTTCATTTGTTTCCTACGAAATTTTCCTGTCTCACGATACTCTGCTTAGCTTCTGGAATTTGTTCTTGGCATTTGTAGGCGATAGCCAAAAGAGGCTTTTTAAAGGCTAAGCAAAGTATTAAGAAACAGGAAATCTGCGTTAAAAACAAAGAAAGGAGTACTGAACTGTTATGTGATATCTGTTCTTCTTTGTGTCAAGGAATGCTGGACAATATCCTGAAAGATAAAGAGATCTGAAATAATGTTCCACAGAAAAATGCTGATGATACCATGGGCCGAATATGGAAGCAACGAGGAAGTTCTTGAGAAAATGGAAACAAAAAGAAAGCAAGTTTAACATCAAGAAGAGACAGCTGAAATTTCTAGACCACATAACAAGGAAAGGGGGTTTGGAGAATCTGATATGCATAGGACAGTTTGAGAAGGCAAACAGGGAAGCGGAAAACGAAGGATGGCATACTTGGCGAACTTGATTAAATGGATAAGGTTGGTGAGAAATAACAAAAAGACAAAATTTTAATAGGAGCTACAAAGGACTGGAAATTGTGGAGAACCATGATCGCCAATGTCTTGAAGGAACACGTCACATAGAAGGAAAAGAAAAATGAGTTTGAGTAATTGGATGGCAGAAAAAAGATTAAGAGAGATAAAAAGACAATATTTATTAAGAGCTACAATGACCAGGAAATTGTGGAGAGCCACGATCGCCAACGTCTTGAAGGAACGCGGCATATAGAAGAAGAATGAGCTTGAGTAAATGGATACCGAAGAAAAGATTAAGAGCGAAAACAAAAAGACAATATTTATTAAAAGCTACAAAGATCAGGAAATGGTGGAGAGCCATGATCACCAACGTTTTGAAGACACACGGCACATAGAATAATAATAATAAGAAGAATGAGCTTGAGTAATTTGATGGCGAAGAAAAGATTAAGACAGATAACAAAACGACAATATTTATTATAAGCTATAAAGACCAGGAAAATGTGGAGAGCCATAATTACCAACATCTTGACGGGACACGGCACAGAGAAGAAGAAATTATTTCTTAATTTAAGAAATTCTGCAATTTATGCCGATTATGTCTAATATTGCTATTTTAATGCAAATTCGGGATGTGCGTTGTGGTGCAGTGGATATCGACTCGGAACGAGAAATCGGGGTGCCGAGTTCGAATTCCAGTTGAGATTCCTTGCATTCACTTGCGCACAAATACACTTGGGAAAGGTATTAATCCGTCTCTTCCCTCAAGTTATGGGTTAAATAATAGGACATATTGGGTTCTATAGCCTTGAGTGGCAACCAGTCTACCGCAAAAAGCAATGGCAACCTATTGTGGGATAATCTTCTGACCATTCAGTCATGTCTGTTTCGAGACATGATCGCCCAAGCGTGTATCACGTATGGCACTTAACTGACTGACTGAATGCAAATTCTGAGATGTTCCTTGGGGTGCAGTGGATGTCGGCTCAGAGTGAGAAATTGTTGAGCCACGTCTATAGAACCCAATCTCTCATGTTATTTAACCCATAGCTGGAAGGAGAAGAGGCGGATGAATATCTTTCCTAAGAGTATTGGTGAGGTTTTTTTTAATCGTATCACCCCGAGCAAGGCGGTAATGCCACTGATGTGCAGGGGGTTACGTAATAGAGAAAAGATTGGAAAAGAATAAGCCGGAAACCACATCCTAAACAGGGAACAAGGGACGAGCCTCTTAACCTGTTCAATAGACATGGGTGGAGTGTGAACCGGGCGATAGATCTATCTACTGCAATTGAAAAAAAAAAAGAAAAAGAAACCAAAGTGAGAAGATTGGAAAAGAGAAAGCCGGAAACCACATCCTAAACAGGGAACAAGGGATGAGCCTCTTAACCTGTTCAATAGACATGGGTGGAGTGTGAACCGGGCGATAGATAGATCTATCTACTGCAATTGAAAAAAAAAAAGAAAAAGAAACCAAAGTGAGAAGATTGGGAAAGAGAAAGCCGGAAACCACATCCTAAACAGGGAACAAGGGATGAGCCTCTTAACCTGTTCAATAGACGTGGGTAGAGTGTGAACCGGGCGATAGATAGTGTAAGTGAATGAAACGAATTCAGCTGGTATTCGAACTCAGCTCAGCGATTTCTCATTCTGAGCCGATATCCACTACACCATAACGAACATTTCAGAATATATATTATTATATAGCAGTTTTTTCTACAGAGGACAAAAATTGTGGAGACTCGTGATCGCTGAGGGGACACGGCACACGAACGAAAAGAAGCCACTGCACTACAGCAGGCGCTCGAATCTTATCGTGTCCACATCGCAAATGCATTAGCATCTATTTGGGCTACAGTTAAACATTGATTTTCTTACGCCTCGCTGCGTACTGTGATCAATTTAAAATCTCGCCATAACATCATTTGTCTTCAGAGAATGCCGTACGCGATGGAAACAAGCCAAAGAATATGATGCGATATATCTATTCATAAATCAGACAATATGCCTACCGCCGGAGACGGCAGAAAGAAATCGATTACTGTGATCGTATCAACAATCGGATTTCCGGTCCTTCTGGAAAGGGATTGTGAAATCTATTCCCGAAGAAGGAAATCGTTTGAATAGATATCTACTGTGTTTAGCAAGCCGAATGGATGTGGGCGAGAAGTTAAAGTTGGCAAATATTGCTTTACGAAGCGTTATTCGCCTTGTAAAATCAGGAAACGAATTATTGAAATAAATACGAACGGACTGATATATATATATATATATATAAGGGAGAGAGAGAGAATAAGATAAAGAGAGAGAGAGAGAGTTATATATGAACAAGACAAAAAAAGTAAAAAGAAATAGATATGAAAAGATTTGGATAGATAGATAGATAGATAGATAGATAGATAGATAGATAGATAGATAATGAACAGACTGAGATAGATAGATAGATAGATAGATAGATAGATAGATAGATAATGAACAGACTGAGATAGATAGATAGATAGATAGATAGATAGATAGATAGATAGATAGATATGAAAAGACTGAGATAGATAGATAGATAGATAGATAGATAGATAGATAGATAGATAGATAGATAGATAGATAGAGAGAATTAGATAGGTATGACCAGAATTAGAGAGACAGACAGATAGAGAGTTACGAACAATCGTAGATAGATATGACAGACTGTAATATATATATAGTCATTCGCAGACAGATCTATTTCGCTGTATCACCGCGCATCAGTACGGTTAGAATCCAATTGCTTTTAACCCAGGATCGAAACCCGACTGAATAGGGGTCAGTTGGCGCTCGGTAGAAGGAGACAGACTTTTTAGCGTATATATTATCATTATACACGCCCTATAGCTGAGAGTGTTCTAATTCATTGCTGAATGAACGATTTGTATTTGCTACAGTAGCTATTGTTTCTTTTTTCGTTCTGTCTCTTCTAAAAATATTTTCATGGCTTCTGCTCTGACGAACTTAGGCCACTGGTACCCACTCCACAAGAATTTATTCATGCAACCAGACTGGTAACAAGTTTTCACCATTTTACAGTTAGATCAACCAAATGCAGGCGACAATTCTACACCATCAGCTTCTTTTCTCGCACTTTCCACCTGTGGAACTCCTTCCCATATTCTTGCTTTTCTGACGGCTACAACCTTCAGGAATTTAAATGCAATGTCAATTCCCATCTCTTATCCACTTGACACCAGTTCTTTCTACATCACCCCGTATATCTTGTTCTTTTCCTTTCTCTCTATCATAGGAACTGTCTTCACACCTGTGTTCACATTCTTCTCTTGCTCCTTTTTCCGACACTCTCCGTAACTGGTTCGTCTTTCTCTTTACTCTCCTCCTATCTAAACTTTTACTCTTATGTAGCCCCCTGCGTATCAGTGGCGTTATCGCCATACTTGGGGTGAAACGATTAAAATATATTTAGTAGAAGTAGATACCTCGCTGGTATTTTAACTATAAGTAGAAGTTTATCCCTTGTTTCCTGTTTAGAATTGGGTTTCCGGTTCTTTCTAAAGCCCTTTCCCTTTCTTTCTTTTCTGGTGTCCCTTGCGACTTTTTGGTATTGTTTGGGGCAGTATCTCCTACTCTTAAAGCTTCTACCTTGATTGACACTTGGGTCGTGTACAAGATGAAGATCATTGAGTGTCGGGATAATATGTAACCTACCTTTTGGATGTGGGTTAGGAAATTCTGTCACGGTTATAGTATGTGGCCTACTTTAAAAAGCATATTATGAGAATGCATTATAACTGCCTGGCAATGGTTAGGGTTAGGACAGGCTTATGGGTAGCGTTAGTATGAGAGCAGGGTTAGGTTTAACATATAAGTTTTAGAGTTACGGTTACGGTTAGGGCAGATTTTGGGTTAAGGAAAATAAAGAAATTTCAATAAATAGCCAAATACTTATATCTATAAATATACTCTTACTGAGGTAGGACACATTCAAGGAGGTTAGGCCACATACTATGCAATAATGTCAAATGTAGGCCATAAACTAGACAAGAATCAAAATGGTAAGCCACAGACAATACAAGAATTAAAGAGGTAGACCACATCCTATGCAAGAATTAAAAAGGTAGATCTATTATTATACAAGAGTAAAAGATGTTGGCCACACAAAAAACAAGAATCAAAGTGGTAGCTCACAAACTCTACAGGATACAAAAATGTAGGCCCCAGACGATACAAGAATCAAATATGTTAGGCCATATACTATACAAGACTCAGAGGTAGGCCATATACTATAGAAGAATCAAAGTGTTAGGCCATATACTGTAGAAGAATCAAAGTGTTAGGCCACATACTATAGAAGAATCAAAGTGTTAGGCCACATACTATAGAAGAATCAAAGTGTTAGGCCACATACTATAGAAGAATCAAAGTGTTAGGCCACATACTATAGAAGAATCAAAGTGTTAGGCCACATACTATAGAAGAATCAAAGTGTTAGGCCATATACTATAGAAGAATCAAAGTGTTAGGCCATATACTATAGAAGAATCAAAGTGTTAGGCCACATACTATAGAAGAATCAAAGTGTTAGGCCACAAATTATACCAGAATAAAAGAGGTAGGCTACATGCTCTACTGGATTCAAAGTGGTAGGCCACAAACTTTTAAAAGAAAAAAAAAGTAGGCTACGAAAATAAATCGTAGGCCACGTACTATACAAGAATTAAAGGCGTAGACCACATACTATACAAAAATCAAGAAGGTAGGGCAAATATTATACAAAAAATAAAAAGAGAGGCCACGAAATATACCAGAAACAAAGAGCTAGTTTATATACCATAAAGGAAGCACAAAGTTAGGCCACGTACTATACAAGAATAAAAAAGTAGGCAAACCTTAAAAGAATCAAAGAAGTAGGCCACGTACTATACAAGAATTAAAGGCGTGGACCACATACTATACAAAAATCAAGAAGGTAGGGCAAATATTATACAAAAAATAAAAAGAGAGGCCACGAAATATATCAGAAACAAAGAGCTAGTTTATATACCATAAAGGAAGCAAAAGGTTAGGCCACGTACTATACAAGAATAAAAAAGTAGGCAAACCTTAAAAGAATCAAAGAAGTAGGCCACGTACTATACAAGAATTAAAGGCGTGGACCACATACTATACAAAAATCAAGAAGGTAGGGCAAATATTATACAAAAAATAAAAAGAGAGGCCACGAAATATACCAGAAACAAAGAGCTAGTTTATATACCATAAAGGAAGCAAAAGGTTAGGCCACGTACTATACAAGAATAAAAAAGTAGGCAAACCTTAAAAGAATCAAAGAAGTAGGCCACGTACTATACAAGAATCAAAACAGTTAAGCCACAAAATAAACAAGAATCAAAAAGGTAGGCCAAATACAATACAAAAATCAAAGAGGTAGGTCACAATCTATACCAGAATCAAAGAAGTAGGCTACATCTTATACTGGGCTTACGGCTTATCACGTTGAATACACCGGTTCTCGCTCGATCACCGAAGTTAACCAACGTTGAGCCTGATCAATACTTAGATGGGTGACCGCTTGGGAATACCAGGTGCTGTAAGCGTTTAGTGGATATCGGCTTGGAAAGAAAAATCGGTGAGCCGAGTTCGAATTCCAGTTGAATACCCTGCATTCACTTAAGCACTGGTACCCTTGGGAAAGGTATTAATCCGTCCCTTCCCTCCAGTTATGGGTTAAATAACAAGGGTAGGACTTGGGTACCTTGCATTTAAAAACAAATCCCAATGAACCTTGATACTTGAAATGAAAAATGTATTACTAGACACAAAAACTTATATAAACAACAATAAATTTTTGAAAGAAAAAAGGTATTATCAGCAATAAATAAATAAAGTTTAGTTGGCAATATGACCCGCCGACGTTGATTTGCCATAAAAAAAGCAATCAACCAACATCCTATACTCGAATCAAAGAGGTAGGTCACAATCTATACCAAAATCAAAATGCTAGGTCACATACTATACAAGAATCAAAGATGTAGGCCACATACTATAGTAGAATGATAGAGGTAGTCCACATACTATACGAGAATGAAGCAAGTAGGCCACATACTATACAAGAATCAAAGAGGTAAGCCACAAACTATGCAGGAATAAAAATGTAGGCGAAATACTTTACATAAATCAAAGAGGTAGGCCAGACATTATACAAAAATTAAATAGCTAGATCCATACTATACAAGAATCTAAGAGGTAGGCCTTAAATTACGCAAGAATCAAAGATGTAGGCCATATGCTATCTTTTATGTGCCCTGTCCTTTCAGGACGTAGGCGATCATGGCTTTCCACAACTCCCTATCCCTGGTGGCTCTTAGCACGCCTTCTCCTGTTACACCATGCAACCCTCGTTCTTTCATTCACCTGATCAGGTCCTTCAAATATGTTATCCGCTGCTTTCCCCTGTCTCTTTTTCCATCTATCTGGCATGTTAGTATCAGGTTCTCCAAGCCCTCCTTCCTCATTGCATATCCCAGGAACTTTAGTTGTCTCCTCCTGATGCTCAGTATTAATTTCTTTTTCGTTTCCATCATTTATAAAACCTCATCATTGCTCACATACTCGGTCCATGATATCCTCAGCATCCTTCTGTAGAACCACATTTCAGCTTCTTCAAGTTTTACCTTCATCTTCGATGATATTGTCCAACATTCACTGCCATGTTGTAGAACTGACATCACATAGCAATCGAGTACTCTCCTCTTTGTTTCTAGCGAAATTGTCTTGTTTCTTAAATCTTTTACTCAACTTCTGGAATGCTTCATTCGCCATGCCAGTTCGCCTTCGGATCTCTGTATCGTACTTTCCGTCTTCTGTTAGAACACTTCCCAGGTATTTAAACTTTTGTACCTGCTTGATTTTAGTATCCCTTACCTGCATTTGGCATCTTGAGCTGCCCTTTTTAGTACAAGAATCAAAAAGGGTGGCTACATACTTTACGACACCCTTTGGCCTTAAGTTGGCTAAATTAATGCTAAAAAACTCATGATCATATCCGATTTACTACGAAAATAAGACGAATAACTTTCTCTTGATATGTCTCGTCAGTAGTTACCAAGTGATTAACACATGACCTGTACGTGATATTCATTGTCTTTTGTCAGCAAAGAAATTATCAATTAATAATCAGTGGAAAACAGTGACAGGAAAAAACACTTCTTATTTGATGTTATTTGAAACGAACATTGAAACAATTGAGACTTTTTTCAACTCAAACAATGGAAAATTGAACAATGAAGAGACAGACCCCAAACCGTCATTCCCAAAAATAACCAAACTACCCACTCAAAAAAAAAAAAAAAAATATATACAATTCTTTTTCAGCCGTTCGTCACTGAAAAGAAAAACAATGGCATTGTCTAATCACCTTATTTCATCAACTGTACGTAGTCTACAAGAATTAGGCCGAGAAAAAAAATATATCCGCATATATGAGTGTTGTTTGAAAAGCGTTTCTTCGGCCACGTGACACCGCTAATAGCGGTCATAGAAAACAGTTTTAACTCTCCGTAACAACCGTAATTTGACAATGAAAAAAAAAAAAAAAAAAATATATATATATATATATATATATATATATATACTAGGTACGTTCCTGGTAATTTAAAATTCAAAGAAATATAAATTTCCTTCAAAGTAGAGTTCTCTGACTTCAGCGCGGTTGTTCTAAGGCTTCAAACACTCCGGAAACGCCTCGTAGAAATCATCGAAAATGAAAGGGTCTAGGGCTCTTGTCCCAGCCTCGTTCATTTTCTCAATGGCATCAAAACGGCTGCTTGTGAGGTTCTCCCATGGAGACGGCAATGACTGCGCAGTCAACGCTAGCATTTGAACATTGCCCAAGTCTCCAAAAAGCAACAGAACTTGGATACACCTTTTTTTGTTAGAAAGAAGACCACAGTATCTAGCTTTTGCCCCTCTGCCGTCTTCCCTTGATAACGGCTTAGAACATACGGGATGCATTCCTGAAGTTTAAAACATTTTTTTCAGGACAAAAATTTATTAATTTTAAAGAAGTATAAAACTCTACTTTATTTTAATCATTTCACCCCAAGCAAGGCATTCCACTATTGCGCAGGGGGTTACATAGGGGAAGGTGATGAGAAAGAGTGGTTAGATATAGGAAATGTCAGAAGGAGGATGATAGACGGGTAAGGGTACCGAGGATGAGGGTTGGGTAGATGGAAAGAGTGTTTGAGAGAATGGATGCGAGTTAGTGTGTTAGGAGGTGTCTATTGACCTTACATTTAAACTCCTGGAGATTGAAGCAAGTATGTGGAAGGGAATTCCACAGGCGGGAAGTTCGAGAAGAGGGGATAAAAGGGTAAAGGTTAGTTTCACATACGGCTAACATATCAGGTGAGTTAGTTTGTAGGAATGATTCTACGCTGTAAAAGTTAGTGCAGATACCTCATATGTTTGTGAAAGAGACGTAGACAAGTTTGGGCATTTTCTGACTAGCTGGTTTCTCTCCTTTAAAATACGATTCTCTGACTTCGTGAAGGCCCCCAATGAATCCATCCAAGTTGAAAGCGTCCAGGACTCTTGTTAAAGTAAGAAAGCTCGATTTTGGAACCGTTTTATTGCCCTCAATTTGAAAATTTCGGCCTGATGTAATAAATAATGACACAAAAGATGCTTTTTGCTAAATCGTTACCGCTTTTTGGGAAAACGAATTTAAAAGATTATGTTTAGGTTCAAAAGCATAGCGTTAGAATTTCATTCCGGTGATCATATAAGCACAGGCGTATAAAATTCATTATTTATTGAAGATTTACACATTGTATGTTTGTGGTAGATAGGGAATTAAAAATGATAAGTAACTCTCTTCTCTTCTACACTTTTACAAAAAATTACAATGACGTGTGAAATTCTGATTTTGCCAAATAGAAAAAGGATTGACCCCGTATTGAAAGAAAAAGACGAAGCCGGATTTCGCGATCCGATTTTAAATTAATTTTCTGACCAATGGAAGAAAGCGATTTGCAAAACCGAGAGAAAAGTTAACAAGTCCCTGTTAAAATTGCTTTTGGCTATAAAAAACAGAAAAAAAAGTCAAAGCAGTCAGTCAGATGGGAGCAGAAATTAGAGACGAGACCGCAAGATGTTACTAAAGAAACTTTGATCTGCCGACCGTACATATACAGTCCCGTCACACCTGCCATTTCCTTTACCGCTTCTTCTCCATCCTCAACATTCTCGAAGCCAACAAAGACGACGACGACGACAACAACAACAACAACAACAACAAGATACATCAACTGACTCCTAAAAATTAACTCCGATAAGTACAATTCCCTTTACTGCTTCATCTTCCTTTTCACTTTCTCGCCGGCCATAAAAAAAGCAAAGGAACGCAGACTTTATTGAACACATTCGCTACTTACAACAAGAAATGCTACTTATGACTAGAATTCTGGACCCTTAACTCCATACTACTATTTCTCATTGAACATTTAACTCTCACAAATTGATTTACTACGTACATTTTCTCTTTGAGTATTTAACTCCTACAAATTCATGTTATTCTGTCCTGTTAATAAAAAATTACTTTAACATACAAACAAAACACTTTTATTCTTCCACAAATGCACCTTCTGATGATCTGATAATCCTTAATTTGTGGGGAGTGTCAGCTATGTTTGTGAATTGGCCTTGTGCCAGACATGGCTGACCGTCACTACTACATATGGAGAAGGTGCAAGGCACAAACCCATCATTACTAAATCATTGCGTCATCAAATAAGACCTTAATTTACTTCAAAGAGAAATTACTCTGAACAATTTAGCTATATTATGAGGTAATATGTTATACCGTGCTGCAGTTTAAGTGTGGTCTTCAGTAAACAATACAGATTTAAAATGTTATGTCTTATAATTTGTGGCCAACATTATTATGGTTTTATATACACTTTATGGAATAATGTCGGCTCTGAAATGTATCGTAATGTCAACAAATGTAAACATGTTACGAAGATTAACGAAATGGTTATAAACAAACCGACAATTTGAAATAATTTGTTTGAACATTATTTTTTGACCGATACTCGTATCAAATAGATATTCTGTTTATAATCAAACAGTATTATATATTTATTTCTGCCGGCCTGATTATTTACGATAAATTTATATATATATATATATATATATATATATATATATATATATATATATATGTGTGTGTTACGGAAGGGCGAAAGACAGTTTTGATGCCTACACCTGACGACACAGCACTACAACACTTTATTGCATAGCAATCTTCCAAATTGTCCTCACGTCCCGACTGCATTCTGCACACGACTCAACTGTAACAAGCAGTGTTTAGCAGCGCTTGGTCAGAGCTTTTACAACCGACATCTGGTTGTTTGGTTGGCTGATTTTCGTTAGCGGCACATCAAGCTCTATTAATGCATATCAACTCCTTATGGGTCATTTAATGCCGAAATTTAATTTTCTTGTGAGCTTTGATTTGATTTGATTTGATTGTTTAGCGGCATATCAACTCCTTATGGGTCATTTAATGCCGAAATTGAATTTTCTTGGTAGCTTTGATTTGATTGTTTAGCGGCATATCAACTCCTTATGGATCATTTAATGCTGAAATTTAATTTTCTTGGGAGCTTTGATTTGATTTGATTGTTTAGCGGCATATCAACTCCTTATGGGTCATTTAATGCCAAAATATAATTTTATTGGGAGCTTTGATTTTATGTGTTTGTTTAACGGCATATCAACTCCTTATGGGTCATTTGATTTTATTTGATTGTTTAGCAGCATATCCACTCATGGATCATGCCAAAATTTAATTTTCATCGGAGTATTAGAAATTTATTTTACTAAAATGTATTACTGGTAATATTTTTTTCATTTTTTGAAAAAATGTGTCGCTGGTAAATTTGTTATTCTTTTTTTTTTACAGAAATATATTAGAGGTAGTATTTGTTACTAGGAAAATGTATTACTTTTTTATATTACGTTTTACAATAACAGTTTAGTAATCTTCATTTGTAACTAATTTTTTCTGTTTCTTAATAAATTTCTAAACTTCTGGCAGGTATTTTTTGCTATTCCAATATACCTTCGAATTTCGTCTGTTTAAAAATACGCGTTCGTCTAATCGAATACGTAGAATAATGGCCAGCTACCCTTTTCCAATCATACCCAACTGTTAAAAACGTATTCCAGTGATTGAACTTAGATTGACTATGTTATCAAATTCACGAACCAACGCTTTAATCCACTAGGCAGTTGTGAGTTCAATTCTTGGTCAGGGCAGCGGAAACAGGGTGAATAACAACTGAGCAGTCCTCAAAATAAGAACTAAACATGATCAGTGAAACACAAGCAGTCTACCACGTAGATTAAATAAAGGCTTCAGTTCTGAATATCCAGTAGATCACCCGGATCGATATACACCTGATGAAGGTCGGTGTTTCCAACAGCCGAAACGTCCGGATAGCAACAGCAAAGATGAGGAATATAGTTTGCAAATAAATAGTGTAAATAAATATGTATATATCGTCTCTTGCGGTGAAAGCTATTTATTGATGGTTTGTTTCTTTCTAAAAGATACTAAATAAATCAATTCGTTTTTTTTACTGTTTATCAACCCTTTGCTGTTCATGCAAAGCCAGAAAACATTTCTAGATTGTAAAATTATTTTTCTTTGGTTCAGAAATACAAACTTTATAAATTAATCCATAACTGCGGGAAAAAAGGTTGATTCATATCTTTTTAACCCTCTAGGGCCATTCGTATCATAAAGTGGGGGATCAGTTCTATATTGTTATGAAGTAATAAACAGATCCCCCACTAATTACTACTTAACCCTCTAGGGCCATTCGTATCATATTTGATACAGTATTTCCCTATAAGGAAACATTTGGTATTTCCCTATAAGGAAACATTTGGTATTCATTGACTGAGCAGTCAGTACTGCTTTCATTTGAAATTTATAAAATATTTCTCTTAAAAAAATTTTTCAGGAAAATATTTCTTTCAAGGCTTCTTTTCATACTGTATCAAATATGATACGAATGACCCTAGAGGGTTAAAGAAGAAAGAAAGAAAGAAAGAAAGAAAGAAAGAAAGAAAGAAAGAAAGACAAGTGGAAGAAAATATAATTTAACCCTCTAGGGCCATTCGTATCATATTATTGGGGGATCTGTTTATTACTTCATAACAATATAGAACTGATCCCCCACTTTATGACAAGTAGAAGCCTTAATCATATTATATTATTAACCCTCTAGGGCCATTCGTATCATATTTGATACAGTATGAAAACAAGCCTTGAAAGAAATATTTTCCTGAAAAATTTTTTAAGAGAAATATTTTATAAATTTCAAATGAAAGCAGTACTGACTGCTCAGTCAATGAATACCAAATGTTTTCTTATAGGGAAATACTGTATCAAATATGATACGAATGGCCCTAGAGGGTTAAGAGTATTTGCACGTTAATGAATATAACAAACCCAACCCGGTACCCCGATTAACAGTTCCGGGACATTAACCATTATACCACCAGCACATTCACACTTACACTACCCGGTATACCCAAGCGCTCATGCATCTACATAAAGACCAGGTTTGATGTTGTTTAACGTACGGGAACCGATGTGAGATGAGGTGGCCGTAGGTTTATTATACTCCCCGCATATCCAAGCTTACCGGACCTGGTATGTCCAAATGGTCACGCATCTAGTTAATATCGAGGTTCGATATCGAATAACTTCGTTGGTCGCATGGGAACCGATGTGAACTGACCGTATGCTTACTATACCACCCACATATCCAAGCTACAGCATCTGGTGTTTCTAAGTGGCCACGTATCTAAGCTCGACGGCATTTTTAAAAACTTCAGTAGAAAAGGAGAGACAGGAGAAAGCAGCGGGTATTCATTGACTGAGCAGTCAGTACTGCTTTCATTTGAAATTTATAAAATATTTCTCTTAAAACATTTTTCAGGAAAATATTTCTTTCAAGGCTTGTTTTCATACTGTATCAAATATGATACGAATGGCCCTAGAGGGTTAATCTCAGTCTATCTATCTATCTATCTATCTATCTATCTATCTATCTATCTATCTATCTATCTATCTATTAACCCTCTAGGGCCATTCGTATCATATTTGATACAGTATTTCCCTATAAGGAAACATTTGGTATTCATTGACTGAGCAGTCAGTACTGCTTTCATTTGAAATTTATAAAATATTTCTCTTAAAAAATTTTTCAGGAAAATATTTCTTTCAAGGCTTGTTTTCATACTGTATCAAATATGATACGAATGGCCCTAGAGGATCTATCTATCTATCTATCTATCTATCTATCTATCTATCTATCTATCTATCTATCTATCTATCTATCTGTCTGTCTGACTATCTATCTATCTATTAACCCTCTAGGGCCATTCGTATCATATTTGATACAGTATTTCCCTATAAGGAAACATTTGGTATTTCCCTATAAGGAAACATTTGGTATTCATTGACTGAGCAGTCAGTACTGCTTTCATTTGAAATTTATAAAATATTTCTCTTAAAAAATTTTTCAGGAAAATATTTCTTTCAAGGCTTGTTTTCATACTTATTTGGTCTGAGCAAATGGCGGAGCAGGGCTTAGAAGAAATACAAAGAGAAAAAAATATTTAGAGCTACAAAAGACAGCCAAGTGGAAGTCCATGATCGCCAAAGTCCTGATGGGATACGACACATGAAGAAGATAGTACGGGAACAACCAGTGTGTCAGCGTGATGTAGCTTTAAGTTAGAACGAAGATATAAAACAACAAGGATCGAAATATGAATGCCAGCAAAGGACGATATATGATCTTGTTTTCTTTGTCTCCATTCCAACCTGCGATATTATTTTGTTTTTCTTTTTTTTCCGGAGCCTCTTTCTGAGTCTCCACTGTTCTGTTTGAGAGAAACAATATAAGCTCGAAGCTGTGTTATCTTCGTTGTCTGTCTTTTTCCTTAATTAATCATTTTTACTCTCCATTTTCTGACGTTTGCTGCCAATGAGAATATAATTAATGGTGGGTCTCTCAACCGGAAGTTATGTCTCTCCGTAGTAAAGCAACATGAATTATGGGACGAGTCTTCCGTGATTTGGTTTTAATTTTCACAGATGTAAATTATTTTCCTTGGAGGATAATTCTTCTTCTGTGTGTCATGTTCTTTCATTTTTACTATGTCAACAAATTTACGAACCAAGTCTTTGGCGACATTGACAAACACGGCTCTCTGTAATCTTTTATCCTTTGCAACTATTCATAACTTTTCTCTTTTTAGTATTTGTCTACATTTCTGAGACGAGGTAGTATTTACAGTATTTACATTATTCGGACTATTATCCTCATCTTTGTTGCCATTTGTACGACATTTAATAACAGGTCATTCTATTTGTATATATTTCTGAAATGAGGTAGTATTTACAGTATTTAAATTATTTGGACTATTGTCCTCATCTTTGTTGCCATTTGTACGACGTTTAATAATAGATCATTCTATTTGTCTACATTTCTGAGACGAGGTAGTATTTACAGTATTTACATTATTCGGACTATTATCCTCATCTTTGTTGCCATTTGTACGACATTTAATAACAGGTCATTCTATTTGTATATATTTCTGAAATGAGGTAGTATTTACAGTATTTAAATTATTTGGACTATTGTCCTCATCTTTGTTGCCATTTGTACGACGTTTAATAATAGATCATTCTATTTGTCTACATTTCTGAGACGAGGTAGTATTTACAGTATTTACATTATTCGGACTATTATCCTCCTCATCCTTTGTTGGCCATTTGTACGACAAATTTAATTTAACAGGTCATTCTTATTTGTAATATATTTCTTTGAAATGAGGTAGTATTTACAGTATTTAAATTATTTGGACTTATTGTCCTCATTTCTTTGGTTGCCATTTGTACGACGTTTAATTTAATAGATCATTCTATTTGTCTACATTTCTGAGACGAGGTAGTATTTACAGTATTTACATTATTCGGACTATTATCCTCATCTTTGTTGCCATTTGTACGACATTTAATAACAGGTCATTCTATTTGTATATATTTCTGAAATGAGGTAGTATTTACAGTATTTAAATTATTTGGACTATTGTCCTCATCTTTGTTGCCATTTGTACGACGTTTAATAATACATCATTCTATTTGTCTACATTTCTGAGACGAGGTAGTATTTACAGTATTTACATTATTCGGACTATTGTCCTCATCTTTGTTGCCATTTGTACGACATTTAATAACAGGTCATTCTATTTGTCTATATTTCTGAAATGAGGTAGTATTTACAGTATTTACATTATTTGGACTATTGTCCTCATCTTTGTTGCCATTTGTACGACGTTTAATAATAGATCATTCCATTTGTCTACATTTCTGAGACGAGGTAGTATTTACAGTATTTACATTATTCGAACTATTTGTCTTCATCTTTGTTGCCATTTGTACGACGTTTCGACCGGTGTACTCTCCAGCCTTCTTCAGATGCTAGAAATTTCGAACCGAACCCTTTATTACAATCTGGTGTATATCACCCTCATTCCTTGCGTAAAGGCTCGATTGTAACTGCAAGTTACTTGTTCACCACTACTGTAGCCTGGTATTGAACTCATAACTCTAAGATTCAAGTCAGCAACTAACCAACGTGTATACCCACTGGGTCCTTAAAGACAAGAACAATTAAATATTTGGGACTAATGTCCAGTAACCCTTTTTTTACCAGAGTTCATATTGCAATTTTTTTGATGTTAATGGTTTTCTCTAGTTTTTTTTTTACCAGAGCTCATACTGCAATTTTTTGACACTAATGATTTTCTCTGGCACTTTTTTTGTTATCTCTCCTAAACCCTGTCCCGCACTATATTTGCTCAAATATTCTAGGTAGGTTATGTGTTGTTTTACACTACACTTTTGCATTCAAATATCCCTGGGAAAGGTACTAATCCATCTCTTCTCCTTCTAGCTATGGGTTAAATAGCAACACAGATTGGGTTCTATAGCATTTTACCGCAGAATATAATGGCAACATTCTGTGAGAAAATCTTTTGTTCAGTCAGTCATGTTTCTTTCGAGACCTGATCGCCCAAGTGTGTATCACGAGAGTGTGTGGCACCTTTAGAAAGCGCCTGAAAAGCATAAGTCTATCCTGTAGTTTTGTAGTCTCAAACACGAAACGCAAAAGAGTTCTTCTCAAAAAGAGTGTTGATTAGCAACCTTTAACACAAGCACGCACAAGAGTTCTTCCCTCCAAAGAGCGTAGATTAGTAGTTTCAAACACAAGAACGTACACGAGTTCTTCCCAAAGAAAGTGTAGACTAGTATTCCAAAACTTGAGAACACAACAAGAGTTCTTCCCAAAGACAGAGTAGATTAGTAGTCTCAAACACGAGAATGCCAAAGAGTATAGTTCAGTAGTTGTAAATACGAGAACTCACCTCTCGAGTTTTACCCAAGCAGACATTTTTCTATCTCCTCAAATCTCGTGGTCGCCGTGAGTTTGCGTCAATTTGACAGCATAAAAATAATATAGCTTCCCCACATGATCTTTTTTTTACATACGGACGTCCATGAATTAATTTTTTTTCAAACTACATACCCAGAGTTTGTGAGTGAAATTGGGTAGACAGAACATTTTGTTTGTTCAGATATTTGATTATTCCAGATAAAGTGCTCACTTCCCGATACTGCAACTAAGGTATGCTCAGCATAGTTGGGCTCTGCATGTATTGAACACACAAAAATGTGCCTGAGCAAACGTCTGCAACGTGGATTAGATAGCCGCCCTGGAAGACGAGCACCCTTGGATACGAGTAGCCGACCATTTATTTATTTATATTTCAATAAATGATTTGCCTAAGAGTAAAAATGTTCTCCAATCTTCTGAATATCTGGGAGACAAACTGCGGTTCACGAGCCACATGCGGCCAGTTGACTTTTAACACGCGGCTCGTAGAAATATGTTGGCTGAGCTCCTTCACATGTTGGCTGAGCTCCTTATCACAGTTAATTCGAGAACACTAACAATGGGTATATCGCAACTAGCGCAAATGACGCCATTTTAATTACAATTTAATTAAATCGTCAGTACCTGATTTTCTTACTTAAATATTATGTTTTTCAGTTCCTATTAATGCTAACACAAAGTACAAATTTTGAAGTGTCTGCATGTAAAATATTTCAAATAAAGATTTATATTTAATGTTTTTGATATTTTCAAAATCGGGTATGATATAGACATGGCTAGTAGTGGTGTAAATTTAATTGATGGTTAGGGTTCCTTGGTTAATATGAAAGGGAAATAAGAAAAGTGTCAAGGTTTATAATTATTTACTGGATATTAATTGAGACCCCATTGGATTAAAAGAGTTTAATATTAATGTGTTTGTAACGAAAACGTATATGCAAATTCTGTCCATGTTTTAAATCTCTCAAGTATCTGAAATTTATCATAATGTGGCCTTTACATTAAGCAAGTTTGGTCATCCCTGATCTATGCTGATAAGACAACGGTATATGGGTGCAACTACAAAATTATAGATAGCAGGAGACAATCAGCTGATCTTTCCTCTGACCTGGCTCTAACAAAATTAGTACGGCAAAAACTGACTGGTTAAAATATGACCATCCATCCATCCATCCATCCATCCATCCCTCCCTCCCTCCATCCATCCATCCATCCCTCCCTCCATCCATCCATCCATCCATCCATCCCTCCCTCCATCCATCCCTCCCTCCCTCCCTCCATCCATCCATCCATCCATCCATCCATCCCTCCATCCATCCATCCATCCAGCCAGCCAGCTAGCTAGCCATCCTCGAAAATAAAACTAGTGACATTCCATCACCATTGAACGGACACTGAATTTTCGGCTATCGCGGTAAATGGCGTTCATACAATGTGGGTGCATACCATGATCAGGAGCCGTACCATGATCACTTAGTAGAACTTAAGCTCAACTCAGATATCAAGTGGAACTCAAGTATATCTTAAGTAGAACATATAATCCATCGCTAAAATGATCGGTGTACTAAGTAATATCTAGTTAGCAAGTCTCAGCAAGAACAAAACCTTCAGATTCAGCATCTAATTCTCGTTTATGTAACCACTGAATGACCCACAAGGAGTTGATATGCCGCTAAACAATAAAATAAAATCAAAGCTCACAAGAAAATTAAATTTTGGCATCAAATGACCCATAAGGAGTTGATATGCCGTTAAACAATAAAATCAAATCAAAGCTCCCAATAAAATTAAATTTCGGTATGAAATGAACCACAAGGAGTTGATATACCGTTGAACAATCAAATCAAATCAAAGCTCCACAGAAAATTAAATTTTGGCATCAAATGACCCATAAGGAGTTGATATGCCGTTAAACAATAAAATCAAATCAAAGCTCCCAATAAAATTAAATTTCGGTATGAAATGAACCACAAGGAGTTGATATACCGTTGAACAATCAAATCAAATCAAAGCTCCACAGAAAATTACATTTTGGCATCAAATGACCCATAAGGAGTTGATATGCCATCAAACAAACAACGCAGAGTATTTACTGTGTTCTTTAAGTCTTTAAGCAATGGCAACCTACTGCGGGATAATCTTCTGCCCAATCAGTCATGTCTCGAAAGAGACATGATCGCCTAAGCGTGTATCACGTATGGCACTTAACTGACTGAAGACTTTTAACTGGGACAATAGAGACCTGAACATTTCAAATTCAAGCAACTTCATTCTGGTGCTCGTTATATTTTTCTTTTGATCTTTATATTGTAGTCACCAAACACGGACACAGATTAATGAGGAAACATTCTCTTGTCTCTTTGTCAACGACCATAATGCCTGGTGTCAAAGTCGAAGCCCTTTTGGATGTAGAAAAACACGATCTTTTTCGTTTGTCTTCTCTAGACTTGAGCGGTACTGTTTCGCGTCGAGTTAGAATGGCGGCGCTTGTATTCATTTTCAAAAATTTAACAAAGCTCTGATGATGTCGTTGACATTTTCCACGTCCATGTCAGACAGCATTATTATTATTATTATTATTATTATTATTATTATTATTTAGATATGTAGAAATCTAATTAGTTTTGAATAAATTGATTAATCAGAAATCAAATCCAATCGACAATTAATTACATTAATCAATCTCAGGATTATAGCCTTGAGTTATTTTTGACTGAATTTTCATATCTCTTTCCGAATTCTTCAAAATTAATTTAACAATTATAAAATTAGCAATTATAAGGAATAGTATAAATATTGTTATCAAAATAATCACAATTTCTACTACTACTACTACTACTACTACTACTACTACTAATAATAATAATAATAATAATAATATTAGCTAGTAGTCAGGGCTGGTGCAAAGATTTCGTGCCAATAACCGAATCTCGGATAAGCTCCCACTCTATGATACTCCTCAAATACACGACCCCCCCCACTCTACTAAATCGCACTCTTCCCAAGGGAGTCTATATATATATATATATATATATATATATATATATATATAAAAGGCAATCAGTGAATTTGTGCACGCCTACATTTTTTAAGCTACGCCATTCAAACTTTCTAGGGGCACATATCTACAGGGAAGCCAGGTCGACACATACTTTTTGAGTTTAAAGTCAGCAATTTTTCTCCTTCGCACTTTTTGGTCAATGGAGCCGATTGTTTACATTTGCCCCGTAAAACATCTAAGATCTAAGATGGCTGCTAAATTACGTCACAGAAATCAAATCACACGTGTCAAACACGACTAAAATATTCTTTTATTAAAAAAAAATGAGACTTTATATTTAATTTTTATTCCGACGTTTTAAAAATGTGAATATTTTTCCCCGTAATTTTGAAACAAAAGAAATATTTAAAAAAAAAGAGGTTTTTTTTCAAACAAAAACAAAATATGTAAAAAAAAAAAGTGCCAATGGTTAATTTACTTATTTAAGCCTTTTTTTTTCTGATCTAATATTTCATACTTCAGAAAATAAAATAAAAAAAAAATAATGTTTTTTTTTTTGCTAAACATTTCATGCAGAAAATCAACTGTCTGTAATTCGTGTGGCATTAATGTAACTTTTTCCTTTAAAATTAAATGTCTACATTTTTAAATATTCTTCTAAAATTTCTGGACTGAGAGCGTAATAGTTTTTATATTTTTAATTTCAGTCAAACAAAATAAATAATTTTTATTTTTATGCTAAATTCATTTAGTCAACAAAAATGTAAATATTTTCACCCCTAATTTTTTTTTTTTTTTTTTTTTTTTTTTTTTTAATCATATCACCCCGAGCAAGGCAGTAACGCCACTGATGCGCAGGGGGCTACGTAAGGGTAAAAAGAATGGAAAAGAGAAAGCCGAAAACCGCATCCTAAACAGGAAACAAGGGATGAGCCTCTTCACCTGTTCAATAGATGTGGGTGGAGTGTGAACCGGGCGATAGTTTAGTCTATCTACTACAAAAACAAACTCAATGTTGTTTACAATGTCACACAAAACATCAAATCACGTTTACGCAAATATACTCCTCTCATTGGCATCTTCTACTACTAAAATGTTCTGAGCTGCATGGGCAACGCCGGGCTATTATGCTAGTATTTATATAAAATGGAAATTTTGAGAAATCTAAATAACTGGTAAATGTTCTAACAGAAGACGGAAGGTTCTACACTGAGATACGAAGGAGAATTGTCATGACCAAAGATGCATTCAAGAAGCTGAGTAGAGTCATGGGAGACAGGAAAATTTTGCTAGAGCCGAAACAAAGAAAAGAGTACTGGACTGCTATATGATGTCTGTTCTCCAATATGGCAGTGAATGCTGGCAAATCTTCTCAAAGTTTAAGGAGATACTTGAAGGAACCGAATATTTGTTGTACAGAAGGATACTGAGGATACCATGGACCGAAGATATGAGCATAGATGAAGTTTTTGGAGAGGATAGAAACAAAAAGGAAACTAATACTTGACATCAAGAAAGGATTGCTGAAGTTCCGGGGACATGCAATGAGGAAGGAAGACTTGGAGAATCTGATACTCACAGGTTAGACAGAGAGAAAGAGAGACATGGAAAAGCAACATGTAACATACTTGATAGGCTTGAGCAAATGGATGGCAGAGCGGGGTTTGGGTGGGGTAACAGGATAAAACGTTCTATGAGCAACTGGGGATCATAAAATGTGGAAGGCCATGATCGCCTACGTTCTGAAACGGAACATAAAAGAAAAAGAAGAATTATGTACAACTGTCGTATGCCGCATAGGTGAACAATTCGACGAGAAAAAATTTAAGTAATACAAATCCACTGCTAAGAAAGTCGGTTCTCTGTGCAGGGCCAGGAAGTTTTTCCCGTCCCAAACAATCCTGCACATATACAAGTCTACCATCCGCCCGTGCATTGAATACTGCTGCCATATCTGGTCGGTGCTCCTGCTATCCACTTAGGTGTCCTCGACCGAATCTAACGGAGAATCTGTAATGTGATCGATCCCGACTTGGCAGCTACGATGCAGTCGCTTTCTCACCGACACAGTGTGGCTTCCCTGTGTCTCTTCTATAAATACTTTCACGGCTTCTGCTCCGATGAACTTAGCTCACTGGTACCCTCTATATACGAATTTCCTCGAGCCACAAGATTAGCAACTAGGTCCCAACCTTTTACTGTGAAACCAATAAACTGTAAACGCAAATTCTACTCCATCAGCTTTTTTTCTCGCACTTCCAGCCTGTGAAATTCCCTTCCGCATACTTGCTTTCCTGACAATTACAATCTCCAAGAATTTAAATGTAAAGTCAATAGTCATCGCCTGTCTCACTAACTTACATCCTCTCTTTCTCATGCTTTTCTACATCCACCCCACTCTCATCAGTAATCTCTTCCCTCTCCTACTCTCTTCCTGACACCCCCTGCAACCTCTCACTCCTCAACATTCCTCCTATGTAACCCCCTGCACAACAGTGGCAGTAAAATGCCTTGATTGGGGCGACACGATTATAAAAGAAATACAAGTTAGAGACATGTCATAATAAATAATTAATTTTGACTTAAATAAATCAATAATGTTTTTCGGCAAATTATTAACATCAACTTGAGATTTTTACTGTTAAAAAGTTGAATTAATTTTAGCATATTCAACATTGTGGATAAAAATAGTGGCTTTTAGTTTTTAAAAATAGTGTTTCTTTTTCAAGACATAGCAAAATACAATCACAGATTGGGACAAAAGACCTCAGAATGTCGCAAAAATCTGAAAAAAAAATCTCCCTTTAGGAGTCAGTTGTGCGTTGTGGTGTAGCAATATCGGCTCGGAACGAGAAATCGGAGAGCCGAGTTCGAATTACACTTAAATTCGTTGCATTCACTTACGCACAAATACCGTTGGGAAAAGTATCAAGCCATCTTTTCTCCATCTATCTATGGGTTAAATAACAGTATAGATTAGGTTCTACAGCCTTGGTTGGCAACACGTCTACTGCAAGAAATAATGGCAATCTACTGTGGGAAAATCTTTTGTAGTGTTTCTTTCGAGACATGCTTTTTTCTATCTACCTACGTTACAAATTAAATTAACGGTCAGTCTGTAAATTAACTGCCATACGTGATATAAAAAAATGTTGACAAGATAGTCAGAGGTATAAAGCGTATCACAGTCAGTCTTGGGTCCCCACGGTGGCGGATTTAGGTGAGGTGGGTAGTACGCATCGGTCCTGCTTGTAGTCCCCGCAAGAATTTCACAGCTTTCCCTTTTGAATTCTCTTTTCTTCCCGTTTATCTATCTACGACCACCTCACGTTTGTCAGATCACCGAAGTTAAGCAACGTTGAATCTAGTCAGTATCTAGATGAGTTCCCGCTGGGAAATGCTGTAAACGTGGGTTCGCGGCCGATGTAATGGATAGCGGCTCAGAGAGCCGAGTTCAAATTCCAGTAGGATTTGTGATATTGACTAACACGCAAATACCCATGGTAAAGGCATGAATCCACCTCATCTCTTAGCTAGACTTGTATAAAAAATTAATCATTATCTTCCTAAAAAATTCTTGAATTTTAAAAATATGCTAAGGATTAAAATAATCTCAAAAAGGTTGATAAGCCGTAAAAATAAAGCAATCTTTCTTTCATTCTGTTGAATAAAGAAAGAAAAACAAAACTTTCATAATGGCAATAAAATAGCCGAAAGCGTGCAGCTATACAGAATATTGAGAAAGTTTCTACACTCTTTATGCCCAGAACAAAAAAAAAAGAAGAAAAAGAAAAAGAAAAGAAATTCATGTCCACAAAAAAAATAAAAATTAATTATATTATGTTTAAACTAATAAATATTTCACAGTTCCACAGTACGAAAGTAGAACATAGATATATAGTTATAATCATACTAGCAGTATAGGCCGGCGTTGCTCGGGTGTAATGAAAGCATTAAAACTAATCCATGGTCCTGGAGCGCAGACTCTTTGGACGTTGGCAGGAAAGATTAAAAAGCAATAGTTGTTTCCAGATACAGCGAAACCGTAGACTGAAAGAAAAATGAATGGATGTAAGTCAAATTTTGATTTCCTGCTATCGATATCAAATAAGTCCTCTGAGTAAATGGTATCATGACTGAAACCAAAAACTACAATTATACTTACTTAGAGCCAAACCCGAAGCAAAAACTAAAATAAAAGGGCTGAAAAAAATACAGACATACAGGCAGATAAACAGATACACACACAAACATCTTGCCTTATATATATATATATTATCGATTTCCTGCACTATTGTAAGAACTGCAACTTTGATATTCAGAAGTTTCAAAGTTGCAGTTCTTACAATAGTGCAGGAAAACGATATATATATATATATATATATATATATATATATATATATATATATATATATATGCATAAAAGGCAAAATGTTTGTGTGTGTCGGGCTATACTGCTAGTATATATATATCCGAGTGAATAAGGAACGAAGAAAAAATTTTTTTACAACGTTCTAAACATTAATTTAAAACAGTGGAGATATATAATATATAGAGCTGTGAATATTTATTATAAATTATAATTTAGAACATGTACAAATATATTTTTTATATATATTCATTACAAATTGTACATTTTGTTTCGACATTGGACTTACAAGCGTTTTTCTCAGAAGTGTGCGTTGATAACCGTGTTACCTTCTCTGTGTTCAACGCACACTTCTGAGAAAAACGCTCGTTGATAACACGTACATACTTAAACAAGAAAATAACAAACAGAAACTAAAAATCCTCGAAGCACTCTACATTAAACAATTTAAAACCTGGTTTGAATACAATCAATTTCGATATTTCCAATAACGTACTCAAATGTCTGTAATCAGACCAGGGACCACAACGCCACTATTTTGTCACTGTCTTCGGCCATCCGCCACGGTAGGGATGGACTTATATTTTCAATTCAATTCTTTTTATTGTTAATAGCTTAAATGTTCTATGTTTACTGTGTGTTAATATATACTCTTTGATAATGGCTTATGTGAGCCGAAAGTTTAGACCCGATAAAAAAATCAACAATTACTGTGATTTTTTGCTGTCTTTCAACGATATCACCATCAAGTATATCAGACGGTATGAACGGATCCTACACAAGATTAATAGACAAAACTTGTCTATATTATTCAATGAAACCTGCATTAATGAAAAAATGCTGCCAAAATACACAATATATATATATATATATATATATATATATATATATATATATATATATATAAGAACAGAGCATCTACTCAGATACAAATATCCATTAAAAATTATGTTTGCACCAATGAATTGAAACAATATGTCGGAGTTATTTCATTTCGTGACGGACTTCACAAGAATTTCACGCACACTTCCACAATATATGTGTTTTATCACTTCCTTATGATATATCTAAACTTTGTGTGTGTGTGTGTGTGTGTGTGTGTATCCGTTACCTGTAGACTCCAAAACGGCTGAACCGATTTTCTTGAAAATTTACACAGTTGTACTATAAGCGTCTGCGAGTGTTTTTAGCTAGGTTTTGTGTCAAGGTACCCCGGATAAATATCGAAAATCGATAATCGAAAAAATCGGGTTATAGAAGGAGTGGTCCGATTTTAATCAAATTTGATCCACTCATTGACAAAGACATAAGAAACGATATTCAGAAGTTTCAATGTTGCAATTCTTACAATAGTGCAGAAAATTTGATATCGATACCAGGAAATCAAAATTTGACTTACATTCATTCATTTTTCTTTCAGTCTACGGTTTCGCTTTAACTAGAAACAACTATTGCTTTTTAGTCTTTCGTGCCAACGTCCAAAGAATCTGAGCTCCAGGACCATGGATTAGTTTTAAAGCTTTCATTACACCCGAGCAACGCCGGGCTATTGTGCTAGTATATATATATATATATATATATATATATATGTGAGCTGCTGTTAATAATAATAGTCCTCGATCTAATATAACAACGCTATAAATTAAATTTTAATAAAAGTACATATGCCATGTGCGTTGTGGATGTGCGTTGTGGCGCAGTGGATATCGGCTCGGAACGAGAAATCGGGGAACCGAGTTCGAATTCCAGTTGAATTCATTGCATTCACTTGCGCGCAAATACCCTTGGGAAAGGTATTAATCCGTCTCTATGGGTTAAATAACAGGACAGATTGGGTTCTATAGCCTTGGTCGGCAACCAGTCTACCGCAGAAAGCAATGGCAACCTACTGCGGGATAATCTTCTGCCCAGTCAGTCATGTCTCTTTCGAGACATGATCGCCCAAGCGTGTATCGCGCATGGCACATGGCACTTAACTGACTGACATATGCCATAATGCCTTTACAAATTTTTAAATCGCATAACTCTGCTCAGTTAAGTGATAGACTTGTCCACATTAATTTTATTTCTTTCTCCCTCCCTCCCTCTCTCTCTCTTTCTCTCTCTCTATATATATATTCAGTTAGATAGGTGTGAGTTTGTGGGCCTGGGTTTCACGCTCTTGCGATCGTCAGACAAACTGATTAATTTTTTAAAAAAATATTGTATATATGTATATTGGTGTATTTTTGTGGAAGTGTTAGGAAAATCGGGCGGAAAATGTGTCGTCGTGACGTCTCTTATACAAACGCAGACAAAAATACTCATTTGTACACTCATTGACGTATGCAGAGACGCATACACACGCGCGCTCTCCCACCGAGGCTCACACAAACATAACTATTTGTGAACCATATGGGGATTGCATATATATGTATATGTATGCCGTTGTGTACATATATACACATTTGATTGCTGTATTCAACTTGTGTATCTACCGACTTTGAATAATCAAATGTGTATATATGTACACAACGCCACACATATACATATATACGCAAGCCCCATACGGTTCACATGTAGTTATGTTTGTGTGAGCCCCGGTGGGCGAGCGTGTGTGTGTGTGTGTGTGTGTGTGTGTGTGTGTGTTCGTAGGTCAACGGGTGCTACATTTGTTAGAGAGACGTCACGATGACAAATTTTCCTCCCAATTTTTCCCCACTTCCACAATTACATACCAATATACGCAGCTCTACATATACACAATATTTAAAAAAAAATAATCTATTTGTCTGACGATCGCAAGAGCGTGAAACCCAAGATCACAAACTGAAATCTATCTAACTGAATATGTCAGCTCTATCACTGATACTGCGCATATATAACATATAAATAATAGAGTATATATAACAAATTGCATATATATATATATATATATATATATATATATATATATATATATATTTGTATTTATATACATACACATGTCACGCACACACATATACACACACATATATATATTTAAACAGTGGCTACTCTAGTATCTAAGCATCAGTAATGAATTGGAGCACTCTAACTACTGGTGTATCATACATGATACGCTAAAAGTCTGCCTCCTTCTACCGAGCGGCCATAGCTCAGAGGTAGAATAACTAATTCGGTCTGGTTTCAATCCTGGTTAAAAGCAATCGGATGTCTAACCGTACTGATGAGCTGTGATACAGCGAAACAGATCTGTCTGCGGATGACTATATATATATATATATATATATGTGTGTGTGTGTGTGTGTGTGTGTGTGTGTGTGTGTGTGTGTGTGTGTGTGATACAGCAAAACAGGCTTGTATGTGGATGACTAATAAATAATATATATATATATATATATATATATATTTGTACTGTGGATATAAACTATGTTAGTATTCATACATATATATATACATTTTTGTTCTTGTATACCATTTTATCTGTTCACTTTAGCAGTTTTTAGTTGTAAAAAGGCACATTATCTTTGCTCGTTATTCACAATGCTGACACCAGCAGTGATCAATCGGCTCTTTCTTTCCATGTTGAAAGTATTGATCAAACAGATCGATTTATTGACTCATAAAAACCTCATCAAAAACTCAGTCAAGTGCAAACTGTTGCCGTGCCGAATCGACCAACCAAGCAAATGCTCATATTGAACTAAAATCTAGTCAAAGTTTATTTTGTTTATGGTTTCTTTGGCAACGTCATATCAACGACACAATATACCGAAGAGGTAAACTATAAAGGGAGATAACTGCATCGGGGACAACATTAAAATCATCGACAGCAAATGTACAGTGGGATATCAGGGGAGCACACTCAGTGAATACAACGCACCTTTAAAATGATCTGTGTAAGAATATACGTGCGTTGTGTTGCAGTCGAGAAATCAGAGAGCCGAGTTCGAATTCCAGTTGAATTTCCATTCACTTACGTGCAAATAACCTTGGGAAATATATTAACCCGTTTCTTCTCCCTCCAGCTATGGATTACACAGTAAAACAGATTGGGTTCTATAGCCTTGGTTGGCAACTAGTCTATCGCAGAAAATAATGGCAACCTACTGCGGGCAAATTTTTTTTCGAGACATGATCGTCCAAGCGTACGGTACTTAACTGATTAGCTGAAGAATATACTCTGATTATCCGTGAACAGCCATGCCGATGATCAGTGCCGTGCTTAGCAATATGGCGCCTTGCGTCCCCTCTGCCCGTAGAATGCAACTTGCAGCCCCCCCCCCCACTCTGAACCCACAATAAATGGTACTTTAAACAAAATAATATACTCTCGGACCGCAAATATTCCGTGATCACGAAAAAACGGAAGAAATCGAGGAATTGGCGTTTTGAAGCTATACATTACGAACGTTATCCTGATTATATATATATATATATATATATATATATATATATATATATATATAAAGAGAGAGAAAGAGAGTGAGACTGATAGATATCTATTTCAACATACAAGTATGATAGTAATTTTCCAGTTAATCCTAAAAATTATTTTGTTATTTTTTTTCATTACAATAGATCTTCGGAACCAAGGAGCATTGCGACTTCTCAGGGCCTTACGGCCACTAGGGAACTGCAATTGAGGAGTCTGCGGGGGCCCTAAGCATGATCCTGCCGATGATGTAACCATATATCTCTAAAAGTCTTGACGATCAGAAATTCGCAGCTTGTTTCTCATCGGATGTAGCACTAGCTTCTCAGTGGGGAAAAGTCTTATTGGTTACATTCGATGCCTTGAAAACCCTTCTAAGTTACATACCATCCAATAAATGGATGTCTCCACGGGAAAGTTCCGTCCTTTGACAGACTCACTCAGTTTGTTAAGTGCCGTATATGATACACGCTTGGGCGATCATGTCTCGAAAGAAACATGACTGACTGGACAGAAGATTATCCCGCGGTAGGTTGCCATTACTTTCTGCTGTAGACTGGTTGCCAGCCAAGGCTATAGAACCCAATCTGTCCTATTATTTGCCTCATAGCTAGAAGGGGAAGAGATGTATTATATTATTAAGTAGTAATTAGTGTGGGGTTCAGTTTAATACTTCATAACAATATTAAACTGATCCCCCACTTTATATCTAGTAGAAGTCTTAATCATGTTTTCAACTATTATATACAGTCAGTTAGTTAAATGCCATATGTGATACACACTTGGGCGATCATGTCTCGAAAGAGACATGACTGACTGGGCAGAAGGTTATCCCGCAGTAGGTTGCCATTACTTTCTGCAGTAGACTGATTGCCATCCATGGCTATAGAACCCAAACTGTCCTGTTATGTAACCCATAACTGGAAGAAAGAGACGGATTAATACCTTTCTCCAGAATTTGCGCGAAAGTGAATGCTTCATATTGCCCAAAGCAAGGCATTTCACTGCCACTGTCTTGCAGGGGGTTACATAGGGGGAAAGTTATGAGAAAGAGTGACAGGTTATTGGGGGTGTCAGGAAGTGGGTAAGAGAAGGATGAGAATACTGATGAGAGTGAATTGGACAGAAAAAGGAGCATGAGACAGAGGATGCAGGTTAGTGAGATAGGAGATGATTATTGACTTTACATTTAAATTCTTGGAGAGTGTAGCTGTCGGGAAAGCAAATAAACGGAAGGGAATTCCACAGGTGGGAAGTGCGAGAAAATAAGCTGATGGAGTAGAATTTGCGTTTACATTTTATTGGTTTCAGAGTAAAAGGGTGGAACCAAGTGGCTGCCAATTCGGGATTGATCACATTATAGATTCTCCGTTGGATGTTGTCAAGGACCCCTAGGTTAATAGCAGGAGCACACGACCGGATATCCCAAAGCGGTCACACATCTAAATGCTCACCAGGATCAACGTTGCTTCTTCGGTAATTGTACGAGTAACGGCGTTTCAACGCTATATATCCGTAAGCCCATAATACCAATTGCACATCCAAGCTCATAGCACTTGTTATTCCAAAGCGGTCACTTATCTAAATGAGCTCGGAATTAAAGAACAAACAGCAAAACGACAGGAAGTCGGTCAGCAAAGACGTCGTGTCGTCATGAGTTCAAACTATACAAAAATCAATAAAGACAAGTCTTCAGCTAACAAGGAATATTTTCAATGTTTTAACCTCCAGAAAAAATCTACCCGTGAACTTAGAAACAGGTCAGTCAGTCAGTTAAGTGCCATACGTGATATACTCTTGGGCGATCATGTCTCGGAAGAGACATGACTGACTGGGCACAAGATTATCCCGCAGTAGGTTGCCATTGCTTTCTGCAGTAGACTGGTTGCCGACCAAGGCTATAGAACCCAATCTGTCCTGTTATTTAACCCATAACTGGAGGAAAGAGGCGGATTAATACCTTTCCCAAGGGTATTTGCGCGTAAGTGAATGCAAGGAATTCGACTGGAATTCGAACTCGGCTTCCCGATTTCTCGTTACGAGCCGATATACACTGCACCATGACGCACATTCGCAAACAGGTAGTTTCCTAAAAAGAAAAAAAAAACTCGATTTTGACACCCATCCACCCACCCGCCACCACTTTTGACAACCACACAACGCAAGCTCAGCTCTATCAACATTTGCGTAGCGATATTTCTGCACGGAACTTTTAAGCTATCAGAATCGATTAGAGACAGAATCATCGAAGTGACCGATTTTGTCGACTGATAAAGTTTGATTTGGTCAGAAGCAGCAGACTATCAACTATGGAAGCACATTGTCGAAACAAAGGTCAAAGAATCCGGTCGGCAGCATCATATTTCCATCAACGCAGGTTTTGATTTTTAAAAAATCGAAGATCTATTTTTTGCTTCCATTAAATCATCCCTTGTGATTTAATCAGTCAGTCAAGTGCTATACGTGATGCACGCTTGGGCGATCATGTCTGATTCGATCCATCACTTACTAGGCAGACGATTTTCCCGTAGTAGGGTACCATTTCTTTCTTCGATAGACTGGTTGCCCACCAAGGCTATAGAACTCATTCTGTCCTGCTATTCAATCCTTTTATACATATCAGTCAATTAAGTGATACACGCTTGGACGATCATGTCTGTTTCGATCCATCACTGACTAGGCAGGTTTTCCAGTAATAGGTTGCCATTTCCTCCTGTGGTAGATTGGTTGCCAACCAATTCTGTCCTTCTATTTGAGCCATTACCGAAGGGAAAAGACGGATTCAAGCCTTTCCAAGGGTATTTGCGAATGTGTGAATATAACGAACTCGACTTGTAATGATAAGACATGCATCCGTTTGGGGGTCTGTTCTACAATAATAGTGATTCTTGGAAAGAAGATTTCTAATTGGACCATTCTTCTTACCAATGAAGGCAATTATATATATATATATATACTAGCAGTATAGCCCGGCGTTGCTCGGGTGTAATGAAAGCTTTAAAACTAATCCATGGTCCTGGAACTCAGACTCTTTGGACGTTGACACAAAAGACTAAAAAGCAATAGTTGTTTCCAGTTAAAGCGAAACCGTAGACTGAAAGAAAAATGAATGGATGTAAGTCAAATTTTGATTTCCTGGTATCGATATCAAATAAGTTTTTTGTCGTAAACTGAATTTTGAAGGCTAAATAAGCCTTCTGAGTAAATGGTATCATGGCTGAGACTAAGAACTACAATTATACGTACTTAGAGCAAAAACTAAAATAAAAGGGCTGAAAAACTGATTTTGATCAGTCCCGGTAGGATATCAGGGTATCGATTTCCAATATCGGAGTCAAATAAGTCATCCAAGGATAAACTAACCTAAGTAAGTCCATGAAAACTTATCGTACCCATCGGGAGTAAAATTGGAGAAAATGAGCCATATTGATGGCTTAATATCGGTCTTTGATCAGATTCGAGAGATTATCGGGGGTATCGACTTCCGATATCGGGGATATTATCAATTTTCTGCACTATTATAAACACTGCAACCTTGAAACTTTTGAATATCGTTTCTTATGTTTTTGTCTATGAGCGTATCCAATTGGATTAAAATCGGACTACTACTTCTATAACCGATTTTTTCGATTATCGATTGTCGATATTTATCGGGGGTACCTCGACACAAAACCTAGCTAAGAACACACGCAGACGCTTATAGTACAACTGTGTAAATTTTCATGAAAATCAGTTCAGCCGTTTCGGAGTTTACAGATAACGGACACACACACACACACACATATACACACACAGACAAAGTTCCATTTAAAAATAAGTTTACATATATATAACCATAATCGGTATTAATTAATATTAATTATTAAGTAAGGTTAATAACTAAAATTAGTAAGGTTAATAACCATAATTAGAGTAAGGTTGTTAAACATGATTAGAGTAAGGTCAATAACCTTAACCATAACCATAATAAGATGAATCATATATTGACTATATATGAGAATAGAAATTTAAACTTAAAAATTTAATAGTGAAAAGGTTTTCCAAACAATGATCTAGTTAAAAATCGAAGATTTAAAATTAAAAATTTAATAGAGAAAACAATTTACAAACAATGATCTAAATCAAAAATCAAAAATTTAAAATGAAATGAAAAAAAAAAACATATTCCCTATATCCAAAGTTAAGATTAAACACGCAAACTTACAGTGATTGTAAAGTCAGTCAGTTGAGTGCCATACGTGATACACGCTTGGGCGATCATGCCTCGACAGAGACATGACTGACTGGGCAGAAGATTATCCCGCAGTAGGTTGCCATTGCTTTCTGCAGTAGACTGGTTGCCGACCAAGGCTATAGAACCCAATCTGTCCTATTATTTAACCCATAACTGGAGGGAAGAGACGGATTAATACCTTTCCCAAGGGTATTTGCGCGTAAGTGAATGCAATGAATTCAGCTGGAATTCGAACTCGGCTCCCCGAGAAATCGGGGAGCCGAGTTTGCTTAAATAAAAATAAATAAAAAAAAATATCCACGCCAACTATTATCGGCTCTTCTAAGAAATCCATTAAGATATATTCTAGCCAACTGATAATTAGAATATACAACTGTCTAGAATCAAAGACTCCCATTAATCACTTTATAAACACCCCAAATAAATTCCAACGGTCATAGACTGATTCGCCTATCTTGCTAACCCTATTTCGCTAACCCCCACCAACACCTCTAACTAAACACTCTCCACAAAACTGTCAACGAAATATCACAATATCAATAAACTCCAACCAACACCTCAAACAAAAAATAAATATAAACGAAAAAGATTTCCAGTACTTTTCACATCGCCAGATGAGCCATTGGGGTTCCAATGCCGAAACGAACGTGCCTTCGTCGCGATTATATATAGAAAAATTATGTACATGTTCTAAAATATAATTTATAATAAATATTTACAGCTCTATATATATTATATTATATATCGAGCACTGTTTTAAATTAATGTTTTGGACGTTGAAATAATTCTTCGTGCTGTATTCACTCGGATATATATATATATATATATATATATATATATATATATATATATATAACAACAACTTTACTTTAAACCTGTCTTAAATGGACATTTGGTATGATCTTTATTTAAAAGTCCATATTATCCAAAAATAAAGGGGAAGTGAGATTTTTTAATTTTCTTTTTCAAAAATAACGTTTATTAACATCATTATTAACTACCTGATGTGACATTGTTTTTTTGATGTCGAAACAAAATGTACACTTTTGTAGTAAATTAGAATTTGTACATGTTCTAAACTATAACTATATATATATATATATATATATATATATATATATATATATATATATATATATATATATATATATATATATATATATATATATATATATATATATATATATATATATATATATATATATATATATATATATATATATATATATATATATATATATATATATATATATATATATATATATATATATATATATATATATATATATATATATATATATATATATATATATATATATATATATATATATATATATATATATATATATATATATATATATATATATATATATAAAATTTATTATATATATATATATATATATATATATATATAAAATAAATTTTCAACATTCAAAAATGTTGAATGAACATTTCAACATGGAATCCCTAAGAGAGATTTCACATCTCCTCAGCAACCGAAATATTTCAAAATGGAGATAAAAATTAGAATAAAAGGGGGAATAAAAAATAGAAATAAAAAAAGAAATAAAAAATAAAATAAAAAATGACGGTTAAGATTTGAGAAATTTAGGTCACCAAAAAACTTTTTGGAAGTAAATCATGTCTAATTTTTATTTCCATTTTGAAATATTACGGTTGCTGAGGAGATGTTAAAGCTCTCTTAGGGATTTCATGTTGAAATGTTTATTCAACATTTTTGAATATTGAAAATTTATTTTATTTTATATTAGCTCTAATTTTTATTACATTGAGCTTTCCTCCTGTATCATATTTTAATATTAAAATTTTAATATTAATTAGGATCAGGTTTTTGGGATTTAACTTCCTACTTTTCCGTTTGGATTAAAGCATTTTAATAATAATAATAATAATAATATATATATATATATATATATATATATATATACACAAGTGAATAAAGAACGTTCAAACCATTAATTTAAAACAGTATTCAAGAATGAAATAGAACAATGAATGTTTATTATAAGTTATAGTTTAGAACATGTACAAATTCTAATTTACTACAAAAGTGTACATTTTGTTTCGACATAAAAAACAATGTCTGATCAGGTAGTTAATAATGATAGTAATAAATGTTATTTTTGAAAAAGAAAATTCGAAAATCTCTCTTACCCCTTTATTTTTGGAAAATTGTACGGGGTAAAGAGGATAGAAAAGAAGGGAAAAGAAAAAAGAAATCGAAAAAAAAAGAGGAAAACAAAAACGAAAGAGAGACTCATGGGAAATAAAGAGCGTGATACAGAAAACAAACCAAAAACACAAAAAAACAAAAAAACACAAAAAAAAACAAAACAAAACAAAAAAACACAGAGAATGCCTCTTTTTCTATCTTCTTTGCCTCGTACAATTTTTTTCCCCAAAAAATAAAGGGGAAGGGAGATTTTTTCATTTTCTTTTTCAAGAATAACGTTTATTACCATCATTATTAACTACCTGATGAGGCATTGTTTTGTCGATATCGAAACAAAATGTACACTTATGTATTAGATTATAATTTGTACATGTTCTAAACTATAACTCTTAATGAATATTCATAGCGACAGGCGCATGGAATCAGAGAAAGCAAATTTCAACGTGTTGTGTATAAGCAGTGTATACACACGTCAGTCACCGAAAGAATTCAATTCATTTGAAGAGTAATGCATATATCGCAGAAGTGGAAACTGTTTTTAAAATTTTCTTCTCTAGAGAGCTCAATCGTAATGAGACCATGATATATATATATATATATATATATATATATATATATATATATATATATATTTTCTAGACATATGCTATTAAATATAAGAGACAATGAATGTCTATTATGTTTAATCATGAGCCGTTCTAAACGTCGTATTTTTGCTTTAATTTCAGTTGAAAATAAAGACAAAAATTCTCCCATTGCAATTTCTTAGCGGTGGGATCATTTAATGCTGCGGCATCATGTAACTTAAATTTAGTATATCGAGGCAGCAAGTAATTTTCTAGACATATGCTATTAAATATAAGAGACAATGAATGTCTATTATGTTTAATCATGAGCCGTTCTCTATATATATTCTGTTCACTTTTAGTGGGGATAGCCTCTTCAACATGTCAGTTCGGGACATGCATTGTCAACACTAGTCAACCAAGGAATGAAGAAAAATTCTTGTTTCGGAAGCAAGGGTTAGTAAAAGAAGGGATGAAGAATGTTGGTTACGATAGGGTCAAGTAGAGGGGAATCGTAGGACTGATTTTCTTTTACTAGTGAAACGCAAGTAGTTTGACCACTGGGTTAGGGGTTGCAGGTAGGAAAAGGCTTCGGATTCACCAAATTTAAATTCTATTCTGTGTAAGAGGCAAAACATATTATGAATAAATGAAAGGAGATAACTATTGAAATTGAAATTTATTACGGTGACGACACATTGCTGATAAATTCGTTACGTTTATTAAGAAGTACATTCTGATATTAATTTTTTTAAATCCTTATTTTTTTTCTGCTAAACGTAGATTACATTTATCACCTAGACTAGATTAGAAGTACGTGTCGTGCTTATCAACTTCCACGTTTTGTGTGGGTTTAGTCCATCTTCCTTCAATTCCCAGTATTTTCGGGGTAGGGTTGTCTGATAACTTTAAATAGGTATCAGACAGCTCTCTCCCGAAAATACGTAATCACGTAATGATCATCTATTGCTTTATTACACGTGACATGTATCTGACCAATGAAAACAAACCTCAATCAACATACAGTCTCTTTGGATTTTAAAATGATATCTTTAAAAATATGTCTAAGTCATTCGTCTTAACAAATCTCTGAAGAAGCTTATTAAAGTGAAACATCATAGATTAAAGACAATTTTTTTCTAATTGTTCTTTACTTATTCTATTCATATATACTTGTTGTCAATGGCATCATCCACACGCAAAAGAAGATTAAAAATAATTTAGGTATTATTAATAAAATAATATCGATTCTGAACACGATAACAATGCGCTTACCGTGTTTGGAACATAACATACACATGGCTCTATGTACATAAACTTAACACATATTTATTTACAAGTGAAATAAAAGTCATTGTTGATAATGGCTAAAAATATAGCCGAAAGTGTTCGAAGATACAAAACCTTTGGACAATTCTTATATAGTCTGAATTCTGAAAAGGGAAAATAATTATAAGAACACATGAAAAATTTTATAAAAAAAATAATGATAATACCTTGTCTGTCATTTTCAATGGACCCTGCATAAAAGAGAGATTGTTGCTCAAATACACAATATATATATATATATATATATATATATATATATATATATATATATATAAACTTATTTAAAAATGGAACTTTGTGTGTGTGTGTGTGTGTGTGTGTGTGTGTGTGTGTGTGTGTGTGTCCGTTACCTATAGACTCCGAAACGGCTAAACTGATATTCTTGAAAATTTACACAGTTGTACTATAAGCATCTGCGAGAGTTCTTAGCTAGGTTTTGTGTCGAGGTACCCCTGATAAATATCGAAAATCGATATTCGAATAAATCGGTTATAGAAGGAGTGGTCCGATTGTAATCAAATTTGATAGACTCATAGACAAAGACATAAGAAACGATATTCAGAAGTTTCAAGGTTGCAGTTCTTACAATAGTGCAAAAAATCGATAATATATATATATATATATATATCTATATATATATAAAAGGCAAGATGTTTGTGTGTGTGTTTGTTTATCTGCCTGTATGTCTGTATTATTTTCAGCCCTTTTATTTTAGTTTTTGCTTCGGGTTTGGCTCTAAGTACGTATAATTGTAGTTCTTAGTCTCAGCCGTGATACCATTTACTCAGAGGACTTATTTAGCCTTCAAAATTCAGTTCACGACGAAAAAAACTTATTTGATATCGATACGAGGAAATCAAAATTTGACTTACATCCATTCATTTTTCTTTCAGTCTACGGTTTCACTTTAACTGGAAACAACTATTGCTTTTTAGTCTTTCGTGCCAACGTCCAAAGAATCTGAGCTCCAGGACCATGGATTAGTTTTAAAGCTTTCATTACACCCGAGCAACGCCGGGCTATATATATATATATATATATATTATATTATTTTTGGTAACTATTGCCGTTGCCAAGCGGAGTTTAATGTCAACACAAAATAAAATCCTCGGTGATGGTGGATGTTATAATATTTCAGTTTAAACAACCTCGCTGAAGATGGCTCATGTGAGCCGAAATCTTAGAAGAAAATCAATAAATAATTATCCAAATGTTGGAGAATTTTTTTCTTTATTTTCAACTGAAATTAAAGCCAAAATACGACGTTTAGAATGGCTCATGATTAAACATAATTGACATTCATTGTCTCTTATATTTAACAGCATATGTGTAGAAAATTACTTGATGCCTCGATATACTATATATATATATATATATATATATATATATATATATATATATAGATGTTTATTGAATTACTTAGTTTTATTAAAAAGTGTTTAATACAATTATATTGTAGAACTTTTAAATATTATTCATATGTAAACGAGTTAT
>JBBBDQ010001314.1:1785000-1830000 GCA_037127315.1 Ascarosepion bandense
GCACCTGCTTTCTCAGCTTTCTATTGTTCCTTTCTAACTAGCTTGTACTCCTCACACTTTTCTAATTAATCTTTTTACATTTACGTAACTCCCTGCACATCAGTGGCGTTTCCGCCTTGCTCGGGGTCAAATGATTGAAAAAAAAAATAGAATATAATATTTGCATCGAGCCCTCCACCTTGATCAATTTTAATATTAATGAAATTAATATTAATTAAGATCAGGTTTTTGGTATTTACGTATCCTTTTGGATTTGAAACATATATATATATATATATATATATATATATATATATATATATATATATATATATGGAAGATCAGTCAGTTACGCAACAATTCGCCTGACGAAACCGACAAGGTTGAAACCATGGTCGCATAACCGACTGATTTTCCCTACCTAAATATAAGATCGAATTCCATGTTCCGGTGTCTTTGACCAACCCGCACTGTTCTTTCTCAATCTTTGGTTTGATTCTGCTGCGCACTATATTCACCAGAATTTGGACGATGAATACCCACGCGTACAACACGGCCCCTGGATGTGTCCAGTCAACCTGCCTGATCTTTGGCTGATTCCGCCCACGCTGTGTTGTTGATCTCGAATTAACCAAAGCAGGACCCCCTATTATCACTTGATGAGGATGGTCTAGACATGCGATGGCATGGTGTAGATGCATATATATATATATATATCGAATAATTACAAGATTACAAGCAAGTCAAAATAACTGACGTAAAAGAAAAATCAGTTCGCTGTCATTTCAGTAGCACTGAATGATATTAGTGGTGTATTATTTCTGCTGAACGATCGGTTATTCAACCTCCAGTTGGTTGAATTTACAATATCTCTCTTTGATCGTCTTCTTATTTCTAGTAGCAGGCAAGTTTTCAAGCCGACCGTATTTCAAATCTCTTTCCAACTTCTTCTTTTACGATACGGAAGCCGACTGACTAAATCTCGTCTTGCATTCTGACTTTGTTAAACAAGCCCCCCCACCACCGGGGTGAGAAAGAGGGTGCAAGGTTTACATTTCCCTCACTGTATAACTGTCACTAGCTTGAAATGAAAACAATTATATTTATTCATTTCGACTTCCGATAGAAGCGGAGAAACACACTTCCTCTATTTGTCTGTCTGCTCTTATCAACTGTCCTGGTAAATCAGTACACAGGGAATTGTCAAGGTCACATTTCGACCTCGGGTTACACATCGTCAAAACCCATTGATAGATATTTTGATTGATTTGATAAATTTGCCTAAAAACAATTTTGCACTCAGTATACTTCAACCTGGGTTTTTGCACTTGGTAACTCTTTGGCAACATTTCCCGACAAAATTAAATATATTCTCCAATTGTAGAGCAATCTCTTCTGAAAATCACTTAAAATTAATGCCCGACATCTGGAAATAGGGTTACACGCGAACTAAGGGTGAAAAAATCTGAGAAGAAAAAACATTATTATTATTAAGGGATGAGGATAACAGAGGAACAGGGGCGATGAAGGCAGAAGATTCCTATTTATATTGCATTTACAAACTATGAAGTACTCTTGTGCGTTGTGGTGCAGTGGATATTGGCTCGGAACGAGAAATCGGGGAGCCGAGTTCGAATTCCAGTTGAATTTCTTGCATTCACGTACACGCAAATACGCTTGAAAAAGGTATTAATCAGTTTCTTCTCTCCAGTTATGGATTAAATAACAGGACAGATTGGGATCTATAGCCTTGGCTGGTAGCCAGTCTACCGCAGAAAGTAATGGCAAGCTACTGCAGAATAATTTTCTGCCCAGTCAGTCTTTCGAGACATGATCGCCCAAGTGTGTATCATGTATGGCACTTAACTGACAGACTGAATATAATACTTGAAAACATGATTAAGGCTTCTACTAGGCATAAAGTGGGGGATCAGTTTTATATTCTTATGAAGTAATAAACTGATCCCCCACTAAATACGACTTAATAATATAATACATCTCTTCCCCCTCTAGCTATGAGTCAAATAACAGGACAGATTGGGTTCTACAGACAACCAGTCTACTGCAGAAAGTAATGGCAACCTACTGCGGGATAATCTTCTACCCAGTCAGTCATGACTCTTTCGAGACATGATCGCCTAAGCGTGTATCACGTATGACACTTAACTGACTGACTGAATATAATAGTTGAAAACATGATTAAGACTTCTACTGGGCATAAAGTGGGGGATCATTTTTATATTGTTATGAACAGGTGTAGAGGCTCATCTCTTGTTCCCTGTTTAGGATGTGGTTTCCGGCTTTCTCTTTTCCAATCTTTTCACTCTTACATAGCCCCCTGCACATCAGTGGCGTTACTGCCTTGCTCGGGGTGATATGATTAAAAAAAAAGTAATAAACTGATCCCCCATTAATTACTACTTAATAGTATAATACATCTCTTCCCCTTCTATCTATGAGTTAAATAACAAGAAAGATTGGGTTCTATAGCCTTGGCTAGCAACCAGTCTATCGCAGAAAGCAATAGCAACCTACTGCGGGATAATCTTCTGCTCAGTCAGTTATGTCCCTTTCGAGACATGATCGCCCAAAGTGTGTATCACGTGTGGCGCTTAACTGACTGACTTGTTTATGAAAAAGGAAAATGAATTTAGTAATAGAAAGAGACGTAGGACAAGTCAGTGTATTCTTACCGGATTTAATCCATCTATATAGCCGACGTTTCGGTCGGTTTTCTTCAGGTGATATACGCGTGTAAAAGCGTTGGCTGAGTAACTTCCAAAAGAGACTCAACCCAATGAGTTGTTTGTTCAATACTTGTTCACGTCAGAGGGAACAAAAAGTTGGAGAGTTGAAAGGAAATAGGCATTCTTGTACAAATTAATTAAAACAAAACGAATAATGTCATCTTTGGATCTTTCACACTTTCACTGATCCCGTATACGTCGTCTCTTGTCTTTCTTTACTCTTCCGACCTCATTTTTCTTTACGTTTTGGATTGATGGATCCAGTTTGTTATTTCGCCTTGATGACTCGACTGACAGTTGAAATGTGGACACTAACGACATCTTCGACCTCTCTTTAAGGCTTGCCGGTGTGTTGGTGCAGCGTTACAATTTTCGTAGGCTTCCTTGGAGTAACTTCCACCGTAGACAGTAGCCGTAGGACAACTAATAGACAGTCTAGACAATAGTGTCTGGGTGTGATAAAAATCTGATGCAATCACGAATGACGACATATTTTCAAAGCCGAACAAATTTCATCATACACCCCGAAAATAGATGCATATTGCTTCATACCACTACAAATGACCTAATCTGAGTTTATTTTAAGTTTTGTTTAACAGCATATCAACCTATGTGTGTTATCTAATGCTAAAAAGTGTGATTTTAAGGTATTTTTTAATGTTCGGTTATAGTGAGAAGGTTTTGTCAGATTTTGATGAAAAAGTTGTTTCTTTTAGAAAACTCAAGATGTTTCCTGGTTTTGTATTTTTGAAAAAGTTCTTTAAGATGAAAGACGGTTTGGTTTGTTTTGTTTAACAGCATGTCAACCTATGTGGGTCATTTAATGCCAAAAAGGTGGGGTGTTAGGTTATTTTTTAAATGTTCGGTTATAACGAGAAGGTTGATATCACTGGTTGAGCACGTGTTTTGGGGGGGGGAACAACTTTACTAGTAAGTCATGATTTTCGTTTGATTTTATTTTATTTTAATTTTTTGTTGTGGCTAATTTTAAAAGTTTCATAGTTATTTGAACGAGTGCGGGTTTTTTTTTGTATTTTTTTCAAAGAAATTTTTTTTTACTGGAGGATAATTTTGTTTTAAAATTCCTCTTAAATTCCTTGTTCGTCTTCTTTGCTCGGCCATTGTCTAGTTAGTTGACTCCCATACCCCTCTGCATTATACGCACGTAGTATCCAAAAAGATAAAATAATTCTTCTATCACTGGTTGAGCACGTATTTTTTGGGGGGTTGGGAACAACTTTACTAGTAAGTCATGATTTTGCTTTGATTTTATTTTATTTTAATTTTTTGTTGTGGTTAATTTTAAAAGTTTCATAGTTATTTGAACGAGTGCGGTTTTTTTCTGTATTTTTTTCAAAGAATTTTTTTTTTACTGGACTTTAAGTTAAAACTTAGTTAACTCAATGTCCCTACTTTTTATTTATTTATTTATTTATTTTTTTTCAATTGGAGTAGATAGACTAAACTATCGCCCGGTTCACACTCCACCCTCGTCTATTGTACAGGTATAGAGGCTCATCCCTTGTTCCCAGTTTAGGATGTGGTTTCCGGCTTTCTCTTTTCCAATCTTTTCACTTAACTTTTCCATTTTCTTCTTCTTTTTTCATTTTTTTCTTCTCAATTGGAGTAGATAGACTAAACTATCGCCCGGTTCACACTTCACCCTCGTCTATTGTACAGGTGAAGAGGCTCATCCCTTGTTCCCTGTTTAGGATGTGGTTTCCGGCTTTCTCTTTTCCAATCTTTTCACTCTTACGTAACCTGCTGCACATCAGTGGCGTTACCGCCTTGCTCGGGGTGATATGATTAAAAAAAATGTTTCCTGGTTTTGTATTTTAAAAAAGTTCTTTAAAATGAAAGAAGGTTTGGTTTATTTTGTTTTACGGCATATCAACACTTTAATGGGTCATGTAATGCCGACAAGACTTTTACAATCGATTCGTATAAATAAGATTTGTATTCTTTGTGAGAATCAGTTTGTAGATCAGGTTTCATTGACGTATTTTTGTAAAGCGGGTTTTCTCGAAAGTTATATATATATATATATATATATATATATATACTTTTTTTTTCTTCAAAAATGTATTTTTAGTAATATTTTTTATTCATAAATATATTGCTGGTAATATTGCCTTTATTATTTTCATTATAAGAATTTATTTTCATACTTTCTGTTGGGGATCACCCCTTGATTTCACATTAAATGGACTCGACTAAGTTTCTGTAGCTGCTAGATCTTAAGTAGTATTTACAGTATTTACATTATTCGGACTATTGTCCTCATCTTTGTACGACGTTTAATAATATATCATTCTATTTTTCTATATTTCTGAGATGAGTTAGTATTTACAGTATTTACATTATTCGGACTATTGTCCTCATCTTTGTTGCCATTTGTACGACGTTTAATAATAGATCATTCTATTTGTCTATATTTCTGAGATGAGGTAGTATTTACAGTATTTACATTATTCGGACTATTGTCCTCATCTTTGTTGCCATTTGCACGACGTTTAATAATAGATCATTCTATTTGTCTATATTTCTGAGATGATGTAGTATTTACACTATTTACATTATTCGGACTATTGTCCTCATCTTTGTTGCCATTTGTACGACGTTTAATAATAGATCATTCTATTTGTCTATATTTCTAAGATGAGGTAATATTCACTGGAACAAAAATGCGATTTACATTATTCGGACTATTGTCCTCATCTTTGTTGCCATTAGTACGACGTTTCGGCCGTTGTACACTTCTTCAGGAAACTAAGTAGTCTTGTCATTAAGGACACATGGTCCAGTGAATATAGACGTTGGTTAGTTCCAGTGACTTGACCTAAAGGGTTGTGAGTTCAATACCAGGCAACAGCAGTGGTGACGAAGTAACTTAAAGGGCTAGAGGGAGACAACTCATGACTACCATACGAGGCTTCATGCAGGAGGAGAATGACACACCCCAGTGATTGTAATCAAGGGTTCGGTTCGAAATTCCTAGCACCTGAAGAAGGCCAGAGCGTACAACGGCCGAAACGTCATACAAATGGCAACAAAGATGAAGACAATAGTCCTAATAATGTAAATAGTGTGATCTATTTTATTCAAGGTACTTGGGGAGTGTTTTGAAATAGAATGGAAACATTGAGATCCAAAGACGCTGCGGCATGGCCAAGGGCGTATTTCAAAAGCTAACTAGAGAGACAGGAAAAATCTCTTTGGATACAAATAAAAGAGTGCAAAATTGCTCGGTGATATCTGTCCGTCTGTACGGAAGTGAATATTGGACGATCTCATCAAGGATGAAGGAGAGGCTTGAAGCAGAAGAAATGTTGTTTTACAGGAGGATGCTGAGGATACCATGGACGGAGCACGTGAGCAACGATGAGGCGTTGGAGAGAATGGAAGCGAGAAGAAAACTCATATTTAACATCAGGAAGAGACATCTGAGGTTACTGAAAACGCGTAATGAGAAAAGAGGGCCTGGAGAATCTAATACTCACAGGATGGATAGACAGGGGAAAGCATATTTGACAGATTTGAGCAAATGGATGGCGGAGCTAAGTTTGGGAGAAATACCAAAAGGAGAATTATTGAAAGCGACAAGAGACAGGGCCAAGTGGAAGGCTGTGATCGCCTACGTCTTGAAGGGACACGGTACATGAAGAAGAAGAAGAAGAAGAAGAAGAAGAAGAAGAAGAAGAATTCAATGTAAGGTATTTAATTCAATTTAAGTTATTCAATGTAAATAGTGTAAATAGTTAGAATGCCTTATCTCTGAAATATAGACAGACAGTTTATGTATGTTAATAGTTTTCGTATTTAATTCAATACAAGGTATTTAATGTAAATAGTGTAAATAGAATACCTCATCTCAGAAATATAGACAGACAGTTTGTGTATTGTTAGTAGTTTTCGTATTTAATTCAATTTAAGGTATTTAATGTAAATAGTGTAAATAGAATACCTTATCTCAGAAATATAGACAGACAGTTTATGTATGTTAATAGTTTTCGTATTTAATTCAATACAAGGTATTTAATGTAAATAGTGTAAATAGAATACCTCATCTCAGAAATATAGACAGACAGTTTGTGTATTGTTAGTAGTTTTCGTATTTAATTCAATTTAAGGTATTTAATGTAAATAGTGTAAATAGAATACCTTATCTCAGAAATATAGACAGACAGTTTATGTATGTTAATAGTTTTCGTATTTAATTCAATACAAGGTATTTAATGTAAATAGTGTAAATAGAATACCTCATCTCAGAAATATAGACAGACAGTTTGTGTATTGTTAGTAGTTTTCGTATTTAATTCAATTTAAGGTATTTAATGTAAATAGTGTAAATAGAATACCTTATCTCAGAAATATAGACAGACAGTTTATGTATGTTAATAGTTTTCGTATTTAATTCAATACAAGGTATTTAATGTAAATAGTGTAAATAGAATACCTCATCTCAGAAATATAGACAGACAGTTTGTGTATTGTTAGTAGTTTTCGTATTTAATTCAATTTAAGGTATTTAATGTAAATAGTGTAAATAGAATACCTTATCTCAGAAATATAGACAGACAGTTTATGTATGTTAATAGTTTTCGTATTTAATTCAATACAAGGTATTTAATGTAAATAGTGTAAATAGAATACCTCATCTCAGAAATATAGACAGACAGTTTGTGTATTGTTAGTAGTTTTCGTATTTAATTCAATTTAAGGTATTTAATGTAAATAGTGTAAATAGAATACCTTATCTCAGAAATATAGACAGACAGTTTATGTATGTTAATAGTTTTCGTATTTAATTCAATACAAGGTATTTAATGTAAATAGTGTAAATAGAATACCTCATCTCAGAAATATAGACAGACAGTTTGTGTATTGTTAGTAGTTTTCGTATTTAATTCAATTTAAGGTATTTAATGTAAATAGTGTAAATAGAATACCTTATCTCAGAAATATAGACAGACAGTTTATGTATGTTAATAGTTTTCGTATTTAATTCAATACAAGGTATTTAATGTAAATAGTGTAAATAGAATACCTCATCTCAGAAATATAGACAGACAGTTTGTGTATTGTTAGTAGTTTTCGTATTTAATTCAATTTAAGGTATTTATCCTTACAGAAGGATGCTGATTATACAATGAACGGAGCACGTGTGCAACTATGAGGATGCAAAGGAGAAAAAAACTGATACTAAATATCAGGAAAAGACAAATGAGGTTCCTGGGACACGTCATAGGGAAGGAAGACCCGGAGAACTTAATACTCACGCGTCGGATAAATGGAATGAGAGACAGGGGAAAGCAGCGCGAGACGTACTTGTTAGATCTGAGCAAATGGATGGCAGAGTGGGGTTTGGGAGAGATACCAAGAGGAAAAATATTGAGAGCGACAAGAGACAGGGCCAAGTGGAAGTCCATAATTGCCTACGTCCTGAATGAACACGGCACATACAAAAGAAGGCACTACCTACCTTACCTACCTAACTGACACGTCACTGAATTAGAACAGCCTACCCCTATAAACTAAATGAAAGTTTCGGTTTAAAATTACTACGTATATAACCTCAAGACGGTCGGAGAGTATGACGGCCGAAACGTCGTGAATATGGCAACAAAAATGAAGACCGAATAATTTAATAAGGCAATAAAGATGAAGATAACAGATGAAGTGAAAGGTGTAAATAATTAAAAACTCTTTCTGATTTAAATAACCCGCTAAGGGTTCTTCTTCTTCTATGTGCCCTGTTCTTTCAGGTCGTAGGCGATCATGGCTTTCCACGTCTCCCTATCCCTGGTGGCTCTTAGCACACCTTCTCCTGTTACTCCGTGCAAGCCTCGATCTATCATCAACCTGATTAGGTCCTTCAAATATGTTATCCGCTGCTTTTCCTTGTCTCTTTTCCCCTCTATCTGGCCTATTAGTATCAAGTTCTCCAAGCCCTCCTTCCTCATTGCATGTCACAGGAACTTCAGCTGTTTCTTCCTGATCATCATCTCACCCTTTAACACCCATTGGTGTGTAGGGCAGTACCTTTTGTTACTGTTTCCGTAACAAACTGTTTTTTATGGGGCAGGTTGTTTGGCCCAACCCCAAAACTTAGAGGACCGGTGGACCATTCTTTGTCTTTACGTTTACAAGACCTGGTATTCCCAAATGATCACCCATCTAAGTACTGACCAAGCTCAATGTTGCTTAACTTCGGTGATCGGACGAGAACCGGTGTATTCAACACGATATAGCTGTAGACTCTCTTCCTGATGCTCACTATTAATTTCCTCTTTGTTTCCATCATTTTTAAGACCTCATGATTGCTCACATGCTCGATCCATGAGATTCGCAGCATCCTTCTGTAGAACCACATTTCAGTTGCTTCAAGTTTTTCGTTCATCTCTGATGATATTGTCCAGCATTCAAAGCCATATTGAAGAACTGATATCGCATAGCAATCCAGTACTCTCTTCTTTGTTTCTAGTGAAATTGTCCTGTTTCTTAATACTTTACTCAACTTCTGGACTGCATCCTTGTGCTTTTGGATCTCAGGAATATAAATGTATAGAAACTGCTGTGGTCATAAAGTGAGGGATCAGTTTATATATTGATTGTAATATGGAACTGATCCCCCACTTTATATCCAGTATGCTTCTGTAGAACCACATTTCAGCTGGTTCAAGTTTTTCCTTCATCTTTAATGATATTGTCCAGCATTTACTGCCATATTGAAGAACCGACATCACGTAGCAATCCGATACTCTCTGCTTTGTTTCTAGCGAAATTGTCCTGTTTCTTAATACTTTACTCAACTTCTGGAAAGCTTCCTTCGCCATGCCAAATCGCCTTCGGAAGGGTTAATAATCCGTAAAAATCAAACGGAAAATGTTCGTGTCAAAATAGAGGGATAACATTCTTCCAGATTCAGACAGATTCTCGTGACTCTTTAGAGTCGGACCTTGTCCAGTTTGGTTTGAATTCAGAGTTTTCTATTTCCCAAGACAATAGAATCCGATCTGTTCTGCATATCTCTTCTATGGGTAAAATACCAATAGAAGAGATGGATTCATACCTTTCCCAAGGGTATAAGCAGGTAAGTGAATGTAATGAATTTGAATGGAATTCGAACTCGGCTCTCCAAATTCCTCATTCCGAGCTGTTATCAATTACTCCACCGTGCCTCCATGATATTCTTATCAGTCTATTAATGGCGAAAGATGATAAATATGTTGTTTACTAAAAAAGTTTTCGACGCGTCTATGAAGCTTTTTTCACGCCGCCACCCCCACCGCCACCACAAGCAGGAAAAACATTTGGTCTGAGATTGTGAATTTTTCAGCACCCCTCCTTTGTAATTAAAATTAGCTTAAAAAAATACTAAATTGAACGAATGTTTTTTTTAAAGTTACAGATCTTAAGAGTTAAACATATTAACGAAGTTTGTAACACCCACCAGGTATCGATTCGGTATCGTTTGTTAATGCTGATAACCCTTGGGCTTGTAAAAGTTATATAAACAGCTCCGAGCAAGCCAAGAATAAACGAATAAAGTGTGTCGAGGGGTCGGGGCTGAGAGAGAGAGAGGGAGAGAGAGAGAGAGAGAGAGAGAGAGAATAGGAAAAGTAATAGAGAGGAGGTAAGAGAGAGAGAGAGAGAATAGGAAAAGTAATAGAGAGGAGGGTAAGAGAGAGAGAGAATAGGAAAAGTAATAGAGAGGAGGGTAAGAGAGAGAGAGAATAGGAAAAGTAATAGAGAGGAGGATAAGAGAGAGAGAATAAGAAAAGTAATAGAGAGGTGGGTAAGGGAGAGAAAGAGAGAGGAGAGAAATGGAGAAAAGGGAAAAAGGATACAGAAAGAGAAATGTAAGAGAATGAGAGAAAGAAAAAGAGAGAGAAGAAGAGAAGAGAAGAGAGAGAATGGAAACAGATAGAGAGAGAGAAGAGAAAAGGAGAGAGAGAAGGGAAACGAGAAAGAAAGAAGAGAAACGGATAAAGAGAGAGAGAGAGAAGAGTGAAGGAAAAGAAAGAAAAAGGAAAGTAATATAGAGAAGGTAAGAGAGAGAGAGAGAGAGAGAGAGGGGAGAAATGGAGAGAAGAAAAAGGGATATAAAGAGCGAAGTGTAAGAGAGTGAGAGAAGAACAAAGAGAGAGAAGAGAAAGAGAAAAGGAGAGAGAGAGATTGAAAAGGATAGAGAGAGAGAAGAGAAAATGAGAGAGAGAAGGAAAACGAGAGAAAGAGAGAGAGAAGGGTAAAGGAAAAGAAAGAAAAAGGAAATTAATAGAGAGAAGAGTGAGAGAGAGAAGGGAAATGGAGAGAAGGGTAAAGAGATACAAAGAGAGAAGTGTATGAGAGTGAGAGAAGGAAAAAGAGAGAGAAAAGGAAGAGAAAGGGAGCGAGAGAATGGAAAGGGATAGAGAGAGAGAGAGAGAAGGGTAAAGGAAAAGAAAGAAAAAGGAAAGTAATAGAGAGAAGGATAAGAGAGCGAGAGAGGAGAAATGGAGAGAAGGGAAAAGGGATACAAGGAGAGAAGTGTAAGAGAGTGAGAGAATAAAAAAGAGAGAGAAGAGGAAGAGATAGAGAATGGAAAGGGATGGAAAGAGATAAGAGAAAGAGAGAGAGAGAGTGAAGGGAAACGAGAGAGAAAGAAGTGAAACAGATAGAGAGAGACAGAAGCGTAGAGAGTGAGAGAAAGAAAAGGAAGAGAGAAAGAGAGAGAGAGAGAGAGAGAGAGAGAGAAATGAAAGTAGAGACAGAAGTGAAAAGGGGAGAGAATAATAAGTGATAGAGAAGGGCAAGAAAGAGAGAGAGAGAGAGGGGGGGGAGGTTAGAATACGAAGAAGAAAAATAAAGGCATGAGCGAGAAGAGAACTGGAGAGGGAGAGAGAGACAGAGAGAGAGAGAGAAGGGAAATACATAGATAGATAGAAAGATAGATAGATAGTTAGAGATAGATAGATAGATAGATAGATAGAGAAAGAGAGAGAGAGAAAGAGAGAGAGAGACAGAGAGAGAGAGAGAGAAGGGAAATACATAGATAGATAGAAAGATAGATAGATAGTTAGAGATAGATAGATAGATAGATAGATAGAGAAAGAGAGAGAGAGAGAGAGAGAGAGAGAGAGAGAGAGAGAGAGAGAGAGAGAGAGAGAGAGAGAGAGAGAGAGAGAGAGAGAGAGAGAGAGAGAGAGAGAGAGAGAGAGAGAGAGAGAGAGAGAGAGAGAGAGAAAGAGAGAGAGAGAGAGAGAGAGAGAGAGAGAGAGAGAGAGAGAGAGAGAGAGAGAGAGAGAGAGAGAGAGAGAGAGAAATTGGTGTAAACATCCCACGTTAAATAAAAGTTCAGGGTAGAAGCATTAAAAAAAAAGAAAAAAAAAAGGAAAAAAGAATCTTGAGTCGATTTACTTTGATCCGAAACATGGGGTGCCATATTTCTCATGGCTGGGACCGCATCATTTAAAGTGAAAAGCAATTTAATGAGGTCCGACAGCGAATATCTCTCTTTCTTTTTTTTTTTTTTTTCCCATTCCATTTTAGTCTTCAGGGACGGGGCGGGAAGACGGGGCGAGAAAGGGAATTTGCTCATATGAAAATAATGCTATCCAATTCACTCGAGGGTCTGAGAAACGCGGGCTAAATTTCTTCAGCTATTGCGCATTGCTAATATACTTATAAAATCTTCGACGTAATAAAAAATAATTAGGAAGCTGAAATAAATTATCATTATTATTTCCTTTGATTTCTGTTGTAAACATTTCCTTACGGGTCCCAAACTTCAGTCTCTTTCCCACTGGCGTAGGGTTGTCTCTCTGTGCTTTTTCTATAAATATTTTCATGGTAATTGTTCAGATGAGCTGTTTGCTATGGTACCTAGACTTTTTAAATTTAAGCTAGGAGCTAAATTGGCGTCGAGATCTCATCATTTTACAGTTGAGCTGGCTAGATGTAACCGTAAATCCTATGCTAACATGTTTTCTCTCACACTTCTCACTTGTGGAACTCCCTTCGAACTCAATGCGTTCCAGCCAACTTTCTCTACAAAAATCTAAATTGTCATTCGCTGTCTACAGTCCACCTGATTATTCTTTTTCCTTCCTGCTCATTATTAATGTTTCTGTTTCTAATTTTTCCAAACCTTGTGATCCCTTTGTCTCTTAGTGGAAGAACTGCCTTAAATAAAGTGATGCTGATAAAAAACAAACAAACAAACAACACAATTACGTGGTGTAATGGTAAACAAGCTTAATTTGCTGCATCAATTATAACTTACTATTGAGTTCGATCCTCGCTATGAGCATTTCACTGGGTAGTTTTTTAAATAATAAAAATAAAACAAATTAAGAGCCCTTCGTAAGTTGTATTTTTTTAAAATCATATCACCTCGAGCAAGGCGGTAACGCCACTGATGTGCAGGGGGCTACGTAAGAGTGAAAAGATTGGAAAAAAGAAAGCCGGAGACCAGATCCTGAACAGAGAACAAGAGATGAGCCTCTACAGCTGTTCAATAGACGTGGGTGGAGTGTGAACCGGGCGACAGTTTAGTCTATCTACTCTAAGTGAAAAAAAAAAAGAGAAAAAGGAGTGAAAAGATTGGAAAAGAGAAAGCCGGAAACCACATCCTAAACAGGGAATAAGGGATGAGCCTCTTAACCTGTTCAATAGACATGGGTGGAGTGTGAACCGGGCGACTGTTTAGTCTATCTACTCCAATTGAAAAGAAAAAAGATAAAAAAGAGTGAAAAGATTGTAAAAGAGAAAGCCGGAAACCATATCCTAAACAGGGAATAAGGGATGAGCCTCTTCACCTGTTCAATAGACGTGGGTGGAGTGTGAACCGGGCGACTGTTTAGTCTATCTACTCCAATTGAAAAAAAAAGAGAAAAAGGAGTGAAAAGATTGGAAAAGAGAAAGCCGGAAACCACATCCTAAACAGGGAATAAGGGATGAGCCTCTTCACCTGTTCAATAGACGTGGGTGGAGTGTGAACCGGGCGATAGTTTAGTCTATCTACTCCAATTGTCAGCTGTATTTGAGAGAACGATTTTTCGTGTATATTTTAGACATAGGCAACAAGAGATTCTTTCAATGAGTCTACCAGAAAATTTTCCAATTAAACAAAGGGCACGAACTACAACAGGAATAATGATTTACTAGCGGAACCCGTGGAATTTCCACAGAATGATAATTATGATTTCCTGGAAAAATTTTACTTTGTCATACTACAAATGATAGTAACGTCTTCAAACATAAAGGTATTCGATAATAAAATAACGATAACACAGAGTGTAATTTTATTAAAATATCTATAAAAGTAATGTCCATAGAAACTACTTTACTGTAATCTTATATTAAGTGGCGTATGCACAGACCATAACCAAAATACTGTACGGTATTTTGAGAGATTTTGAAAGAAAAAAATGTTTTTTTTATTACTGAAAAATCATGGTTCCTGTGTCCATTGTAAACAGAAAAGACCAACTGAGTAATGGCCAAGGGTGTAGAGGCCAGAAATTTCGTTATACGGGATACGCAAACTAATCTGTCTATTTTTACTATATTGTACAGTACACGCACATATCCACACACACAATTACTGCTACAACCACCAGCTTAAGCTGCTACTGTTACGGTAATGCTATAGGCTCTCTCCTCAAACTCTCTCACTCTTTACTACCCTTCCGTTTGGCAAAGGTAAGAGAAAGGCTGAGGAGAGTAGCTTTTTAGATTATAAAAAGATAGAGGGGAAAGAAAAAGCTCGTGTAGAGAGTAAGTGTGTTATCTTTCTTCAGTGGCGTAACGGACATATTAACATATAACATTTATTTCATTACGTTTATTTAATAGATTTTTCTTAAGAAATTTAATGACATATAGTTTTTAATATAGATACAAGGGGCATGGGTTGTTTAAACATTTATATATTCTATTTTAAAATCCATTATATTGTGGGAGTTTTATTTGTTTTTTTTATATACCAAAAATATTCCGATAGGGATGTTGTATTTCGGTACTCATTATTATTAAAGGAAGAAGTGTGTTGATAATTTTTGTTTTCAGTGAATTCTTAGTACTACCAATATAAATCTTTATATTACTAGGGTTTTCCGTAGAAGAAATAGTACATTGATAAACTATGGATCCTGTAATATATGTATTGATATTAACTAGAAATTATAAAACTGTTGGTTCTCTTCACCTGGATATTTATATATATTGAGCACTCTGGAAGAATGGTAGACTTTGTAAAACAGTAGCTACTCTGGCATCTACTCATCATACATTCAGCAATGGATTAGAACACTCTCAGCTATTGGGCGTGTATAATGATAATATACACGCCAAAAAGTCTACCTCCGTCTACCGAGCGCCCGTAGCTCAGAGGTAGAATCGCCGACTGGCGGTGATTCGGTCCGGTTTCAATCCTGGGTAAAAAGCAATCGGCCGTCTAACCGTACTGTGATACAGCGATCTGTCTGCGAATGACTCTCTCTCTCTCTCTCTCTCTCTCTATATATATATATATATATATAAAGTTTTTAATCATAATTAGATTAGACCAGTACCAGTTGTATTAAAAGTGTTCAATATATTTATATTGTAGAGCTTTTTAATATTTTTTATTTGACAATGAGTTATTTCCACAACCTAGGTTTCAACCTCTCGGCATCTTCAGGCGATTTATAATAACCAATTTTCCAACGTTTTTCAAACGTACAACAGGGATTTTTATAAACACGCGATTGGAATTTTAAAAACATTTAAGTTTTAAAAATTAGAAATGAGTTACTTCTTCTATATGCCGGGCTTTTTCAGGACCTAGGCAATCATGGCCCACCACGTCTCCCTATCTCTGGTGGCTCTGAGCAGGCTTTCTCCCGTTACCCCACCCAAACTCCGCTCTAACATCCACTTGCTCAAAACCACGTCTCCCTATCCCTGGTGGCTCTGAGCAAGCTTTCTCCCGTTACCCCACCCAAACTCCGCTCTAACATCCACTTGCTCAAAACCACGTCTCCCTATCCCTGGTGGCTCTGAGCAAGCTTTCTCCCGTTACCCCACCCAAACTCCGCTCTGACATCCACTTGCTCAAGACCGTCACTGATTTCCCCTTTTCTCTTTTCCTCAATTTGACCTGTGATTAATAGATTCTCCAAATCCTCCTTCCTCATTACATGTCACAGGAACTTTAGCTGATTTTTCCTGATATTCAGTATTAATTTCCTCTTCGTTTCCATCATTTCTAAAACCTCATCATTGCTGACATGATCGGTCCATGACATCCGCAGCATCTTTCTGTAGAACCACATTTCAGCTGCTTGAATTTTTTCCTTCATCTTTGATGATGTTGTCCAGCATTTACTGCCATATTGAAGAACTAACATCACAATCCAATACTCTCTTCTTTGTTTCTAGCGAAATTGTCCTGTCTTTTAATACTCTACTCAACTTCTGAAATGCGTCCTTGGCCATGACAGTTTCCCATCGGTTCTCAGTGTCGCACTTTCCGTCTTCTGTTAGAATACTTCCAAGGTATTTACAATTTTTTTGCCTGCTTGATTTTAGTAATTTCACATGTAGTAGGCACTTTGGGTTCCTCTTTATGCTGATGACCATGCATTCTATTTTCTTGTTGTTTATTTGTAGTTCTCTTTTGTCACTTTCTTCAGCTACTTCCTGTAGAAGATCTTGTAGCTTCTTTTCCGTGTCTGCTATCAGCACTGCGTATCTTATATTGTTTAGATTGTGGTCGACAATGATGAATCCTGGCATGACTTCTAGGGCCTCTCAGAATAGACTCGCTGGAGAAGTTGAACAGATCCAATAAAAAAACAAAAAAAACAAAAAACAAACAAAAAAAAAACAACTCATCTTGTCTTACGCCCCTTTCTATTTTTGTATATCTTCTGTATTCGTTTCCTGTCCGTATGCATAAAGTTTGCTCCCAGTAGAAGTTCTTGATTACTCTAACGCCTTTCCCAAATATGTCGAGTTTGCTAAGCATTTCTATCTGTGGCGAACTTTGTCGAAGGCCTTTGTATCTAAATCTAATCTAAACTTATTTATAAATGGAACTGTGTGTGTGTGTGTGTGTACCCGTTACCGATAGACTCCGAAACCGCAGAACCGATTTTCTTGAAATTTTACACAGTTGTACTATAAGTGTCTGCGAGTGTTCTTAGCTAGGTTTTGTGTCTAGGTACACCCGATAAATATCGAAAATTGATAATCGAAAAAATCTGGTTATAGAAAGAATGGCCCGATTTTAATCAAATTTGATACACTCATATACAAAGACATAAGAAACGATATTCAGAAGTTTCGAGGTTGCAGTTCTTAGAATAGTGCAGAAAATCGATAATATATATGTATGAAAGGAAAGATGTTTGTGTGTGTGTGTGTGTGTTTATCTGCCTGTATGTCTGTATTTTTTTCAGCCCTTTTATTTTAGTTTTTGCTTCGGGTTTGGCTCTAAGTAGGTATAATTGTAGTTCTTAGTCTCAGCCATGATACCATTTACTCAGAGGACTTATTTAGCCTTCAAAATTCGGTTTACAACGAAAAAGACCTATTTGATATCGATACCAGGAAATCAAAATTTGACTTACATCCATTCATTTTTCTTTCAGTCTATGGTTTCGCTTTAACTGGAAACAACTATTGCTTTTTAGTCTTTTGTGCCAACGTCCAAAGAGTCTGAGCTCCAGGCCCATGGATTAGTTTTAAAGCTTTCATTACACCTGAGCAACGCCGGGCTATACTGCTAGTAGTCTGTAAAACATAGGTAGACGTCATTTTTTAGTTGTATTGCCGTCTCTGATAGCATCCTAAGCATAAATATCGCGTTCTTTATTCCAGTGTCCTTGGAGAAACCGCACGGTTCTTGTCCCACCTCTGGTCTGTTTTTGTTTCACGCTTTATTCATCAAGATTCGGATGATGAGTTTTTTTTATGTGGCTCATTAAGCTGAGTTTTCGGTGGGGTTCACATTCGTTTGCACAAGGATTTTAAAACATCCAGTCTTTTCTTTCCACTTCCTTGAGTTACCCTCTGTATACGGACTTGCAGTGGTAAATTTTTGATTTTTTCCACGAAAGCTTTTACCTCTTCAAATCTTTCCAAAACATCCTTATTTCCGTGCAAATGTAAATGCTGAACTCAAATCCATAATTGTTTATTGACGAAACCTACGTTTTTTCACGTTAACAACCAGAAAAATATCGAACTTCTTGTCGCTGTTTATATCACCCTGTAACTACGCTTCAAAAATGTTATTCACTGCAGAATGACTTCACGCGTAGTTTGCTGATTTTTCGGCCTTTTTACTTACTTTTTGCAATTAATACGCTGAAATTGAGTCCCGAAACCAAACAAATCACGGAGTAATTGCTCAAAGGAAGTAAATAAGCCGAAATAAGTATCCTACGCCTTAAGTCATTAAGCGGTGAATCAGATATGAGAACGGTGGTAAGGGGGTGAGATATAGTCCGATTTTTTTTCTGGTCGATAATATGAAAAAAGGTAGGTTTCTTCCATAAACAATTATCGATTTGAGTTCAGCATATACATTTGCACAGAGTTAAGGATGTTTTGGAAAGATTTGACGGGGTAATGGTCTTCGAGGAACAAATCAAAAATTTACCCTTGCAGTTTCCTATCCGTGTCTGCTATCATCACTGCATCAGCACCGTTGTAAGTTTTTTTTTTTAGTCAATATCTAGATGAGTGCCCGCTGGGGAATACCAGGTGCTGTAAAATTGGATTCACGGCTGATGTAATGGATAACGGCTCAGAGAGCCGAGTTCAAATTCCAGTAGGATTCGTTATCTTAACTAACACGCAAATACACATGGTAAAGGCATGAATCCACCTCATCTCTTAACTAGACTTTTATAAAAAATAAATCATTATCTTCCTCAAAATTCTTTAATTTTAAAAACATGTTTCGAATTAAAATAATCTCAAAAAGGTTGATAAGCCGTAAAAATAAAGCAATCTTTCTTTCATTCAGTTGAATAAAAAAGAAAAGCAAAACTTTGATAATGGCAATAAAATAGCCAAAAGCGTTCAGCTATACAGAATATTGAGAAAATTTCTACACTCTTTATGCCCAGAACAAAAAAAAAAAGAAAAGAAAAATAAAAAGATAAAGATAAAGAAAAGAAATTCATGTCTACAAGAATATATGTTGTTTAAACCAATAAATATTTTGTAGTTTCACAATACGAAAGTAGAGCATAAATATATAGTTATTATTATGTCATTTTTCATTATAATTCGATTTCTGCTATGGTCGCACTACCAACCAAGTCTGCGGGATGACCTAAGGCAGGTCGTGCCGTGTTGTTATGGCCCCATTTCATGTTTTTTCTATTCTCCCCATCATCCCTAGCGTTACATAGACAAAGTTCTCCTTAGTGTGTGTGCTGTACTTAACAAGACAATTTTTTTGTATATCTCTTAAGCTGGGGTTTCCAGGGATTCTTTCAATGTGTTGTTTTGTTCCATTTTTTATCATTCCAAGTGCACCTACTATCACTGGCACGACTCTTGTTTCCAATTTCCACATTTTTTCTATTTCAATTTCCAAGTCTTTATATTTTGACAGTTTTTCGAATTCCTTGGTTGCTATGTTACAATCCGCTGGACAAACCATATCAATTAATAAGTAAGTTTTCTTTCTTTTTGTTTTTTAACAATAATGTCCGGCCTATTTGCTTCAATTTTTCTGTCTGTGTAGATGGTGTAATCCCATAGAATAGTGACATCTTCTGTTTCTGTAACCGGCGATGGGTGATATTCATACCAGTGTTTGTTTACATTTTCTTTTTCATAGTGTTTATACATTGTCCAATGTAAATATTGTTCCACTATATCGTGACGATTTTTATTTTCATTTGGGCCAAGTACAGAACATCCTGAGGTTAGATGGTCTATTGTTTCTTGATTTTTATCACAGAACCTGCATTTTGGATTCACATTATTATGTATAATATTTGATTGAACATTCCTAGTGAAAAGATTTTGGTCTCGCGCTGCAAGATTATTATTATTATTATTATTATTATTATTATTATTATTATTATTATTATGTCATTTTTCATCATATTTCGATTTCTGCTTTGGTCTCACTACCAACCAAGTCTGCGGGGAGACCTAAGGCAGGTCGTGGCGTGTTGTTATGACTCCATTTCATGTTTTTCTATCTTCCCTATCATCCCTAGCGTTACATAGATAAAGATCTCCTTAGTGTGTGGGCTGTACTTAACAAGAAAATTTTTTCTATATCTCTTAAGCTGGATTTCCAGGGATTCTTTCAATGTGTTGTTTTGTTCCATTTTTTATCATTCCAAGCACCTACTATCCCTGGCACGATTCTTGTTTTCAATTTCCACATTTTTTCTATTTCAATTTCCAGGTTTTTATATTTTGACAGTTTTTCAAATTCCTTGATTGCTATGTTACAATCCGCTGGACAAGCCATATCAATTAATAGACAAGTCTTTTTTCTTTCTGGTTTTTAACAATAATCTCCGGCCTATTTGCTTCAATTTTTCTGTCTGTGAAGATGGTATAATCCCATAGAATGGTGACATCTTCTATTTCTGTAACCGGTGCTGGGTGATGTTCATATCAGTGTTTGTTTACATATTTTCTATAGTGTTTGCACATTGACTAATGTAAATATTGCCCCACTCTATCGTGACGGTTTTTATATTCATTTAGGGCAAGTACATAACATCCTGAAATTAGATGGTCTATTGTTTCTTGGTATTTATCACAGAATCTACATTTTAGATCCATATTATTATGTATGATATTTGTCTGAAAGTTCCTAGTGAAAAGACTGGTTTTGCGCTGCAAGAATAAAGCCTTCAGTCTCAGACTTTAATCCAGATGCACGTAACCATCGATCAGTATTAACTTTATCAACATTAGATTTATTAGCACGTTCTGGATATTGGCCATGTAGAGATTTGTCTTGCTAGCGTTGTTTCATCTGTTCAAGAGCTTTATTCTTGGCTTTCATTTTCATTTATTTTTGCTGCAATAGTTGGTTGTTGGCTTCAGTTTTGCTTTTCTACAGAATCTACTAAATGTAAATCTTGTTTGTATTTACTGCCTTCTTTTATTTTTTAACATTTTTTTCTTTCTGTTTTCATGTTGTTTGACTAACTGTATCATTCAGTCCTTTGTTGTTTCTATGTATGTTAGTAAACCAATAGTTGTTGTCTTGTATGACAATTTTATTAATATTATTATTACCATTATTATTATTATTATTATTATTATTATTATTATTATTATTATTATTTGTCTTTTTTCCTATGGCGATTATGACTTTTTAATGTATTATTTTTTTATAAGAATCTTTTCCAATCAAACCGAGGGCGCCAACCCCAAATGAAATTCTTCTTTTGATTATTTACCTTTTCTTGGGAAGAATATGGATTCAAAAAATGTGTATTGCTATTATTATTATTATTATTATTATTATTATTATTAGTAGTAGTAGTAGTAGTAGTACTAGTGGTAAAGAAAATAAAGAGTTAAGTTCTAAATTTCAGTCACCTGAGAAAGACCAGAGTATACAACGACCGAAACGTCGTAAGCATGGCAATAAAGATAAGGACAACAATCCATACAATGTAAATAGTGTAAATAAATAAAATACCTCATGATAGAAATATAAACAAACTAGCAGTATAGCCTGGCATTGCTCGGGTGTAATGAAAGCTTTAAAACTAATCCATGGTCCTGGAGCTCAGACTCTTTGGACGTTGGCACGAAAGACTAAAAAGCAATAGTTGTTTCCAGTTAAAGCGAAACTGTAGACTGAAAGAAAAATGAATGGATGTAAGTCATCTATTGATTACCTGGTATCGATATCAAATAAGTTTTTCTCGTCGTAAACTGAATTTTGAAGGCTAAATAAGTCCTCTGAGTAAACGGTATCACGGCTGAGACTAAGAACTACAATTATACCTACTTAGAGCCAAACCCAAAGCAATAACTAAAATAAAAGGGCTGAAAAAATACAGACATACAGGCAGACAAACAGACACACACACAAACATCTTGCCTTTTATATATATATATATTATCGGTTTTCTGCACTATTAAAGCTTTCAAAATGTAGTAGTAATTGTTGAAAGAGATAAGTAGAAAGAGAAAGAGGACAATGTCCGGGTCGCTTGAAGTTGAAGTTACATTTTTAGTTGTTTCGTTTCGCGGCTCCCATCTCTCTTTGACTGACTGACGCTGGTGAAGTCCTTTTATTGTAGTCTACATTTTTTGCACTTATTTGCGAAGTCCTTTTTGATCTTACAAGTGGCTCCCATTCGTCAAAAATCATTCTAACAACTTTTTTTTTTTTTTTTTATAAGCGTTTCACCCCGAGCAAGGCATGTCACTGCCACTACTGTGCAGGGGGCTACGTAGAGTGGAGAAAGGCTGATTAAATATAGGAAATAACAGAGGGTGGGTGATAGGCGGGTAGGGATACCGAGAATGAGGGTTGGGTAGATGAGAGTGTTGTGAGAATAGTTGGGAGTTAGTGTGATAGGAGGTGTCTATTGACCCTACATTTAAACACCTGGAGATTGTAACTGTCGGGAAAGCAGACTTGTGGAAGGGAGTTCCACAGGCGGGAAGCGCGAGAAAAGAAGCTGTTGGAGTAGAATTTACGGTTACATCTTATTTGTTTAACTGTAAAAGGGTGGGACCTAGTTGCTAATCTAGTATCTCGTGTAAATTCGTGCTTAGGCGGCACCAGTGATCTAAGCTCATCGGAGCAGAAGCCATGAAAGTACTTGTAGAAGAGGCACAGGGAAGCCACATCACGCCGGTGTGAGAGCGGCTGCAGCCGGTCTGCCAAGTCAGTATCAACCACGTTACAGATCCTCCTTTGTATTTTGTCAAGAAGCCCAAGGAGAGCAGCAGGGGCACCCGACCAGATATGGCAGCAATATTCAATACACGGGCGGATGGTAGATTTGTATATGTGCAGAATTGCGAAATCTGGTTTCGACTTTTTCGTTAAGCACATGGTCAATCCTTTTTCTATTTGGGAAAACCAGAATTTCACACGTCATTATGAATTTTTGTAAAAGTGAAGGAGGTTGATTTTAAATAATTTCTTATCCGCTACAGTTTCAGGGAATAAAGAAAGAACAAAAAAGAAAAAAAAAAGAGAAAAGAAAAGGGAAGATAAAAGTGTTTAACGTCTGTTTCAGTGAAACGGAAAAAGTTACCACTTTAAAGTCTGTTTATTTGTATCCCATGATTTATGAAATATTTGAAATATTTTATTAAAGTTAAGTTCAAATATTTAACGGATAAAAGACAATTTTTTATTTCATTTAGAACAACAAAAAAAAAGAATAAATAATGAAGAGAAATAAAAGGCTTTAAAATAAAATGCCAATTAGAATAAATAAAATAAAATAAAATCGTTTACTGAATTATTTTAAAAATTTATTAAGATAAATGTTCATAAGACAGGGATTTGTCTGCAAATAAATAAGGGAATTAAAAATACTCAGCATGTCCTGCTAATACCTCATAAATAATGGGCTATTTTGTTTTGGTCCCAGGGAAAGCAGGGAAAATATACTACTTGACTTCAGTGAGAAAATGAAATAACTAAATAAAGAAAGAAAGAAAGAAAAAAGTAGGCGAGAAAGAAAGAAAAAAAAAGAAAGAAAGTAGGCAAAAAAGAAAGAAAGTAAGACAGAAAGAACGAAAGATAAAAGTAGTTAATGTTTTTTTTTTAATGAAATGAAGAATGTTCAAACATGGCCCCTGAATATAGGCGTTGGTTAGTTCCAGTGACTTCGCTCCAAGAGTTGTGAGATCAATACCAGGCTACATTAGCGGTGAACAAATAACTTAAATTAAAAGAGAGAGAACTACATGGCTACCGGAAGTGTCATCGCACAAGGAATGAGAATGATCGAAATAAAGGGTTCGGTTCGAAATTCCTATCACCTGAAGAAAGCCGAAGCGTACAACGATCGAAACGTCGTAAACATGGCAATAAAGATGAGGACAACGGTTTGAACAGTGCAAATAGTGAAGAGAGTTGATTTTATCACAGTGACGTTTTTTTTTGTCTCATTATTATATTGAGCACAGGAACCAAAGAGCTTAATTTCTTTCACGTCAACACCCTTCGCTCACCCATAAAAAATCTTTCAAAAAAGAAAAATTGACCTCACTCTCTTCTTGCTAATAAGGCCGTGTGACGGCCGGAAACACACGGCTCTTATTTACAATCAACCGAGAGCGCTAACCACAACTAGAATTCTTATTTTTATTATCATTTGCCTATTTTTAGGACGAGTATGACTTTTTACAATATATTTTTTATAATCATATCGCCCCAAGCAAGGCATTTTACTGCCACTGTTTTGCAGGGGGTTACATAAGAGGAAAGTCATAAGAAAAAATGACAGTTTATAGGAGGTGTCAAGAAGTGGGTAAGAGAAGGATGACTGTGGCCATAAAATGAGGGATCAATTTATATATTAATTTATATGTACAATTGATCCCCCACATTATAACCACATTATAATTGTATAGAAATCTTTTATTTTTATAATCATATCGCCCCAAGCAAGGCATTTTACTGCCACTGTTTTGCAGGGGGTTACATAGGAGGAAAGTTATGAGAAAGAATGACAGTTTATAGGAGGTGTCAAGAAGTGGGTAAGAGAAGGTGAATGTGGCCATAAAGTGAGGGATCAGTTTATATATTGATTGTATTGTAGAATTGATCTCCCACTATATGTCCACATTATAATAGGCCAGATATTTGTTTTTTTGATAATCATTAAAAGCATTTTAATGCCACAGTTTTGCAGGGGGTTAAGAGAAGGGTGAGAATGCTGATGAGAGTGGAGTGAACGGAGAAGAGAGCATGAGAGAGAGAGGATGCAGGTTAGTGAGATAGGAGATGACTATTGACTTTACATTTAAATTCTTGGAGATTGTAACTGTCGGGGAAGCAAGTATGCGGAAGGGAATTCCATAGGCGGGAAGTGCGAGAAAAGAAGCTGATGGAGTAGAATTTGCATTTACAATTTATTAAAAGGGTGGAACCTAATTTGTTAAACTTGTGGCTAGAGTAAATTCATATATAGGGGGCACCAGGGGGCTAAGTTCATCGGATCAGAAGCCGTGAAAGTACAGCGAAGCCACCTTGCGCCAGTGAGAAACTAACTGTATCTAAGTTGCCAAGTCGGAATCGATCATATTACAGGTTCTCCGTTGGATTTTGTCAAGGACACCTAGGTGGATAGCAGAAGCACCCGACCAGGTATGGCAGCAGTATTCATTGCGCAGATGGATGGTAGATTTATATATGTGCAGGATTGTTTCAGACGGGAAAAACTTCCTAACCCTACACAGAGAAACGACTTTCTTAGCAGTGGATTTAGCTATGGATTCTATATAGTCATTCCACTTGAGGCCTGTTATGAGAGTTAATATATCTATTGACATTATTGCTATTATTATTATCATTATTGTTAGAATATTTTCCAATCGATAATCTGCCTTATTCTTAGGGGGGAATATGACTTGTTTTTATATTATTATTATTATTATTATTATTATTATTATAAGCTTTTCCAATCAAACCAAGGGCGTCAACTACAAGTACAATTCTTTTTCATATAATTATTTCCTTCATACTTAAGGCGAATATGACATTTTGTAAAATCTATATTGATATTAGAGATACTATACTTATTATTATTATTAGAAGCTTTTCCAATCGAACCGAAGGCATGAACCACAATTAGAATTCTTGTTTTGATAATTATTTGCCTCATTCTTAGGGCGAATATGACTTTTTGTAATATCTGTATTGATATTATACCTACTATACTTATAATTAATAAAAGTTTTTCTAATCAAACCTATTTGCGTTTCCTTCACAAACATACGAGGTATTCGCAGTAACTTTAATAGTGTAGAATCATTCCTTCTAACTAACTCACCCGATATCTTAGCTATATGTGAGACTAACCTTGACTCTTCGGAGCTGTTCGTTCCTGGTTACCTTCCCCTCTTCAGGAAAGACTCCAATGTCCATATGCATGGGCTTGGTGTATATGTCAGCGAACAACTCCCTCTAGCCAGGGTCACATCTCTTGAATCCCTGGATCATTCCTTCATGTGCTTCCGTCTCTCACTTCTAAGCTCGGTTAGCTATCTCTTCTTCCTCTACCGCTCTCCCTCCTCCTCTGACTGTACGGTATTTGATTGCATCTCTACTAATATCGACAGGGCCATTTCTTCTCACCCATCTGCCCATATATTTGTGTTTGGCGATTTTAACGCCCACCACACCAAGTGGCTTGAAAACTCAGCCACCGACCTTGCTGGGATCGGCACCATGTATTTTTCAATAACCCAAGCTCTAACGCAAGTGGTGGACTTCCCCAGGCGTTTCTCTAATAACCCTAACGGAAGGGACTCTTTACTCGACCTTTGCTTTACTTCCATTCCAGACTCCTGCACTACCAGGCAGCTCTCCTCCCTTCGGAAACTCTGACCACGCCGTAGTTTCCGTCAACATCTCAATCCGCGCTAACTCTACCCAAGAAAACCAGACCAGCAGAATATCATACTGCTACCAGAGAGCAGACTGGGACTCGTTCCGAGACTTCCTCTGCGACGTCCCCTGGAACAACATCTTCGATCTTCCTGTCGAAGACTGTGCCTCCGAGGTCTCCTCTTGGGTTAAGGCTGGCATCGATGCTTTTATCCCGGCCAGGAAATTCCAACTAAAATCAAATTCTTCCCCCTGGTTCTCACCCGCTTGCTCGGCCGCCATTGCCCACCGGAACCATTTCTTCCGGCTCTATCGAAGGTGCACGTCGAACCAAAACAGGCGCCTTTTAGCCTCAGTACGGAATAAGTGTAAAAAAGTACTGAACGAAGCTAAGAGGGCGTTTGCTACCAGGATGAGGCAACGCATAGCATCCTCTAAGTTTGGCTCCAAAGATTACTGGCGACTCTGCAAAAGCGTGCTCAACAAGAGCAAGACTTCAATACCCCCACTAATCAATGAATTTGAAGTTCTCACCTCCCCAGCGGACAAGGCTGAATGCTTTGCCCGTAGATTCTCCACCAATTCGACACTGGACTCGTTAGAAATACCTACACCCGACTTCCCACCCAGAACTAAGGCTCAACTAAATAACGTCCACATTACACCCTCGCTGGTCGCCAAGATAATTGCACAACTTGACCTACACAAAGCGAGCGGCGGTGACGGAATCCCAGTCATAGTACTGAAGAAATGTGCTCCAGAACTGCCGATCTGCTTCCTGTTTTCCTGCCTGTTGGAAGTTCTCCTGTGTAGTTCCTATATTTAAGAATTCTGGCGAACCCCCAGACCCCGCCAATTATCGTCCTATTAGTCTCCTTCCGATCTTTGGCAAAGTTTTCGAAGTCATTATCAACGCCGTGGTGATTCAGCATCTCACGGCCCACAGGCTTCTCTCTGACAAACAGTACGGGTTTCGCTTCACCAGGTCTACTGCTGATATGCTAACGACCATTACTGAGTACATATACCGGGCACTTGACAAGAATGGCGAAGCCCGAACCGTTGCCTTGGATATCTCCAAAGCGTTCGACAGGGTCTGGCACGCTGGCCTCTTGTGCCAACTGCGGAGCTACGGGATAACTGGTCATCTGTTTGACTTCATCCAGTTATTCCTCTCTAACCACACATTGAAGGTGGTATTAAATGGGCATGCCTCCCAAAACTACCATACGAACGCGGGCGTCCCTCAAGGTTCTATCCTAGGTCCCACACTCTTTCTGATGTACATTAATGATCTCCCCGACGCCATTAGATCCCAAGTAGGCATGTATGCCGATGACACAACAATATACTCTCGCATCGATCAAAAACCAGGTGTGGGCGACAAAGCGAATCTCGCTGCCGTGCCTGAAAAGGACCTCCAATCCGTAGTGGCCTGGGGTAGAAATGGCTAGTAAATTTCAATGCTTCTAAAACGAAGCTGTTATCAACTAACCACCATAGACAATCGCATCTACCTCCCATTAGCATGGGACAGGCTAGCCTCCCAGAGAGTAAAATACTACGCCTCCTTGGCCTTACACTTTCGGCGGACCTCAAATGGAATGACTATATCGAATCTATTGCCAAATCTGCTGCTATGAAAGTCGGCTCCCTGTGCAGGTCCCGGAAGTTTTTCCAGCTGAATCTATTCTGCACATATACAAATCTACCATCTGCCCGTGTATTGAATATTGCTGCCATATCTGGTCGGGAGTCCCTGCTGCTCTCCTTGGGCTTCTTGACAAGATACAAAGGAGGATCTGTAACGTGGTTGATACTGACTTGGCAGACCGGCTGCAGCCGCTCTCTCACCGGCGTGATGTGGCTTCCCTGTGCCTCTTCTACAAATACTTTCATGGCTTCTGCTCCGATGAACTTAGAGCACTGGTGCCGCCTAAGCACGAATTTACACGAGATACTAGATTAGCAACTAGGTCCCACCCTTTTACAGTTAAACAGATAAGATGTAACCGTAAATTCTACTCCAATTCTACTTCTCGTGCTTCCCGCCTGTGAAATTCCCTTCCACAAGTCTGCTTTCCCGACAACTACAATCTCCAGGTGTTTAAATGTAGGGTCAATAGACACCTCCTATCACACTAACTCCCAATTATTCTCAGAACACTTTCATCTACCCAACCCTCATTCTCGGTATCCCTACCCGCCTATCACCCACCCTCTGTCATTTCCTATATTTAATCATCCTTTCTTCACTCTATGTAGCCCCCTGCGCAGTAGTGGCAGTGACATGCCTTGCTCGGGGTGAAACGCTTATAAAAAAACAAACAAACAAAACAAAACAAAACCAAAGGCATGAACCACAACTAGAATTCTTGTTTTGATAATTATTTGCCTCATTCATAGGGCGAATATGGCTTTTTGTAATATCTATATTGATATTATAGTTACTATACTTATTATTTGAAGCTTTTCCAATCAAACCGAAGGCATGAACTCGAACTAGAATTCTTGTTCTGATAATTATTTACTTCATTCTTTGGGTGAATGTGACTTTTTTCTAATATATGTATTGATATTATTGCTGTTATCATTATTATTATTATTATTAAATACTTTTCCAATCGAAACGAAGGCATGAACCACAACTAGAATTTTTATTATTTGCCTTTTTCTTATGGCAAACATTGCTTGTAAGACATCTTTTTTTCATTCCAGTGTAAGTAAATTTGGAAGAAATATATTTCGTTTAATTGAGTCGTCTAAATAAAGAAATTGATTGTAGATATTGTGATTTGTGTCTACTGACACCGGACATTTTTTGCCAAAAAAAAAAAAAAAAAATAAGATGTCACGTATTAGCAATGTGAGAAAGTCAATTACAGAATTATTTTTTTAGAAGAGACCAGATGATTCCAGACATGTTCAGATTATTTCTTAGAAGTGTTCATATTAACATCTTTTTTAAGCACATGAAAACATGTTTAGAACAAGGTTCATGTTACAAACATTTAACGACCTGGTGTAATATTTAATATGCATATATTTAGTTAACGCATTACAGTACATGTGACAGTTTTATCAACGTCGCAAAAGGCTGAAGTGCATTCGAATTAGATATTTGTGATAAGGAGCTACTATTTACGCTATTTTTAAAAAAATCATTTCACCCCAAGCAAGGCCAGATCGCCACTAGTGCACAGGGGGTTACAGTGGCAGACCCGAAGGAAACTACCACCCCCTTTAATTTTTTTTTTTTGACTTTTTCAGCGCAGTCTAATCGGTTATTACATAAGGTTTCCGATTATCAAAAAGCATTTGGAAAAATTTTAGTATTTAAACAATTTTAGGTGAGGGGGGGGGCTCAGTTTCTAATACAACGTTATAGTAAATCGATCCTCCATTTTGAAACCACTCGCGTTAGGGTCGCTTTGTTTTGTTCTTTTTGGGACGAGTTGTTGCTCTTGTTTTTGTCTTTTTCAAGTTTTCTGTAGTTCTAACGATGGCATCTTCTTCAGAAACTCTAAGAATGACTTTATTCAATAATTTCGCAAAGGATTCAGTTGTTGAATATGCGCAAGCAAAAAAGTTAATTGCACAGGATCTATAAAGTTGTATGAAAAAACTGAGCCCCCCCCCCACCCAAATTGTTTAAATGTTGAAATTTAACAAAATCTTTTGTCAATCGGAAAGGTTAGGGCTTAATCTATAAAACTGCACTGAAAAAAGTTAAAAAAAAAAATTATAATAAACCAATTTACAGGTGGTGGTAATGTCGTACCGGCGAGTGGTTCCAAAATGGAGGATCGATTTACTATAACGTTGTATGAAAAACTGTGCCCATGCCCTAAAATTGTTTAAATATTGAAATTTTTCCAAATTTTTTTGTCAGTCGGAAAGTTTAGAATGTTATCGATAAGATTGCACTGAAACAAAGTAAAAAAAAAAGAAAGACAAGCAACAAATTTAAAGGTGGTGGTAGTCCCCTTCAGGTCCGCCAAATACTCCATACAGTGGGTACAGAAGAGAGGATAAAAGATGAACGGGATTCAAGAAGATAGAAAATGGCAATTGACGTTGCATTTAAATTTTTGATGATTGTAGCTATGTGAGAAGTAAGTAAACAGAAGGGAGTTCCATAGTGGGAGAAAAGAAGCTGTTGGAGTAGAAGATGTAATAATATTTAACTATTTCAACGATAAAAGGTTGGGGCCTAGATGCCAGTCTGGTAGCACGCTAAACTTTACGTTAACGGAACACCAGGGAAAAAATCTCGTGAAAGCAGTTGACCTGAGAATATTTGTAGAAAAGAGAAACCAAATTATTGGTGAGAAAGTGACTGAAGTCGAGATGCCAAGTCAGGACCGATAAATTTGCAGATTCTACTTCGGATTTTGTCGAGAACCTCGGGGTGAATAGCAAGAGCAACCGACCAGATTGCAACAGTATTCAATGCACGAACGAATGGTAGATTTATGCATATGCACGATGGATTCTGAAGAGAACATCGAGATGAATAGCAGGAGTACCCGACCAGATATGGCAACACTATTCAAAGCACAGACGAATGGTTGATTTATAAATGTGCAAAATGAATTCTGACGAGAACCTCAAAATGAATACAGGAGCACCCGACCAGATATGGCAACACTATTCAAAGCACAGACGAATGTTAGATTTATAATTTTTTTTTTTTTTTTTTTTATAAGCGTTTCACCCCGAGCAAGGCATGTCACTGCCACTACTGTGCAGGGGGCTACGTAGAGTGGAGAAAGGCTGATTAAATATAGGAAATGACAGAGGGTGGGTGATAGGCGGGTAAGGATACCGAGAATGAGGGTTGGGTAGATGAGAGTGTTGTGAGAATAGTTGGGAGTTAGTGTGATAGGAGGTGTCTATTGACCCTACATTTAAACACCTGGAGATTGTAACTGTCGGGAAAGCAGACTTGTGGAAGGGAGTTCCACAGGCGGGAAGCGCGAGAAAAGAAGCTGTTGGAGTAGAATTTACGGTTACATCTTGTTTGTTTAACTGTAAAAGGGTGGGACCTAGTTGCTAATCTAGTATCTCGTGTAAATTCGTGCTTAGGCGGCACCAGTGATCTAAGCTCATCGGAGCAGAAGCCATGAAAGTACTTGTAGAAGAGGCACAGGGAAGCCACATCACGCCGGTGTGAGAGCGGCTGCAGCCCGCGTTCGTCTGGTAGTTTTGGGAGGCATGCCCATTTAATACCACCTTCAATGTGCGGTTAGAGAGGAAAGACTGGATGAGGTCAAACAGATGTCCAGTTATCCCATAGCTCCGCAGTTTGCACAAGAGGCCAGCATGCCAGACCCTGTAGAACGCTTTGGAGATATCCAAGGCAATGGTTCCATTCTGACCAGAAAAAACTTTCTGGCCTGACACAGAGACCCAACCTTCCTAGCAGAAGTTGCGACTATAGACTCAATGTATTCGTTCCACTTCAGATCGGATGAAAAAGTGAGGCCAAGGAGGCACAGTGTGTTGCTCCCTAGGAGGCTTGCATCAGCCATGCTGATGGCTTACAGGAAAGTTTCTCTGTGGGGTTTAAAAGAGAGAATTTTTGTTTTGAATGCAATAAAATTTATAATGGTCCTGGGTATAACGGAAAACTGCATCTGAGAGCAAGGTTAGGAAGTTGTGAGGAGCATGGAACCATCCCTTAATGGCTTTTGTTCTCAGGTCTACCCTGACCCGGAGTGGCAGTACCTGTTAGGCTCCCATCTATAGGCAAATAGTTAAACCTCAAACTGAGGTCAAAACACTAAAATAGACCAAAAATAGACTTTTATAAATACAAATTTCTGAAGAAAAAAATATTACCAGCTATATATTTTTAAATACAAAACTAGAAGACATGTTCAGTTTTCTAAAATAAAATAAAAAAAACAGAAACAAATGTTTAATCAAAATATAACTAAATCAACCTTCTCACTGTAACCGAACATTAAAAAATAGCTTAAAACGCCACCTTTTAGGCATGAAATAACCCACAGAGGTTGATATGCCGCTAAACAAAACTAAAATTCAAACTCAAAATCTGACTAAATCAACCTTCTCACAATAACCAAAAATTAAAAAAATAACTTAAAACCCCACCTTTTTGGCATGAAATGACCCACAGAGGTTGATATGCCGTTAAACAAAACTCAAATTCAAACTCAAAATCTGACTAAATCAACCTTCTCACAATAACCAAAAATTAAAAAAATAACTTAAAACCCCACCTTTTTGGCATTAAATAACCCACAGAGGTTGATATGCCGTTAAACAAAACTCAAACTCAAACTCTGTATTAATAGTTTCCATATTGTATTCATGTCTATACTTGGCTAGCTTAAAAGAAATGTGTGGCCTTGCATATGCACTAATGCCTTTCGTTTTCGTATTTTCCATTGGTGTTTTCTAATATTTCACCTTTATCCTACAGAGGGTGGTGATTGCTATCTTCCTTCCATATATGGCCAGCTATACACAATTTTTTTTATTTCCTTTACTTGTTACTGTTTTATTGCAGTCTTATCTTAACGTCATATTCACGTCGTGAATAGGCTAATAAAACTGATGACAACCGCCCAAACATTGTAAATAGTGCAAACAGTTACAATACCTCACCTCAGAAATATAGACAGATACTGAAAAATCTAATTGATGAAAGAAGACAAGAAAATATAGTAAGAGTTCGTAAAACTTGAATAATTTAACGGAAGCTAGCCCCTCTTGTCCCGCCTAAGCATGGACCAAGCGAGTTTCCCTAAAAGCAATATACTGAATCTCTTCGGCTTTACCCTATCTTCAGACCTCAAGTGGAATCATTACATTGAGTCAATAGCGAAATCCACTGCTAGAAAGATTGGATCACTGTGCCGGGCCAGGAAGGTTTTTTTTCTGTCTAAATCCATCTTGCACATATACAAATCAACTATCCGTCCGTGCATGGAATACTGCTGTCATATATGGTCAGGCGCCCACGTTGTTCATCCCAGAGTTCTCGATAGGCTCCAAAGGAGAATCTATAATGTGATTAGTCCCGACTTGGCAGCTCGACTCCAGCCACTTTCTCACCGGCGGGATATGGCTTCCCTCTGTCTTTTCTACAAATATTTTCATGGCTTCTGCTCCGATGAACTTAAGTCACCGGTGCCCCCGCCACAAGAATTTACTCGTGCAACCAGACTGGTAACAAGGTCCCACTCATTTACAGTTAGATCAACCAAATGCAACCGACAATTCTACTCCATCAGCTTCTTTTCTCGCACTTCCCGCCTGTGGAACTCTCTTCCATATATTTGATTTCTTGACGGCTACAACCTCCAGGAATTTAAATGCAATGTCTATACCCATCTCTCATCCACTTGACTCCAGTTCTTTCTACAACACCCTGTATATCTTGTTCTTTTCTTTTCTCTCTACCTTCGCAACCGTTTACACACCTGTGTTTCAATACTTCTCTGGCTTTTTTTATGACACGCCCTGTAACTGGTTCGTCTTTCTCTTCACTCTCCGCTTGTCTAAACTTTTACTCTTATGTAGGTTTCTGCGCATCAGTGGTGGTACCGCCTTGCTTAGGGTGAAACGATTAAAAAAACATCGGTTCGGAATGGAAAATCGGGGGGGGCTGATTTAGAATTCTTGTTGAATTCGTTGCATTAACTTACGCAAAAAATACCCTTAGGTACGTTATGAATCCATCTCTTCCCCTTCCAGCTATGGGCTAAATAGCTGGATAGACTGGGGTCTATAGACTTGGTTGGCAACCGGTCTACCGCAGAAAGAAATGACAGCCAACTGCAAGAAGATCTGCCTAGTCAGCAATAGATCGAAAGCGACATGATCGTTCAGGCATACCACCCGATTTGGGCTGCGTTCCCAAGCAACCCAACTCTCGGATCGAAGGCAGTCGCTCGCCGTCCGCACCGAATGGGCTTGGCACCCGCTGCGGGCGGCCCCGATCGAGGGAACTCCGAACTACGCTAGACGAAAACGAACGGCTGCCTTCGACCCATGCGCCACACGTCCCGAAGCCGTTTACTTACGATAGGATTCGGCGCTGGGCTTCTCCCGGTTCACTCGCCGTTAATAAGGGAATCCCGGTTGGTTTCTTTTCCTACCACAGAAAGAAATCGAAACCTACTGCCGGGAAATCTTCTGCCTAGTCAGTACTAGATCGAAAGGCCTGTATCACCTGTGACACTTAACTGACATATGGATAAAAGGACTGAAAAGCAAATCGGTTTGGGTTCTAAAGCCTTGGTTGGCAACCAGTCTACAGCATAAAGAAATAGCAACCAACTCCAAGAAAATCTTCTGCCTAGTCAGTGATGTATCGAAAGAGACATGATCGTCCAGGCGTGTATCATCTATGACATTTAACTGACTTATATGGATAAAAGGACTGAAAAACAGATCAGATTGGGTTTTAATGCCTTGGTTGGCAACCAGTCTACCGCAGAAAGAAATGGCAACCTACAGCGGAAAAATATTCTGCCTAGTCACTCTTGGATCAAAAGAGACATTATCGTCCAAGCGTGTATTACGTATGGCATTTAACTGAAAGAGTCAACAGTGGAAGCTGTCGAGAGACGTAATCGTCCAAACGTGTATTACTTATAGCATTTAACTGACTGAACCACTTTATTGCTTCCTCGCATTATTTTAAAAGCTTGTACGAGGGTCGATCAAGAAAATGAAAATAAAAAGTAGATGAAGAAAAGTTGGGTCAAAGAAACAAAGTACGGAATTGCCATTTTTTAATTCCATTAGTCTACACTCTTAAACGGTCGTAAATTTCCGATCTGGAGAGCTTTGATAAAATCCACTGCATCAAGAAGAAAATAAAGACAAAAATAGCAGAATTATTTCATAGCAAATTTAAAATAACTAGCAATATAGACGGGTGTTGCTCGAGTGTAATGAAAGCTTTAAAATGCTTACGGTCATATCATATTGAATACACCGGTTCTCACTCGATCACCGACGTTAAGCAACGTTGAGCCTGGTCAGTACTTAGATGGGTGACCGCTTGGGAATACCAGGTTCTGTAAGCGTTTAGTGACGGATGTGCGTTGTGGTGCAGTGGATATCGGCTCGGAAAGAGAAATCGGTGAGCCGAGTTCGAATTCCAGTTGAATACCCTGCATTCACTTAAGCACTGGTACCCTTGGGAAAGGTATTAATCCGTCCTTTCCCTCCATTTATGGGTTAAATAAAAGGATAGGACTTGGAGACGCTGCCCTAAAACAAAACAAATCCTAATGAATCTTGGTACTCGAAAAGAAGAAAGTATTGCTAGACACAAAACTTATATAAAAACAACAATAAATTGTTGAAAGAAAAAAATATCACCAGCAATAAATACATAAAAAAATTAGTTGGCAAAAAATGACCCGCCGAGGTTGATATGCCATAAAAACAAAGCTACCAACAAAAAAATCTTAATGACGAAACACCTCACAACTAAACTTTGTCATACAATTTCCCAAAAAACTGTTATTGAAATTTTTATAATCGTTACATTCCAAGAAAGAGAGTATTGCCACCGGAGCGCAGGTATCGGGGTAGTGAGAGGATAACTGAAAAAAAAAAAAAGAAAAAAAAAGAAGGAGAACACGGTACAGGGGGTATCGGAGAAAGGATAAGAGAAAGATGGAAATCAAGGAGATAAAAGATGGGAATTGACGTTGCACTTAAGGTTTTGGAGATTGTAGCTATTAGGGAACCAAGTATACGGAAAGGAGTTTCACAGGCAGAAAGTGCGGGAGAAGAAACTGTAGAGTAAAAGTGTAGTTACATTTGACCCTTTTGACGGTAAAAAGGTGGGACCTAGATGTCAGTCTAGTCATCATCATTTATCCATCACACCCAGATGGTGCATAGGGCAGCAACTTTTTGTTTCTGTTTCTGTAACAAATTGTTTTTTACGGATCAGGGTTGTGAGCCCTGCACCCAACCCCCAAACCTGGAGGACCGTTCTTGGTCCTTACGTTCACAGCACCTGATATTCCCAAATGGTCACCCATTTAAGTACTGACAAGGCTCGAAGTTGTTTAACTTCGGTGATCGGACGGGAACCGATGTATTCAACACGATATATCCGGAGACATGTCAATTTAATAGCACGAGTAAATTCGTGTAGTCTGGGCAGTAGGGAGATAAGCGCGCCAGGGCATATCTCTCCCCACTCCTCTCTCTCTCTCTCTCTCTATATATATATATATATATATATATATATATAGATGTACAAGAGTTGTCAGTTTAACTGAGCAGTGCAAAAAATCCATTTTGTTTTAAGAAAAAAAAAAGCAATAAAAATAAAATAATTCAAACACCTGCAAAATATAAAAAAGAAAAAATAAAGAAAAGGAAAAAATCAACCCATCACAAAAATGACCAGTCCCACAAATATCACAGCATGCTCTATATAAAAAAGAAAAACGGAGGTACCTAACGGCAAACTAGCCCTGTCGAGTGAGACATCATAGCAGTGTCCTCACGAAACTTCGAAATTTTCTAAAGTTAAGTCACTGCTTTTTTAATAACAAAATTAAAAATTTAAATATTCTCCTGTTACGTGTCGATAAAAATTTAAAATTTAAATTTAAAATTTAAAATAAAAATTAAAAATTAAAAATTAAAATTAGAAATAATAATAATAAAATGCAACTAGAAAAAATCAGAGGGGCGTAAATCAGGAGTCTTAAAAATTTAAATATTCAAATATTACATGTACACAAAAATTTAGGGAATATTAAAAATTTTAAAATTTAGAAAAAAAAAGATAAAATAAAATAAAATAAAAATAAAAATAAAAATAAAAATAAAGAAATAAAATTTAGAATTAAGAATTAAAAAGTAAACAATGTAAGGAGAAAAATAAAAGCGATTTAATTCATAATTGTTATGAATAGTATTGCGAGGGAAAGAAAGAAAGAAAGAAAGAAAGAAAGAAAGAAAGAAAGAAATACGCAAACGTATAAAGGAATATATTTGTAACATACAACGTGTGTTAGCACGTGCGATACCCTGTCTTCATCAGCCACCGACCAGGGGTAATTTAGCTAGATGTCACAGTTTTGGTGGCTATGGTGGTACCGCCACCCCTGGTGCTACCAACAGCATTTGCCACCAAGCAGGGTATGAAGATAAACTTGTTGATTGTCCCTCTAAGTAAATAAAACGATCGTTCCTCTTTATTGTTTGTATCGGCAATGAAATTTCCTGAACGCGTTTGCCGTCAGTAAAGCGCTCGTGAAAGAAGAAGAAAAATACGTTATAGATGACCACACAAATATCTCACTTGCGCATATTAGATCGTGATGTTGCGCGAATTTTATTTGCTTGTTGTTTTGATCTCGACCAAACCTAACTTGACCCGTTCTGTACCGTTGTTCGAATGCGGTGCGAAGCGATTTTTAAACCACGGCCAGTGATGCCTAATTTTCGAAAGGAAAGAAATAACTGAATGTCCCAGAAACCCACGACACCCAACCTCAACAGGCATCACGTTACACCTCCAACCATTGTCCACACATTCGGTACGCAGTGACTCGTATCCGTTTTTCTTTAGCTCGTGCGCCTCTACCCTGTTCTCTTCCCAAGTAACAGTCTTTTTTGAGTCTACATCACTCTGGGTCGAAGAATTTATGTAAGTATTTTTTCTATGGCAGCATGTGGTCATTAAATCGCTTTTTTATGAAGTAGATTAAGATTATTTATATGATTTAAGATGACAAGTTTTTGTAAAAGACATACAGTAATTGGAGTAGATAGACTAAACTATCGCCCGGTTCACACTCCACCCACGTCTATTGAACAGGTGAAGATGCTCATCCCTTGTTTTCTGTTTAGGATGCGGTTTCCGGTTTTCTCTTTTCCAATCTTTACGCTCTTTCTTTTTTTTTTTTTAAATTGGAGTAGATAGACTAAACTATCGCCCGGTTCACACTCCACCCACGTCTATTGAACAGGTGAAGAGGCTCATCCCTTGTTTTCTGTTTAGGATGCGGTTTCCGGTTTTCTCTTTTCCAATCTTTACGCTCTTTCTTTTTTTTTTTTAAATTGGAGTAGATAGACTAAACTATCGCCCGGTTCACACTCCACCCACGTCTATTGAACAGGTGAAGAGGCTCATCCCTTGTTTTCTGTTTAGGATGCGGTTTCCGGTTTTCTCTTTTCTAATCTTTTCACTCCTATGTAGCCCCCTGCACATCAGTGGCGTTACCGCCTTGCTCGGGGTGATATGATTAAAAAAAAAATTACATTTATCTCCGTTTCCATTGTAATGTTTGGATTTAGCTATGATATTCCAGGTAATAATTGGGTTCTTACTGTTGTTTTTAATTTCCCCTAATGTATGGATAAAGTAGTACTTTTGTTGTATTTACTATTGCTTAATGTCAACATGTGGTTGTTAAATCTTATCTTCCACCTGTTAGAAGTGCTTCCAAAATAAAATTTAACATCATTATCTTCCGGATGAATTTGAGCTTTATAAACAATACTTTCGGATATACATTGTCCATTTAATGGGCAGGTTTTATTCTTTCAGCAGTTGCAATTATTTTTAGAATGGTCATTTTTGCTATTAGTTGGGTGACGGATGTTGTTTAAGTGGGTCAAATATTTTAACGACCTATCAATCCTTATGGGATCATTTAAGGTCATAACCAATGATTTGGGGTAAGGTTATTTTATTTTTACAACATTTTTCTTTTCGAGTATCAAGATTCATTGGGATTTGTTTTTAAGAGCAGGGTCCCCAAGTCCTACCCTTGTTATTTAATCCATAACTGAAGGGAAGGGACGGATTAATACCTTTCCCAAGGGTACCAGTGCTTAAGTGAATGCAGGGTATTCAACTGGAATTCGAATTCGGCTCACCGATTTCTCTTTCCGAGCCAATATCCACTGCACCACTACGCACATCCGTCACTATACTCTTACAACGCCTGGTATTTCTAAGCGGTCATCCATCTAAGTACTGACCAGGCTCAACGTTGCTTAACTTCGGTGATCGAGCGAGAACCGGTGTATTCAACGTGATAGGTCGTAAGTAGTCAAATATTTATTTGATATCATAGCATTATGTAGTGAAATATGTATATATATATGTTTTTAACGCAACTAGAACTGACTTTGATATTGTTTTTGCTGAAGTTTTTTTTTAGTGTAGGTGAATGGTAGAAACGTTTGTGAATTAAGTTAATAGTTTACCAATGCTAGTTTGGACATTACGACTGAAGGGTGGGTTGAACCAAATAATGTTACGTTTACGTGATTTCTACTTATTTCTGCCCATCTTGTTTTTAACGGAGTATTCGAAACCCTTTCAACTTCAAAATGATAATAATCGACTTCAAAATGGACTTATTTTCAGGTAAAAAAATTCATCAACTCCAAAATGGATTAATCAACTTCAAATTACAACTTCCAAATGAGAAATAATCAACATCAAAATGGATTAATCAACTTCAAAATGGATTAATCAACTTCAAAACGAAATTGTGGAGGATGATGAATTTAGGCAACACCAAATTTTTAGACTTGCCTCCTATAGTCCGATGTTAAATCCCATTTTGAGGGTCCTCAAAATATTCTCGCTGTACAAGTTGAACAGATGAAGGGTCATTGCTGGTATCTGTAGGTTGACTGATGTTGTTTAGGTGAGCCAATGTTTTATTTGATATCATAGTATTATGTTGTGAAATATATTTATCTATGTTCTTAATGCAACTATAACTGATTTTAAGTTTTTTTTTTTAGTGTTGATGAATGGTAGAAATATTTATGAATTAAGTTAAGGAATAGTTTATCAATATTAGTTTGGACGTTACGACTGAAGTTGGGTTAAATCAAATAATGTTACGTTTCCGTGATTACTGCTAATTTCTGACCATCTTGTTTGCAACGGTGTATTCGAAACTGCTGATGAGTTTACTTTTTTGTATATTAAATTTATCAAATTTAATTCACATGAACACTGAGTAAACTTAAATTCAGATCTATTAAACTGTCAGTTTGAAATATACGCCTGCTGATTACATAACGCACGAAACTCCAAGTCGTGCTATATACATTTATATATATATGTAAGATATTTAAAAGCAAATACACGCTGGTTACTGATTTATATCATTTAATTAAAAAAGAAGAAATAATTCATTTTAAGGTGTTTTTTTTAAAGAAATGCACGTTTTTCCAAATTATTTTGCCTGACGTGTATATATACGATAGAAATCTTACAATAACAGACAGATAGACGAGGCTGCAAGATAATCCGGATTAACATACCAAAAGACAACACCTGATGAATTGTTCTCGGTATGTTTGTTCGAGTGTCGGCCATTTTTTCTCCTTTCTTCTTACTCAAATATGGATCCGTTCGGTTCTCAACCCACGCTTGGAACATTGACCTTCCAAGAAAGAATTAATCACCAATGCCATGACGCAAAACAATGACTGTTCTTTATTTATTGTTTGCTTTTCGCATTCATTCCTCCTTCTTTCCGACACAATTGCATTCGCGCAATTTACAGGAATGAAAAGACAAGGAAAATGGCGATATGTTACACACGGACATGATGCAAGGGGAAATACGTGATGTATAGGCAGCGGATCAAGTTACTTTAAGCGCAAAGACACAAAAGTAGGACACGAAACGCGAATCACAGTCATTGTAAGGGTAATAATCCAAGCTCATGCATGATTGTTAACAAAAGGATGAGTACAAATTGTGAACTGCAAAAACGGGACGTAAATAGCGACATTGTGATCCGTTCGCCGATTGGAACAGCGAATGAAAAATTCACAAAGCTGAGCAAATTACGGAGAAATAAGAAAAATTCACTAGAAACAAAGAAAAGTGTATTAAACTGTTATGTAATATCAGTTTTCCAATATGGTAGTGAGAGCTAGACGAAGAAGAGATTTGAAGTAACAGAAATTTGGTTCTACATAGGATGTTGAGGATACCATGGACTAAACATGTGAGTAATTATGTAGTACTAGACGATATTATCAAAGAGGAAGAGGAGATTTGAAGTAACAGATATGTGGTTCTTTAGAGAGAACTCAGGGTACCATGGACTAAACATATGAGTAATGATGGAGTGCTAGACGATCTTCTCAAAGAGGAAGAGGAGATTTGAAGTAACAGAAATGTGGTTTGATTGAGGGTACTCAGCGTACCATGGACTAAATATGTGAGTAATGATGGAGTGCTAGACGATCTTCTGAAAGAAGAGGAGATTTAAAGTAACAAATGTGTGGTTTTTAGTGAGTACTCAGGGTACCATGGACTAAACAACATGAATAATGATGCTAGACGATCTTCTCAAAGAGGAAGAGGAGATTTGAAGTAACGGATATGTGGTTCTTTAGAGAGTACTCAGGGTACCATGGACTAAACATGTGAGTAATGATGGAGTGCTAGACGATCTTCTCAAAGAAGAGGAGATTTGAAGTAACAGATATGTGGTTCTTTAGAGAGTACTCAGCGTACCATGGACTAAATATGTGAGTAACGATGGAGTGCTAGACGATATTCTGAAAGAAAAAGAGCAGATTTGAAGTAACAGATATGTTGTTCTTTAGAGAGTACCCAGGGTACTATGGTCTAAATATGTGAGTAAAGTTGGAGTGCTAGACGATCTTCTGAAAGAAGAAGAGGAGATTTGAAGTAACAGATATGTTGTTCTTTAGAGAGTACCCAGGGTACCATGGACTAAATATGTGAGTAACGATGGAGTGCTAGACGATCTTCTGAAAGAAGAAGAGGAGATTTGAAGTAACAGATATGTTGTTCTTTAGAGAGTACCCAGGGTACCATGGACTAAATATGTGAGTAACGATGGAGTGCTAGACGATCTTCTGAAAGAAGAAGAGGAGATTTGAAGTAACAGATATGTTGTTCTTTAGAGAGTACCCTGGGTACCATGGACTAAATATGTGAGTAACGATGGAGTGCTAGACGATCTTCTGAAAGAAGAAGAGGAGATTTGAAGTAACAGAAATGTGGTTCTACAGAGGATGCTGAAGATACCGTGTGTTGGACATGTTGGCACCGATGAAGTTTAGAGTCAGACTTGGAGTCTCTTAGTGAGTGCTGGGCGATCTCTTAAAAGAAGAAGAGAGGACTTGAAACAACCGAAATCTGGTTCTACAGAAGAATACTGAGGATTCCGTAGATTGAATATATGAATAATGACGAAGTTTTAAATAAAATAGAAACAAAAAAGGATAGTTATATATATAGTTTTTAATCATTTCACCCCCCGCAAGGCGGTACTGCCACTGATGCGCAGAGGGCTACATAAGAGTAAAAGTTTAGACAGGAGGAGCGTGAAGAGACAGACAGACCAGTTACAGGGAGTGTCAGAGAAAGGGCTAGAGAGGGATGGGAACACAGGTGTGAAGACAGTTGGGAATGTAGAGAGAAAGGAAAAGATATACAGGGTGATGTAGAAAGAACTGGAGTCAAGTTGATGAGAGATGGGTATTGGCATTGCATAAAATTCCTAGAAGTTGTAGCCGTCAGGAGAGCAAGTATATGGAAGGGAGTTCCACTAGCGGGAAGTGCGAGAAAACGAAGCTGATGGAGTAGAGATGTCAGCTGCATTTGGTTGATCTGACATTAAACGGGTGGGACCTTGTTGTCAGTCTGGTTGCAATTGTGGCGGAGGCACCAGTGACTTAAGTTAGTCGGAGCAAAAGACATGAAAATATTTGTAAAATATAATTTGAATTTGAATACATTTGAAGTTTCTGTGGAATATATTGAGAAATGAGGGCTTGGAATTTGTGGCATTCACTTACGTGCAAATACGCTTTGGAAAAGTATAAATCTATCTCTTCTTCCTCCAGCTATGGGTTAAATAGCAAAACAGATTGGTTTCTATAGCCTCGGTTTGCCAACCAATCTACTGCAGAAAGAAATGGCAAATTACTGTGGGAAAACCTTCTTCCTAGTCATGGACCGAAAGAAACATGATCACCCAAGCATATATATATATATCACATATGACACTTAAGTGATTGATATAGATAAAATATTGAATAGGAGGATAGATTGGGTTTGTATAGCCTTGGTTAGCAACCAGTTTACCGCGGAAAGAAATAGCAACCTACTATGGAAAAATCTTCTGCCTAGTCAGTTATGGATTGAAAGAGACATGATCACCCAAGCGTGTATCACGTATGGCAATTAAGTAACTGATAGGGATAAAAGAATTGAATAGCAGGATAGATTGGGTTCTATAGCCTTGGTTGGCAACCAGTCTACTGCAGAAAGAAATGGCAGTCTACTGAAGGAAAATCTTCTGCCTCGTCAGTCATGGATTGAAAGAGACATGATCACCCAAGCGTGTATCACGTATGGCAATTAAGTGACTGATATGGATAAAATTATTGAATAGCAGGACAGATTGAATTCTGTAGCCTTGGATGTCAACCAGTCTACTGCAGAAGGAAATAGGAACCTACTACGGGAAAACCTTCTACCTAGTCAGTGATGGATCGAAAGAGACATGATCACCCAAGCATATATCACGTATGGCAATTAAGTGACTGATATTGATAAAAGAATTGAATAGCAGAAAAGATGGGGTTCTATAGCCTTGGTTGGCTATCAGTCTAGTGCAAAGAGAAATGGCAACCTACTACAAGAAAATCCTCTGCCTAGTCAGTCATGTCTCTTTCGAGACATGATCGCCCAAGCGTATATCACGTATAGCACTTAACTGACTACTCTTGAAATTCTATTCTTGAAAAAAAAAAACATCTTTCTTGTCAGTTCTTGTAAGAAAAAATGTATAAATCCAAATTCTCGCAATCTGTTCTTCTTCTGTGTGCCAAGTCCCTTCAGAACGTTGGCGATCATGGTACTCCACATCTTCCTGTTTTTTGTAGCACTTAATAAGTTTTGCCTTTCTTGTTATTCCTCCCAAATGCTGTTCGGCTATCAAGTATGTTACAAACTGCTTTCTTCTGTCTCTTTTTACAAACTGTCCCGTGAGTATCAGATTTTCTAAGCCCCCCTTCCTCATTGTGTGCCCCAGAAATTTCAACTGCCTCTTCCTGATGTTAAGTTTCGTTTTCCTTTCCATTCTCTCCAAAACCTCGTCGTTGCCCACATGTTCAGCCATTGGTATCCCCAGCATCTTTCTGTAGAACCCCATTTCTGTCGCCTCGAGTTTTTTCTTCATCTTTGAAAAGATTTCTAGCATTCTTTGCTAAACAGGAGGATAAATAACACGTAACAGTTCGGTACAATATTCTGTGTTTAAAAAGAAATTGTCCTGTCTCTTAATACTCTCCTTAGGTTTTGGAAAGCGTCCTAAGCCATCCCAATCTGTCTTTAGTAAGCCCCAGCTGTAATTTGCATTTTGGGCTCTGCTTTTTGTTGATGACCATGCATTACGGTTCCCTTCTCTGTTCAACACCAGTCATCCTTTGCGTCCTAGTGGCATTATTGTTTTGCTTGAGTGAATTAAAAAAAGATAGATAAATAGATAGATATTAATAGACAGTAATAGATAGTGGAATAGGTAGGTAATAAAGAGGGTTAGATAGATAGATAGATAGATAGATAGATAGATAGATAATAAAGAGGGTTAGATAGATAGATAGATAGATAGATAGATAGATAGATTAATGAAGAGGGTATAGATAGATAGATAGATAGATAGATAGATAGATAGATAT
>JBBBDQ010001314.1:1832500-1840000 GCA_037127315.1 Ascarosepion bandense
TATCTATCTATCTATCTATCTATCTATCTATCTATCTATCTCAGTCCTTTCATATCTATCTATCTATCTATCTATCTATCTATCTATCTATCTATCTATCTCAGTCTCTCTCTCTCTCTCTCTCTCTCTCTATCTATCTATCTATCTATCTATCTATGTCAGACTGTTCCTATCTATCTATCTATCTATCTATCTATCTATCTATCTATCTCAGTCCTTTCATATCTATCTATCTATCTATCAAACACGCACACCCATGCCTAATCCACTTACACCCAGCCCACCTAATTGGTGCAGGCAACGTCAACATTTCTGATGTATTAAAATTATCCTCTCGAAAATAACGTATCTTCATTTTCTTTCTTTCTTTCTTTCTTTCTATCTATCTATCTATCTATCTATCTATCTATCTATCTATCTATCTCAGTCCTTTCATATCTATCTATCTATCTATCTATCTATCTATCTATCTATCTATCTATCCTTTCAGTCCTTTCATATCTATCTATCTATCTATCTATCTATCTATCTATCTATCTATCTCAGTCCTTTCATATCTATCTATCTATCTATCTATCTATCTATCTATCTATCTATCTATCTATCTATCTCAGCCTCTCTCTCTCTCTCTCTCTCTATCTATCTATCTATCTATCTATCTATCTATGTCAGACTGTTCCTATCTATCTATCTATCTATCTCTCTATCTATCTATCTCAGCCTCTCTCTCTCTCTCTCGCTATCTATCTATCTATCTATCTATCTATCTATCTATCTATCTATCTCAGCCGATGCCTCTATCTATCTCTGTTTTTTAGCATTTCTCTATTTATATTAGCCTATCTTACTCTCCCTATCATTCTCAGCCTCGCTTTTTCTTATCTATCTATCTATCTATCTATCTATCTATCTATCTATCTATCTATCTATCTATGTCTCTGTTCATATCTATCTATCTATCTATCTATCTATCTATCTATCTATCTATCTATCTCAGCCTTTCTCTCTTTCTTTCTATCCATCTATCAGATCTCAGTCTGTTTTTATCGCTCTCTTTTTCTCTTTCTCGTTGACATGTACTTGCACGTACCTTTCCGCCCGCCCCTGACGATTGCCTGGTATAGAAGCCTGTATATTTAAACATTGCGCAAAGCACTTATTTCCATTTTCCATTTAACACTTAAACTAACATCAGACAATTATTTATTTATCTCCGAAATGTTTTCTTCTCGAAAACTCACGCACTTACTCAGCCAGAAACTTCTGCACATAAATTGTAATCTGTGAGATGCAGACATTTTCCCTTCTTTCCCCGATTCGCTGATGAAAATCTAAACAACTCACCGACGTCTTCTGTCTTTTCATCCCATCTGAATTTGATATAGATCCTTCTCTCGTAGCTTTGCCGGTCCCAATGCCAACTCCACACCCTTTTATTTAGTCTGCTTTCTCTAGAACTTTCGGGACGATCCTATAACACACGCACTATGTTTGCAAGCAATTATCCCGCCAGTTGAATAGACGCGTCATTAAAGCAGACGACAATATATTGCGAGTGCCGAATATGGCTGTCCAGCAAATGTTACATTTCCACGGAAGTGGAGGTCATAGGTTAATATTAAGACAGTAGCGATTGCAAACTTGGGGGGCAGGAGTGTCGTTTTAGGCAAGACAAATTAGTTTGGCTTGTCAGCAGTATGGCGCTTTGCCCCACCATCTTTGTATTGGGCAGCCTAATGGATGAGACATCGGTGATATATGTTCGGCTTCTTGTGATGAATGAGACAAATATCAACTCGGGCTTATGGGAATCGGAATGAAGAGATAAGGGGCTGTAGATGAATGTTAAGAACAAGTGGAATCATAAAAAATGAAAACGTGAGCGGGAGAGAAGAAAAAAGAGAGAGAATAAAGCATAAAAATGAATGTGAAAGAATTTTGGCATATGTAAATATTCAGTGCGTTGGAATGGCTACTATCGAAAGACAAACATACATATATAATTATTCTTAAGGCGTTTCGATATCTACATGACTCATGATGAATACATTTCGCTATTCTACCCAATGATTCTCAACCGGTATGCCGTAAGAAGTTCGTAGGCATGAAAGAGACTGTGTCCATTTGATTGTTGAACTTTGTGTCCACACTGCTTAAATATGCATAAGCTATATCCCGTATATTGACGACTTTTAGATAAATACTACACACCTTAAATCTATAATTCCCAATATTTCACAATCTATCTATCTATCTATCTATCTATCTATCTATCTATCTATCTATCTATCTATCGCAGCTAGTTTGAATCTATCTATCTATCTATCGCAGCTAGTTTGAATCTATCTATCTATCTATCTATCTATCTATCTATCTATCTATCTATCTATCTATCTATCTATCTATCGCAGCTAGTTTGAATCTATCTATCGCAGCTAGTTTGAATCTCTCCGTATATCTATCTATCTATCTATCTATCTATCTATCTATCTATCTATCTATCTATCTATCTATCTATCGCAGCTTGTTTGAATCTCTCCGTATATCTATCTATCTATCTATCTATCTATCTATCTATCTATCTATCTATCTATCTATCTATCTAACGCAGCTAGTTTGAATCTATCTATCTATCTATCTATCTATCGCAGCTAGTTTGAATCTATCTATCTATCTATCTATCTATCTATCTATCTATCTATCTATCTATCTATCTATCGCAGCTAGTTTGAATCTATCTATCTATCGCAGCTAGATTGAATCTCTCCGTATATCTATCTATCTATCTATCTATCTATCTATCTATCTATCTATCTATCTATCGCAGCTAGTTTGAATCTCTCCGTATATCTATCTATCTATCTATCTATCTATCTATCTATCTATCTATCTATCGCAGCTACTTTGAATCTATCTATCTATCTATCTATCTATCTATCTATCTATCTATCTATCTATCTATCTATCTATCTATCGCAGTTAGTTTGAATTTCTCCGTCTATCTATCTATCTATCTATCTATCTATCTATCTATCTATCTATCTATCTATCTATCTATCTATCTATCGCAGCTAGTTTGAATATATCTATCTATCTATCTATCTATCTATCTATCTATCTATCTATCTATCTATCTATCGCAGCTAGTTTGAATCTATCTATCTATCTATCTATCTATCTATCTATCTATCTATCTATCTATCTATCTATCTATCTATCTATCTATGTTAAACTAGCTGCGATAGATAGACCTTCTACTTTAGCAGAACCCAGAAAAAGAAGTTAGTTCTTTCTTCTTTCGACAAAACCATGTTTAATCTGTGGAGGTAAAAAAAAATAGTTAATATGATTTTCTATGTGTTTGAAGGTCTACTCAATGAAAATAACACATGCAACACACGTGATTGAACGTATAAAGCGTGAATGTGCTAAAATTGATGGCAATATGCAGTTATTGCATTGAGTTCACGTGAATCTTGCAACGTGCACCAACCTTTTCATCACAAATAATGGAAAATTCCAATTTAAAAAATGTTGAAAATATGCATTATTGCCTCTGTGTCCAGATTTTAAGGACTCATGTTCGTTGTGTGTTGATGTCTGTGGACATATTTGTATGCCTGTGTGTGTATATGAGCATGCGCATAAATGAGTCAATGAGTAAGACTTTAGTGTGGGGGAGGGCGATAAATAGACCTAAAAAGGGAAGGGAAATGTTGCTAGAATAGTTGCCTATTTATCGAGGCGAAAGTTACTATTTTTAATATTGGTATTCCACGCAAACAGCGCCTACTGTTTGGCGTCTTGGAACATATCCCTCCCACCTTTAGATAGGACTGTGGAGTGGAAGAGTGTTTAATAATTTGATGGGAGACTGTGCTAAAATAACCCTCCATTAATTATCAATTTAATCAAAGTCAGTGCACGACACAGTGACTGCTTGTCCACTAACGACGACTGTTTCCCTTCACTACTTCTTGAAACATTATTAAGAATAACATAATACCCATAAAAATGGCAAAATTCCATGTACAAGGCAATAAAGCCACTAAGACTCAATGGGTTACTGAATGTTAAAAATATGAGAAAAATATTAAAGAAGAGGGAGAAAAATAATGGAAAAGAAATTAAGAAAACAAAAGATAACGACTGATCTTGCAGTTAAATTTCATCAAAGTTGACTGGAAAGCAAGGAGCCGGAAGAGAGTTCCACAAACGAGAAATGCGATAAAAGAAACTGTTAGAATAGAACTTACAGTTACATCTAGGCATTTCAACTGTAAAATGATGAGACCTTGTCAGGGAAGCAAGGAGCCGGAAGAGAGTTCCGCAAGTGACAAGTGCGATAAAAGAAACTGTTAGCATAGAACTTACTGCTGCATCTAGTTATTTCAACTGTAAAATGATGAGAACTTGCATAGAAAGCAAGAAGGTGGAAGAGAGTTCCACAAGCGAGAATTGCGATAAAAGAAACTGTTAGCTTCGAACTTACGATTACATCAAGCCATTTCAACTGTAAAATGATGAGACCTTGAAAACTAAACGAAATCTTCGGTAGCAGGATGTATTTGAAATATTTTGTTTAGCATTTGCAGCTAAAACATCAAAGCACTGATCCCATAAATTTGCAAATTCACCGAATCATGCTGCAAATGCGATTATGTTATTTTCTTTTATTATTCTTAGAGGCTCATAGAAAATTATTTACCATAGATATTTGCTTACATTGATTTATTATAAACTAGCAGTATAGCCCGGCGTTGCTCGGGTGTAATGAAAGCTTTAAAACTAATCCATGGTTCTAGAGTTCAGACCCTTTGGACGTTGGCACGAAAGACTAAAAAGCAATAGTTGTTTCCAGTTAAAGCGAAACCGTAGACTGAAAGAAAAATGAATGGATGTAAGTCAAATTTTGATTTCTTGGTATCGATATCAAATAAGTTTTTTTCGTCGTAAACTGAATTTTGAAGGCTAAATAAGTCCTCTGAGTAAATGGTATCATGGCTGAGACTACGAACTACAATTATACCTACTTAGAGCCAAACCCGAAGCAAAAACTAAAATTTAAGGGCTGAAAAAAATACAGACATACAAGCAGATAAACAGGCACACAGACAAACATCTTGCCTTTTATATATATATTATCGATTTTCTGCACTATTGTAAGAACTGAAACCTTGAAACTTCTGAATATCGTTTCTTATGTTTTTGTCTATGAGTGTATCAAATTTGATTAAAATCGGACAACTTCTATAACCTGATTTTTCGATTTTCGATATTTATCGGGTGTACCTCGACACAAAACCTAGCTAAGAACACTCGCAGACGCTTATAGTACAACTGTGTAAATTTTTAAGAAAATCGGTTCAGCCATTTCGGAGTCTATAGGTAACACACACACACACACACATACACACACACACACACTCACACACACAGACAAAGTTCCATTTATAAATAAGTTAAGATTAAAAAAACTTAAAACAAATTCTCTCCAAAATCTATCTTACATGTCTATAATTCTACCATTCGTCTATGCATTGAATATTTCTGCCACACATGGTCTGGCGCTTCTGATATACACTACCGGCCATAAATATTAGGCTTCTCCAGTTTTTTTTAAAGAAATAATGCATTTCATACTAATTTTAGTATTTATTGCCAAATGAAAATAAAATGGTTGTTTTGTTATTATTATTTGCAAAATTTTACAAGGCAAGGAAGCAAAGATGAATCACACCAAATTTTCTTTATTCTTTCATTGATGAAATTGCAATATAGGTAATTATTAAATATTTATAAATTCATTTGATGCACATTTTATTTGTGCAGTATTAACAAAAGAACCATTCTATTTTCATTTACAATTATTCACTTGGCAATAAATACTAAAAAATTGGATGAAACACATCATTTTTTTAAAACACGGGACACTTTCTGTTTTCTTTTTCTTTCCCAGTCTTTCCTTCTAGAATGCTGTAGTGGCAATAACAACACTGCATTTGTTCCCGGCATGGGAATATCTTTCTCCAAAGTGACGGATTAATACTTTTCCCTAGGGTATTTGTGCGTAAGTGAATGCAAGGAATTCAACTGGAATTAAAATTTTACAAGGCAAGGAAGCTAAGATGAACTCGTCCGAATCACCTTAAATTTTTTTTCATTCTTTCATTGATGAAACTGCAATATGGTTAATTAATAAATATTTATAAATTCATTTGATACACATGTTATTGTGCAATATTAACAAAAGAACCATTCTGTTTTCATTTACAATTATTCACTTGGCAATAAATACTAAAAAATAGTATGAAATACATCATTTTTTTTAAACACTGGGGTGGCCTTATAATTATACCCGGTAGTATATATATATATATATATATATATATCAAATCAACAGGGTGCGATGGGTAAGTTGTCGCTATTTGCCTTGTAACAGTTTGCAAAGTAATATTAACAAAAGAACCATTCTATTTTCATTTACAATTATTCACTTGGCAATAAATACTAAAAAATAGTATGAAGTTCATAATTTTCTAAAACACTGGGATGGCCTAATAATTATGGCCGGTAGTGTATAATTAAAGATTCTTTATAAAATCCAAAGGTGAATCAGCAATATTATTGGTCCTGGCCTGGCGTCTCGACTTTAGTTACTTACCCACTGCAGTAAAATCACCTCCCTTTGTCATTTCTATAAATATTTATTCGTTTTTATTTTTTTATAATCATTTCACCCCAAGCAAGACAAGACTGTCACTGGTGCACTGAGGGTTATAGTGAAAAAAAAAAAAACAAGTTAAGGAGATGTCAAAAAAAGATAGGAGATGGATGGGATTCAAGTGAATAGAAGATAGGAATTGATGTTGCGCTTAAACTTTTGGAGATTGTAGCTATCAGGGAAGCAAGCAAATGGAAATGAGTTCCACAAACGGGAAGTGCGAGAAAAGAAACTGTTAAAGTAGAAGAATTGGTTACATTTAATTATTTAGTGGGTAAAAAGGTACGACCTAGATAGAGAGATTACAGGGACGTTAACATAAACATATCCACCATCAAAGATAATATTATCTGATGTTGACATAAAACACTGCTATGTGACGATAACAGTCCTTGTAATATCTCTGAAGATGGCTCATGTGAGCTGAAACCTTAGAACAAGCATAATAAAAAATATCCAAATGTTGGACAATTTTTGTCTTTATTTTCACTTGAAATTAAAGCCAAAATACGATGTTTAGAACTGTCTGCTATATTTAACAAAATATATTTAGAAAATGATCTGCTGCCTCGACACACAATATATATATATATATATATATATATATATATATATATAGTTGTCTGCTGACAGTCCTGTTTCGCTGTATCACATCTCATCAGTACGGCTAGATATCCGATTGCTTCCAGCCGGGATTGAAACTCGACCGAGTTGACATCAGCCAGAGCTTCTACCTCTCAGCTACTGGCGATCGAAAGGCAGATTTTAGCGTTTTA
>JBBBDQ010001314.1:1842500-1997500 GCA_037127315.1 Ascarosepion bandense
TAATCGGTAAAATTGGGTTATAGAAGGTGTGGTTCGATTTTAATCAAATTTAATACACTCATAGACAAAGACATAAGAAACGATATTCAGAAGTTTCAAGGTTTCAGTTCTTACAATAGTGCAGAAAATCGATAATATATATATATATAAAAGGCAAGATGTTTGTCTGTGTGTCTGTTTATCTGCTTGTATGTCTGTATTTTTTTCAGCCCTTTAATTTTAGTTTTTGCTTCGGGTTTGGCTCTAAGTAGGTATAATTGTAGTTCGTAGTCTCAGCCATGATACCATTTACTCAGAGGACTTATTTAGCCTTCAAAATTCAGTTTACAACGAAAAAAAACTGATTTGATATCGATACCAGGAAATCAAAATTTGACTTACATCCATTCATTTTTCTTTCAGTCTACGGTTTCGCTTTAACTGGAAACAACTATTGCTTTTTAGTCTTTCGTGCCAACGTCCAAAGAGTCTGAGCTCCAGGACCATGGGTTAGTTTTAAAGCATTCATTACACTCGAGCAACGCCGGGCAATACTGCTAATTCTACTATAAAATATATGGTTGGTATATCCTAAATATTATTTTGGCTAAATTTATTTAGCGGCATGTCAACCACATATATATTTTTTAGTAGAATTATCAGCAATGCATTTTATAGCTAAATTCTGAGTTTTCTTTAACAGCATATCAACCTCTGTGGGTTATTTAATGCCAACCACATGTTTTTTTAGTAGAATTACAAACAATACATTTCGTAGCAAAATTGATAACAATACATTTTATCTGTAGTTGAATTTGAGTTTGAGTTTTGTTTAACGGCATATCAACACCTCTGTGGGTTATTTAATGCCAAAAAGGTGGGAGTTTAAGGTATTTTTTTAATTTTTGGTTATAGTGAGAAGGTTGATTTAGTCAGAATTTGAGTTTGAATTTGAGTTTTGTTTAACAGCGTATCAACACCTCTGTGGGTTATTTAATGAAAAAAAAAGTAAGGTTTTAAGGTATTTTTTTAAATGTTCTGTTAGTGAGACGGCTGATTTAGTCACATTTTGATGAAAAATTTTATTTTTTTTGTTTTAGAGAACTGAAGATGTCTTCTAGTTTTGTATTAAAAAATGTATCACTAGTAATAATTTTTTTTCCTTCAAAAATGTATTATGCCAATAATTTTTTCCTTCAGAAATGTATTGTATATTTTTCTATAAAAGTCTATTTTTATGTATATATTTCTATAAAAGTTTTTCATAGTGTTTTGACCCCAAATTGGGGGTTAACTATTTGCCCATAGCTGGGACCGTAACAGGTTCTACCACTCCGGGTTAGGGTGGACCTGGGAACAACAGCAATTAAGAGGTGGTTCCATGATTCTAACAACCACCCAATCAGAGGCCTTGCTGCCAGATGCAGTTTACCCTCATACCCAGGATCTTATCTTTAGTTGAAGACATACAATTGAGCTCTAAGCACATTTAGTTAAGGGCTTACGGCCATATCACGTTGAATACACAGGTTCTCGCTCAATCACCGAAGTTAAGCAGCGTTGAGCCTGGTCAGTACTTAGATGGGTGATCGCTTGGGAATACCAGGTGCTGCAAGCGTTTAGTGACGAATGTGCGTTGTCGTGCAGTGGATATCGGCTCGGAAAGAGAAATCAGTGAGCCGAGTTCGAATTCCAGTTGAATACCCTGCATTCACTTAAGCACTGGTACCCTTGGGAAAGGTATTAATCCGTCCTTTCCCTTAAGTTATGGGTTAAATAACAGGGTAGAACTTGGGGACCCTGCCCTTAAAAAAACCAAATCCTAATGAATCTTGATACTCGAAAAAGAAAAAAGTATTACTAGACACAAAACTTATATAAAAACAACAACAAATTGTTGAAAGAAAAAGGTATTACCAGCAATAAATAAATAAAATATTTTGGTAATAAATGACCCGCCGAGGTTGATATGCCATAAAAACAAAACAATCTATCTATCTCAGCCTCTCTCTCTCCCCCCCCCCTCTCCCCCCCCCCTCTATCTATCTATCTATCTATCTATCTATCTATCTATCTATCTATCTATCTATCTCAGCCGCTCTCTCTCTCTCTATCTATCTCTGTTTCCTTTGTGAAAGGCATTAATCCGTCCCTGCCCTCCAGTTATGAGTTGAATAACAGGGTAGAACTTAGGGAACCTACCCTTAAAAAAACAAATCCCAATGAATCTTGCTACTTAAAAAGAAAAAAGTATTACTAGACACAAAAAAAAAACTTATATAAACAACAATAAATTGTTGAAAGAAAAGGTATTACCAGCAATAAATAAATAAAACTTTTTTGGTAATAAATGACCCGCCGAGGTTGATATGCCATAAAAACAAAACAATCTATCTATCTCAGCCTCTCTCTCTCTCTCTCTCTATCTATCTCAGCCGCTCGCTCCCTCTCTCTCTATCTCTGTTTCCTTTGTGAAAGTTATTAATCCGTCCCTTTCCTCCAGTTATGAGTTAAATAACAGGGTAGGACTTGGGGAACTTGCCCTAAAAAACAAAAAACAAAAAAACAAATCCCAACGAATCTTGATACTCAAAAAGAAAAAAAGTATTACTAGACACACACAAAAAAAACTTATATAAACAACAATAAATTGTTGAAAGAAAAAGGTAATACCAGCAATAAATAACTTAAAAAAAAATTAGTTGGCAATAAATGACCCGCCGAGGTTGATTTGCCATAAAACAAAAACAAACAACCAATATTTAGTTAAAGCCATAAAATTTTGTCCAAAATATTTACATTTCGGCATTAATTAATCCATAGAGGTCGATATAACGCAGAACAAATTCAAGCAACCAACCGAATTATTTATTGCTTCTTTCAATGGGATCCGTTCGGAATTCTTTCTGACCTTGGTGCTATCATTGAGAGAGTTTCTCTCCTACACGAAAGTAGCTGATTATTTTCTCGCGAACCAACGACTAAGTCTCGCGAACCAACGACTAAGTGTATTATCCCCCAAAGTCAATCTTTTAGTCGCTAGAAAATTAATCTCTTTTTACATACGTGTATGTGACAGATGTTGCCATGTACTTTTGGAAATGAACGCTACTTATATTATAGCGGAGAGAATTGATAGAATCAATTTGTCTATTGCTTTTAAAAAGAAATATTGTAACTTTCTGATCATTAAATATATATATATATATATATATATATATATATATATATATATATATATATTGTCATCCGCAGACAGATCTGTTTCGCCGTATCACAGCTCATCAGTACGGTTAGACTCCGATTGCTTTTTTTACCCAGGATTGAAACTCGACCGAAATGCGACTCTACTCCTGGGCTATGGGCGTTCGGTGGAAGTAGGCAGACTTTTTAGCGCATATCATTATACGCGCCCAATAGCTAGAGCGCTCTAATTCATTTCACTGAATGAGCGATATATATATATATATATATATATATGTATGTATGTATGTATGTGTGTATATATATATATATAGGTACCTCCAATCAATTCTTAGATACCTAAATTTAAATTGAAAATTTAAAAATAATGAATCTATCTTCAAGCTTTAAAATTAGGTCTATTTGAAAGCCAAGGGATTAAAGTTAGTAATTCCAATAATCAAAATACACTGATGTATTTTAACCTGAAATTATATCGATTGGAATCCGAAATTTAAAAAAAAAAACTTTAAATTTTCCGCCATTTTTTTATTTATTGACAGGTTCGTCAACATTAGCCAACTTTCTGTTTAAAAAATCTTGAAAAAAAATATATACATCAAAGACACTTTTTAAAAATCAATTGTTTAAATTGAACCTTACCTTAATCTGATTTCACACAATAATAATTCCTTATTTTATGAAATTTAAGACAGAAACTTATCTTAAATACAGTAGTCCTGTCATAAACGTAATTCGAGCTGTGATTGATTGATTATGTCAGCTACTGTTCTGTCAACACCCCCAAGTATGGCGTCCGGAAGTGCCAAATTTTTATGTATCTAAAAAACCGGTTTCTGTTTTTTAACTGCATAGCTAACCATAACTAATATTTTCATCAATTACATAATATTTTATACAATGTTCGTTTAGCATTATAGCTGGATGATTGAATATGCTTGCTAAATAAATAAAAATTGAAATTGCTTTTAAAATAATTTTACAATTTAATAACAAAGAATGAAATTAAAATAACCCAGTAAAGTTATGAAATATTATGCTAATTATTAATATTTTTATCATGCCTTATTCCTATTAATTAGTAAGATAACTAGGTAAAAATATCTAATTTAATTTTTACATAACTATAGATGTTATAAATAAGTATCCATATTTTTTGTACATGTCATACTGTATTTATGCAATATCTTGAAGAGAAAGGAATTTCGGGAATATTTTGTGGCCCTGAGTTTTCTTAATTGGCACTCCAATCCTCCTCACTTTTTAGCTGCTTTTCCAGGTACAGGTATGTAGGTATCTCCCTTAATTTGATAACTAAGGGTAAAGTAATTTATAACATGTGTTTTGTACAATCATTTACAATTTAAAAAAGAACATGAAAGTAGGAGTTAATCAATAAAAATGCATAAATTCAATAGTAGGATTAGGCTATGAAATAAAATAGAAAAAAATGTCTTTTTCATTCAATTGAAAATAAAAAAAATGAAACCTTTTCCAATTTGTTTTAATCTTAGCTATGCACCATAAAATTGTAGTACATATTTGTTTCTTAAAAACATTCTGCAAACACAAATTTGAAATTAAACATTTTTTTAAAAATTCCAACTTTCCACTTGATTTTTCCATTGTGAATGTAGGTATCTCCCTTAATTTGATAACTAAGGGTAAAAATAATTTTATAACATGTTTTGTACATTCATTTACAATTAAAAATAAACTTTAAATTATTAGGTTAACATGAAAATGCATAATTTCATTAGTAGGATTAGGCTATGAAATAAAGAAACTAAAAAATGTTTTTTTCATTCAATTGAAAAGAAAAAATGAAACCTTTTCCAAATTGTTTTAATCTTAGCCTATCCACCATAACATTGTAGTACATATTTATTTCTTTGTTACATTTTGCAAACATTTTTATCCCTAATAGTTTATTTTATGAATCATTACCACATGCCATTGGAATGAACAGCCCCAAAAAGCAAAACAAATAAAAAAGAAGTTTTGATGTTTTTTCTAAATTCTGTCAGATTCACAATTAATATTAAAAATGATTAAACTAATAAGTTAAAAATATAAAAGTTACTTTAAATATTTAAATTCTGACTAGAAATGACTTCTTTTTTGAGCGATTCCGAGACACGCATGAAAAGAATAGCAGTAAGGATCTTCGGGGTTTATATACGGGAAAATTTTATGTAAGGGCGGACAGCCCTTGAATCAGGTGACCTTTTACAGATTTATATCGTTTATGGGCACCCGTACTTACCAAAAACGGGAAATTAACATGCAAAAATAAACAGTTTTAATTAAATTACAAAAAGAAGCTTCTCTTTTAGAGTAACTTTTTAAATTTTTCGATTAATAAATATATTTGCCACACATTAATTAAAAAACATCTGAGAGACCTATAAGGAGAAAATTGTAAAAGACTTATGAAACTTTTTAAATTACTTAATAAAAAATATGAAAAATAAAAACAATTCTTGTAAAAATTCATTACTAACGGAAAAATTTTTTTTTATTCAGACGATGACACAATTTTAATTCATGTTTATAAAAGTAATTCAAAGTTTACCCAAATAAAAATTGGCATACTTTTATTGCATTTTTGTTTTCCTAATTCAGAGTTGATTTTCTAAAAGGTAGCTTGTTTTGAAAAAAAAAAGACAGTTGATTAGCTTTCCTTAATGACTCCTGAATTTAATGAAAACTATATTTTGTGACCGAGTTGCATTTTTCGACATTTCTGGAAATTAAATATTGGGGGGGGGGGGGGTAACAAATTAAAAAAAAATTTTTTTTTACGAATATTTTTTAAAAATAATTATTTAAAAAATCATTTCAGTCCATTTGTGAATAAGTCCTGAAATTTTAATCAAAATCAGACGATTATTTGAGTTTTGCAAGAATTTCCAAATTAATGTGTCTTTCACAGTCAAAAAATACCTTCGCGTAATATTACGCTGTTGACGTAATAAACTCTAGCGTCAATTTACCCCTTTCACTGACGAGAGAAAAAAAAAGATTTTCTACCACTAAATGAGCCTTTCAGAACCTGTTAGAAAATTTTAAAAATTTGTAAAAATAATTAAAAAATACTTTGATCTATCCTCTTTATGATAGCATAAACATTTTGCCGAGAAAACTTTGTTTTTATTTAGTTTGTTTGAGGCCTTTTACTTCAGACTATGCTGATTTTCCCACGGTAAAATTGGAGGTACCTATATATATATATATATATATATATATATCAGCATGCGGTGTAGATATAGAAGAATTCAAAGGAGTATCCTGTACATACACTGGTAGGAGAACTCTCTAAGAGGGCTCTAAATATATATGTATATAAATACATATAGAGCAAATTGTACAGAAGATTTTACACGAATCTTCTGTACAGTAAAGACGGAAGCTGATGATAGATCGCCTGAAATAGGCCTATACTTCAGATTTACCATGAAATAACGTGTCTGCCTTAATTTTTTCTTATATATATATTCGGCTACTGGCGTGTGTTTACATTGTATATAACACGCTAAAGTCCGCCTTCCTCAACCGAGCGCCCATAGCTCAGGGGTAGAATCGCCGATACAAGTCAACCATCCGTCCGTGCATGGAGTACTGCTGCCATTTATGGTCAGGTGCCCCTGCCGTTCTCCTCAGTGTTCTTGACAAGCTCCAAAGGAGAGTCTGTAATGTGATAGTTACTGATCTGGCGACTCGACTGCAGCCACTTTCCCATCGTCGAAATGTGGCCTCCCTCTGTCTCTTCTATAAATACATTCATGGCTTCTGCTCGGATGAGCTTAAGTCACTGATGCCTCCTCAACAGGTGTTTACCCGTGCAACCAGACTGGCAACTGGGTCCCACCCATTCACAGTCAGGTTAGCCAAATGCAGACGACAATTCTACTCCTGCAGCTTCCTCTCTCGCACTTCCCGCCTGTGGAACTCACTCCCGTATTCTTGCTTTCCTGACGGCTACAACCTCCAGAAATTTAAATGCAAAGTTAATACTCATTTACTAACCACTGGCCTCTAGCTCTCTCCCCACCCCCGTATAACTTTCCCTTTCTCTCCACCTATGTATCTGTCATCGCACCTTCTTTCTCAGCTTTCTATTGTTCCTTTCTAACTAGTTTGTACTCATCACTCTTTTCTAATTAATCTTTTTACATTTATGTAACCCCCTGCACATCAGTGGCGCTTCCGCCTTGCTCGGGGTGAAATGATTAAAAAAAAAAAAAAAAAAAAAAAAAGATGTTAATTCGTTGGGTTTTCAATCCTGGCTAGAAGATATCGGATGTCTTACCGTACTGATAAGCTGTGATACAGCGAAACAGGTATGTCTGCGGATGACTATATATATATATATATATATATATATATTATCAACAGTCATTCGCCAGAATTATAGACTAGTACACAGTTGTCTTAAAAAGTGCTAAATACATATATAATGTAGAGCTTTTAAATATTTTTATTCGGAATTCAGCCGATTACGCAACCTTGGTTTCAACCTTTTGGTATCTCCAGGCGAAGATATATATTTGCGTGAGTGTGTATACTGTTCATCTGAAGATAAAAGAAAATCATCTGAAAATCATACCTGTCTGCTTTCCATTCGTATGGCTGATGCTAACCCTCCAGGCAAGTGACTCATTGGGCTTTCTCGGGCTAATGTTTTCGGCTGACATGAAGTGGAATGACGCTATTGAATCCATTTCTAGGTCATACAGACTGTGTATTCTCGTCTCCTTGCTAAAGTCTCGGAATATCTCGTGTCGTTTCTTTATCATATTGTTCGGTTATTGCTTGCCTCGTTTCAAGCACACACTGCCAAGATCTAGGGACAGAACTCACATTCACTATATCATTTATTTCATGAACCAAAATAAATTTAATAGTCAATGCTAAAGACAACATAAGTTTCTCCGGTGAAACGCGTCTTTGATATCGAATTCTTTCAATATTTATAGAAGAGGCACAGAGAAGCTATCCTATGGCGGTAGCAAAGTGACTGAAGCCAAGATGTCATGTCTGGAGCTATAACCTTGCAGATCTTTTTTGATTTTGTAGGACATAAGTAAGAGAATTTACAATAAAAATGTAATGCAGTAACATCCACCATCACCGACGATTTTAGTTTGTGTTGACTTAAGACTCCTCGAGGGAACGGCAATAGTTACCAAAAATAACAAACGCAGTTTTCAAATTTGCAATGCGGTTCTATGACGTCACACCGCGTGATAGCGCGAAATGTCAACACAAAATAAAATCGTCGGTGATGGTGGATGTTATTGTGTTCCCGTCCTTATAACCTCTCTGAAGATAGCTCATATGAGCCGAAAGCTTAGAACCAAATTAATAAAAAATTATCCAAATGTTGGAGAATTTTGGTCTTTATTTTCAACTGAAATTAAAGCCAAAATACGACGTTTAGAACGGCTCATGATTAAATATAATAGACTTTCTTTGTCTCTTATATTTAACAGCATATGTTTAGAAAATTATTTGCTGCCTCGATACAATATATATATATATATATATATATATATATATGTTTATAGACAGAGTTTTTCTTGTTTGGAATTCGTTTTAGAACTGGTTAAAAACAGGAAGGAATATTTTTGTTTACAGACGACAAGATATCTCCCTCTCTCTGGTATCTCTCCTCCTTTTTCCCCCGCTTTTTTTTATTATTTACATCCATCGCCATATTTGTCTCGCTTGGGAAACTGTCTGTTTCGTTTCACCATTCCGTTCTTTCTACTTACACCTACACACACTCCATATCTTTTCTCTGTAGGATTTGTTTACATACAACAGGCGGATCATCGGTCAGCAAGTGTGTACTATGCTGATTGTATTTTGTACAACATTCTAACGCTTGTTTATACGTTTGCTCAGTGCCAATGTACTTACATAGCTACTTTCAGAGGTAATATCAGGTTGGAAATAAAGTTCTGTCGCCATTTTGATATAATCCCATTGGGAGTATGTTCTCAATACTTGTGGTGTACAGAACACCCGGATTAAAAAGGAAGAATTTAAGGCGGGATATCCTGTTCACAAAATACCTTTTTTTTCTTAATCATATCACCCCGAGCAAGGCGGTAACGCCACTGATGCGCAGGGGGGGGTTCATAAGAGTGAAAAGATTGGAAAAGAGAAAGCTGGAAACCACATCCTAAACAGGGAACAAGGGATGAGCCTCTTCACCTGTTCAATAGACGTGGGTGGAGTGTGAACCGGGCGATAGTTTCGTCTATCTATTCCAATTAAAAAAAAGAAAGTGAGAAGATTGGAAAAGAGAAATCCGGAAACCACATCCTAAACAAGGAACAAGGGATGAGCCTCTTCACCTGTTCAATAGACGTGGGTGGAGTGTGAAAGGGCGATAGTTTCGTCTATCTATTCCAATTAAAAAAAGAAAGTGAGAAGATTGGAAAAGAGAAATCCGGAAACCACATCCTAAACAAGGAACAAGGGATGAGCCTCTTCACCTGTTCAATAGACCACACAAATTTCAAAAAAAAAAAAAAACACAATAAAAAATGTTTGTAAAATATTAGAAAATAGTATATTTAATAACATTTTTTTTATAATCATATCACCCCAAATAAGGCATTTTTCTGCCACTGTTTTGCAGGGAGTTACATAGGAGGAAAGTTATGAGAAAGAGTAACAGGTTATAGGAGGTTTCAGGAGGTGGGTAAGAGAAGGATGAGAATACTGATGAGAGTGGAGTGAACGGAGAAAGGAGCATGAGAGAGAGATAGAGAGAGAGAGAGAGAGAGACAGAGAGAGAGAGAGAGAGAGAGAGAGAGAGAGAGAGGATGCAATTCAGTGAGATAAAAAAAAAGCTGTTGTAGTAGAATTTGCGTTTACATTTTATTGGTTTCACAGTAAAAGGGTGGGACCTAATTGCTAATCTTGTTGCTCGAGTAAATTCATACATAGGGTGCACCAGAGATATATAGTCATTCCACTTGAGGTCTGTTGTGAGAGTTAAGCCGAGGGACCGCATACATGCAGAATAAACAATTTATACATTTTTGTTTGATAGAAAAAAATGTCTTTTAGATTTAAGCGAATGTGGTTTGAACATAAAACATGTCTATATTTCACTGCCTCGGAGGCAGACTTTTAGACTATATATATCATGTATACATATGCTAATAACCGAGACTGTTCTAATTCATTACTAACTGAACGATATATATATATATATATATATATATATATATATATATATATATATATATATACTCAGTTATAATCTGAGATTAAGGACAGGATGGTTAATTAAAAAGAAGACAAAAGGAAAACTGTATTTAAATCGCCTACGCGTTTCGTCCTGTGATGGACTTTATCAAGGCAAAAAGACGAAATGAGCTTTATTCCAAATTACCTATCTATAAACAAACAGTGTTGGCAGCTATGAAAACACTCACAAATCATTCAAAAATATTAACAGTATATTTTAGTTTTAGAATCCATTTATGTGTAGTGCAAAGTCACGAGATGTTAAAATGAAGGGAATTCAACTGTTTTCCTTGGACTTTTTATTATGTATGCTAGTCTGTTTCAGTATCATTTCTATAAGAAAATGTGAGATAAATATAATGACATCATTATATTATATATATATATATAATAATATATCCAGTGTAAATTATTTATTTAGCCTTTGAGATTTAACTCGCCCGATCGACTCATACGATTAAAAACTTAATTGGGCGATAAAAGTTTATTGCTTTACTCGCCGGCGGTCGATTAAAATCTCGCAATGAAACGTGTCCTTTCAAATATAGAAAAACCTAACCCAACTTTTACAACCCAAAAGTATGCAATTTAAGATTCACAAGTTACTTAGAATGACTTACAATGACATTAGTCTCAATTTTATCGTCCCAGTCAGTGTAAATATTCGTTTAATTAACGCTTCCAGAAATGAGCCAAAATATCTCGGTCGCCCAGATTGCTTACGAAAAGTAAAAACAAACATTTGAAAGCCAGAAAAAATACGCATACTTCTTTCAACCACGCACCGAAAAAGAAATTATACAAGTAATTTTTTATAGAAAATCGTTGAGAAAATCAGATTTGTTATTTTTTATCATCTCTGAGATAGAGGTTGTAGTCAAACAGAAGAAAAAAAAACTACGAATTAAGGTACCTCCACTCAATTGCCAAAAAGAAAAAAAAAGACAGCATATCATGATGTTAAAAGGGCTCAAACTTAATAAAAACAAAGTTTTATCATCAAAATGTTGATGCTATTATTAAGATGAGAGTTCAAATTTTGTTGTTATTATCGTTTTAATTTTTTAAATTCTTTCTAACACGTTCGAAATTTTAATTAAAAGTTTATTTTTTGTTTTCAGTCAGCGATTCACGCTATGTTTACGTAAGGCGGCTATTAAGAAAATGGAGTCGGTCGAGTAAAATCATTTTGGAGCGAGTAAATTTTCCCCGGCTCTCCTCTGCCAGTTGAGTGATTTCTTTTTCAAATCTCAAAGGCTGCATATATATATATATATATATATATTATCGTACATCTATGGCACGACTTGGAGTTTTTTTTGCGTTATGCAATCACCAGGTGCATATTTCAAACTGACAGTTTAATAGATTTGAATTTAAGTTCACTCGATGTTCATGGGAATCAAATCTTATAAAGTTAAGTTACTGCTTTTTTAATAATAATATTTAAAAAAATTTATATTCTACAGTTACATGGGAATAAAAACTTAAAAAATTTAAATTTAAATTTAAAATTAAAATTAAAATAAAAAATCATAAAATGCAGGGAGAAGAAATCAAAGGGGCGTAAATCATGTATCTTAAAATTCAAATATTCAAGTATTGCATGTACATAAAAATGTAGGGAAAATTGAAATTATATATAACTAAATCTCTTGATAAAACACATTCTTATGAAAGAAAGTTTTTTTATCTGCATTATTCAAAAATCTTAGCTGTGGGCGTGTTTCATGGTTGTGTGCAAAAAATAAACCTCAGATGTGAACAATGAATTGGAGATTTGAAATCGAGGCTTAAATACCTGGAAAGTGTTGTAGCAGACGATAAAAATCTAGAGACGAATTATAAAAGTTACCTACCTAAAAAATGTATGGTGAAACGGAAAATGTTTGTGGCAAACAACAAAAAATGTTCTGTAATGTGTAGTGCAATGTCACTAGATATTAAAAGCCCTTTCTTACCTAATTCATCACAGATTGGAGATCCTTTCCAAAAAGCAGAGGTTAGTGAGGGAGTTTTGTTTAATGACATATCAATCTCTGTTGGTTATTTAATGCCAAAAAATGGTGGGATTTTAAGATATTTTTTAATTAATGTTCGGTTATAGAGAGAAGATTGATTTAGTCAGATTTAATAAAATGTTTTTGTTTTTGTTCTTTTTTTTTTTTAGAAAACTGAAGATGTCTTCTAGTTTTGTATTCAAAAATGTTTTGCTGAGAATAATTTTTTTTGATTTCAAAAATGTCTTATGGTAAATTTTTTTTCTTCAAAGATGTATTGTTGGTAATATCTTTCCTTCAAAAATGTATACTTTTCTATAAAAGCTTATTTTTATGTATATATTTCTATAAAAGGCTATTTTCATACTGTCATAGTGTTTTAACCCCAGTTTACCCATAGCTGGTCCCTAATAGGCTCTACCACTCCGGGTCACAGTGGACCTGGGAACAACGGCAATTAAGAGGTAGTTTTATGCTCCTCACAACCTCCCAATTAGAGGCCTTGCTGCCGGATGCAGTTTACTGTCATACCCAGGACCATATTACGTAATATCGGTCTATCTATATATCAGTGAGTGCTGGATAATATCCGCTAAGATACAGATGAAATATCAGGCAACAGAAACAAAGAAAAATGGGAAGAAGTGTTACGAAATAGCAGTTCCAGTATATGGCAGGGAATAAGGGACAATATTCGTTCTGATGCATAAGAGACTTGAAGCAACAGAAACAAATAAAAGTTTGCTGAACTGTTACGTAATATCAGTCCTTTTATATACTCCGTTATTTATAATCGCTTCACTCTAAGCAAGGCAATACTGCCACTGTTGCACAGGGGGTAACAATGAGAGAAGAAGGACGACAGAAAAGAAGGTGATGTTGTAGAAAGCTTAAGAGAAAGGTGGGAGCCACAAAAACGGGGGGGGGGGGGCAATTGACATTTTTTGAGATTGTAGCTATAAAGCAAGCAAGATGGGAAGTGCGAAAAAAGAAACTGATGGAGTTCAGAGCGATTAGAGTTGCTTGTTTTGACGGTAAAAGGGTGAGACCTAGTTTCCAATCTAGTAGCACAGGTAAACTGATGAGGGCGGGGTACCAGGGAATGAAGCTCGTCAGAGCAGAAGCCATAAAATAATTGTAGAAAAGACAGAGGGAAGCCACATTCCGTCGGTCAGAAAGTGGCTGAAGGCAATCAGACAAATCAGGACCAGTTACATTGCAGATCCTCTTTTGCATTTTGTCGAGAAACTCGACATGAACAGCGAAAGCACTTGACCAAATATGGCAACTGCATTGTTGGGACGCCCGCGCCTATTCGGCTATAATGGACTATTCCATTACTATGTAAAGTAATGGTGGCATCTACGTAGGAGAGTGTGCCGAGCAGCCGATAGACAAGTCAGTCGTAGACTTCCGGTGACGACCCGGAAGTACCCATTGTTCATACTACGTCTTACGACGGTTGAGACGATTAACCTTTATTCTTGTATTGGATACTAATAACCTTTGTAAATACTATTTTCACGGAATACAACAATTAACCTATTCCTGTTGTTTAGTTATTTATTCTTACTCACGACATAACATGTATTCAAAAGCAATTCTTAGCAATAGATGTAGTTATCGATTCAATGTATTCATTTCAATTGAGATCGAATGAGAGAGTGAGGCCAAAGAGGTGCAGTGTATTGCTTTCTGGGAGCTTATCGTCGAAAGGTAAGAAAGCTTCCTTATGGTGGTTAAAGAAGAACAGCTTCGTTTTGAATACATTAAAATTTACAAGCCCTTTCTTACCTAATTTTTTTTTAATCATTTCACCCCGAGCAAGGCGGAAACGCCACTGATGTGCAGGGGGCTACATAAATGTAAAAAGATTAATTAGAAAAGAGTGAGGAGTACAAACTAGTTAGAAAGGAACAATAGAAAGCTGAGAAAGCAGGTGCGATGACAGATACATAGGTGGAGAGAAAGGGAAGGTTATACAGGGGTGGGGAGAGAGCTAGAGTCCAGTGGTTAGTAGATGGGTATTGACTTTGCATTTAAATTTCTGGAGGTTTTAGGAAAGCAAGAATACGGGAGCGAGTTCCACAGGCGGGAAGTGCGAGAGAAGAAGCTGCAGGAGTAGAATTGTCGTCTGCATTTGGCTAACCTGACTGTGAATGGGTGGGACCCAGTTGCCAGTCTGGTTGCACGAGTAAACACCTGTTGAGGAGGCATCAGTGACTTAAGTTCGTCTGAGCAGAAGCCATGAAAATATTTATAGAACAGACAAAGGGAGGCCACATTTCGACGATGGTGAAGTGGCTGCAGTCGAACCGCCAGATCAGTACCTATCACATTACAGACTCTGTCATAGATTGGTGATTCTTTCCAGAAAGCAGAGGCTAGATCTAATTTGTCAGCCCAGGCAGATATCTTACTGAGACGAGTGTAGATGGTGGTATAATCTGCTTACTTGCCAACTTGGGAACATGATGAATATTAGGAAGAGCGTAGGACCTAGGATAGAGACCTGAGAGACACCCGCGTTCACACGAAAGGGTTTGAAAGTATGCCCATTAGAACAACCATCGTTTTACGATTTTAGAGGAACGACTGGATTAAATCGAATAATCATCCAGTTATACCATAGCTCTGTTGCTTGCGCAGAATGCCAGCATATTTCGAGATATCCAGGGCTTTGCCATTCTTATCAAATACCTGATATATATATACTAGGAGATGGTCGTTAGCATATCAGCTGTAGACTTGGCGAAGTGGAAGCCATACTGCTTGTTAGAAAATTATTTGTTGGATGTGAGATGCTGAATCATTGATAATACCTCGTACGCATTGCCAAAAGGCGATAAGAGGCTGATTGGTCGACAGTTAAAAGGGTCGGAGGGTTCTACAGAGTTTTTAAATACAGGGACTACGGAGGAGACCTTCCAACAAGTAGGAAAGCAAGAGATAGAAAGGAAATAGTTATAAGGATTGGAGAAAGCAGGAGAGAGTTCAGGGGCATATATTTAAGAAAGATGACTGGTATACCGTATTCAGGCGACAGGTAAGGTACACTAAAATCAAGCAGGTACAAAAATTTAAATACCTGGGAAGTATTATAACAGAAGACGGAAAATGCGACACAGAATTCCGAAGGCGAATTGGCATGGCGAAGGAAGCATTCCAGAAGTTGAGTAAAGTATTAAGAAACAGGACAATTTCGCTAGAAACAAAGAAGAGTGTACTGGATTGCTATGTGATGTCGGTTCTTCAATATGACAGTGAATGTTGGACAATATCTTCGAAGGAAAAACTTGAAGCAGCTGAAATGTGGTTCTACAGAAGGATGCTGCAGATATCATGGACCGAGCATGTGAGCAATGACGAGATTTTGGAAATGATGGAGACGATAAGGAAATTAATACTGAGCATCAGGAAGAGACAGCTAAACTTCCTGTGACATGCAATGAGGAACAAGGGTTTAGAGAACCTGTTACTCACAGGTCAGATAGAGGGAAAAAGAGACAGGGGAAAGCAGAGGATAACATATTTGAAGGACCTAATCAGGTGGATGATAGAACGAGGGTTGCATGGTGCAACAGGAGAAACGTGCCACCAGGGATTAGGGAGGTGTGGAAAGCCATGATCACCTACGACTTGAAAGGACATGGCACATAAAAGGCTCGTATACCATCACATCCATTTGCTTTATGAGTCAAGTTTAAATAATAATCTTAGAGATCAGAGAGTGGGGTTATGTATATATCACTCAGCTGGGCCTTATGTCTAGGAGGGAAGTCTGTTGTGGGTACTCTAGATGAGTCAAGTGTGGAATTGTAAGAAAATTTGCTAGTAAAGCACTCAGCCTTGTCCGCTGTGGAAGTGAGAACCTCAAAATTATTGAGTCGTGGAGGGATCGAAGTTTTTCTGTTTAACACACTTTCTCAGAGCCGCCATTAGTCCTTAGAACCAACCAAACAGAATGCTGTACGCTGCTTTATTTTATTAGAAAACAACAGCCTAGCATCGTTTAGGACCTGCTTGCATTCATTGCGAGCAGAGAAAAAATGGTGCTTATTATGGTAAGACGTGGTCCCCGTGAGTAATGGCGACCAAGCAAGCAAGCAAGCAGAAGAAAACCAAGAAGAAGGGTGTTTGAGTCGCAACTTCCTGGCTGGGATGAAATCATCAATGTCAGCTTTTACGCAAGAGAAAACCTCGGATGCATAGCCTTCAAAAGGGAAACTAAAAAACTTTGTTATAAGGGATATCACAAAGGAAGTTGCGGAACGCCTCCCAGTCTGCTCTTTTATAGAAGTAGGATACTCTGCTGGTAGCAGGTTCATGGCAGTAGGGAGAGTTGAAAGAGACATTAACAGAAATCACGGCATGATCAAAGTTGCCGAAGGGGCAGAGCTGCATGGCATGACAAGAGTCAAGGATAGAAGTGAAACAAAGATCTAGCAGGGAGGTGAGTCTATTAGGGTTATTGAGGGAATGAGTGGGGAAATCCACCACTTACAAAGTTCATAGTATGGACACTAGCAAGATTTGTGACAGTGTTTTCCAGCCATTCGGATTGGTCAGTATTAAAGTCACCGAACACAAATATATTAGCGAGCGGATGAGAGAGAATGGCCTTGTCTATATTGTTTGAGATGCTGTCTAGTACGGAACAGGAGAGGAAGGGTAGCGGTTGAGAAAGATAGGATAACTAACTGAGCTTAGTAGAAAGAGACGGAGACACAGAAATATCTTAGCCGGAGGGAGACGTTCGCTGACATAAACACAGAGACCAAGCATATGGACATTGGAGTCCTTCCTAAATAGGGAAAGTTAACCAGGGATATAGAAATCGAAGGAAAAGATAAAAGGGTCATGGTTAGTTTCACAGAGGGCCAAGATGGCAGGGTAGTTTACGTGGAGAAAGGATTCAACGTTACAATGAAAATACTGGATAATAACCTCAGAGATGAAGAGGTGACTTAAGGCGACAGAAACAAATAAAAGCGTGCTGAACTGTTATGTAGTATTTCTCCTATACGTCAGTGAATGCTGGACTATTTTCTCAAAGACGAAAAGGTGACTTGAGGCTTCAGCCACAATATTTAACTTCAAAATAATCTTTTTTTAAAAGTAAAAGCAAGGAGGGTGTCCCAAAAAAACGAAAATTTTCTTAAGTGTGTATTGGCAGACATGAGCAGGTGGCAGCACTGCGGAACAGTGGCCTCACGAAGTAAACACTCTGCCATTTCAGTAACCATGGATCAAGATGAATTTCTAAGCAAGTTATGGATGTCAGATGAGGTCCATTTTCATCTCACAGGTTACGTGAATAAGCAGAACTACCGTTACTGGGCAGACACAGATCCTAATGAAATTCATGAGCACTTTTTACACGCTAGTAAGGTGACAGTATGGTGTGTTGTTTCATTACATGGGATCATGGACCTTATTTTTTTGAAAATGAACAGGGGATCTCAGTCACCGTCACTGCGAATCGTTACGTGGCGAAACCTGAATTGAACAATTTTTCACACGTAGAAACCTGGTTTTAACAGGATAGACCGACATCACACACTGCACGGCAATCTTTGGAGGCTATGCGCGAATTGTTCGGTAACCGTGTGATCTCAAGATTCGGTAATGGCCTCCTAGATCGCCAGATTTGTCCGTTTGTGGTTTTTTCTTGTGGGTCTATCTCAAGAGTAAAGTGTACACGACACGACCAACAACTTTGAATGAGTTAAAACAGAGAATTCAGGATGAAATTCACCGTATCCCAGCTGAGATGTTGCAGCGGTCAATGAGGAATCTCAACAGCAGATTTCAAGAATGCATTCGTACAGGAGGACGCCATCTACAGGGCGTAATTTTAAAAAATGAAAATTCCATCATTGTTTCTTAAATGGCATCTTTTAAGGTTTCGATTACCTTGAACAAAATATGTTTTTTCCATCAATCTTGGTTTTATTGGATTTTTAAAAAGCTCTCGTTTTTTGTGCTCACCCTGTACCACTAGCACACAGGGTATTCAGTTAGTTAAGTAACATACGTGACACACGCTTGGGCGATCATGTCTCGAAACAGACATGACTGACTGTGCAGAAAATTATCCCGCAGTAGGTTGCCATTGCTTCCTGCGGTAGACTGGTTGCCGACCAAGGCTACAGAACCCAAGCTGTCCTATTATTTAACCCATAACGTGAGGGAAGAGACGGATTAATACCTTTTTCAAGGGTATTTGCGCGTAAGTGAATGCAAGGAATTCGACTGGAATTCGAACTCGACTTCCCGATTTCTTGTTCAGAGCCGATATCCACTGCACCACGACGCACAGGGTATTACAGGAAGTAAAAGCGAGAAAAAAGATTGAGTATGGGGAAAGATTGAAGAAAGGACAAACAATGAACGGGAATAAAAAAAACAGAAGATGGCAAAGATTGTTAAAGGGAAGCAAGTAACCGGAAGGAAGTTCCACAAGCCAGAAGTGTGAGAAAAGAAACTGTTAGAGTAGAAGTGGCAGGAAGGGAAGAAGGGAGAAAAATAATTGTTGGATTCCAGGTGACAGTATACGGATGGCATCTAGAGACCAACGCGCTTAAATCGGGTAACCAGGGGGGGGAGAAGCTTGTCAGAGCAGTTGCCATTAACATACATGCAGAAAAGACAGAGAAAAGCAACGTCAAATTGTTGAGAAAGTTTCTGAAGTGTAGATTCCTGGTTGGATTTTGTCGAGAACCTCGAGATGCATAGCAGGAATACCAGACCAGATATGGCAGGATTCAATACACGAACGAATGGTTGATTTTTAAATGTGCAAGATGGATTCTGAGAAAAAGAAATATTCTGGCACGATACAGTGACACAATTTGCCTTGTAGTAGATGTAACTATTGATTTCATACAGTCTCTCTAATCCAAGACAGTGAGAGACGTGAGGAAGACAGATTTTGACGAGAAAATTTGTCAACCAACGTTCCTAGCTGCAGGTATGACAATTAATTCAATGTAATGTCAACGAAAGAAATTAGTCCGAGAAAGCGCAATGAGTCGCTTTTCTGGGGGTTATCACGTGACATAATGATGGAAGGTAAAACATATTTTGCATGTGCTGTATAGAAAAGTTTCTTTAAGCCTATTATAAGAATGCAGTTTCGTTTTGGAGGGTTTAAAATAAAAAGCCATTTCTTGCCCCAGTTAACAACTGATTGCAGGCCATATTTTTAGGTTTCCAGCCAATTTGACCTCATCGGATCTATCAAACTTACTATTATGACGAAAATAGTTGTGTTGTCAGCGTAGATAGCGATGACATAGGGAAGGTCGTTGATGAAAATTAGGAACAGTATAGGTTCAAGGATCGAACCGAATCAAGTAACAATAAAATAGAAAACACCAGTGTCAAAATGGTATACAATAAAAAGAATATTGTCATGATTTGAGAAATATCATATTTTTCTACTTTCTTTTCCACGGTCTTGAATTCAGAGCAGCCGATATGAGGGAAATGCATTTTTTACAGTACAGACCACTCTGTACATGGCTCGGGGCCACTCTAGGTAGAGGATTACTTTAAGGGTTAGGTTATATGAATAGGAGGAAAAGATAATAGAACGATCAAGATTGTAGTGATCGGGGAAACATTCTCTTGGGAGTTTGTTTCACAGGGCAGCGGTTCGCGTGAAGAAGCTATTTGAGTGGAACCTTCTCGCCAATGGAACAGCGGGCGTGGAACGGGTTGCTACAATGTAAGTGGCTGGGCATGAAGGTCTGGTCTAGTGCAACTAGAAGATGTAGTTAGTCCGAGCACTTTTCATTATAGTGCCGACAGAACAGTGAGAAACTTGACATATCCAGCCTGATATTAAATACGAGATAAAATGCATTCAACACGATAATCATCTTCAGGGAAAATACATATTAAATTGCTTTGCCAATACAAGCAAAGTTCAAACAATTTAATGGGAGAGAAGCTTCACGATCAATTAACATTTTCGAGTGATTAATGATTTGTCTAATGTCGTTTTGTGACGGGCAATTAACTCAAAAGGAATTAAACGACTTGATGGAACAATTTCCTTTTATTTCGCTTTATAGATCTTTGTGTTTGTTTAGGTTCAGCCAATTGGCTGTCGATTAACTGCATTGTTAAAGACTTGAAAATGATTGGTTATCTTACACAAAAACACACACACACATTATTTCGTACATATTTATAAAATTTGAAAAACAGTTCGATAAATCTTAGCAGCCTTTTAGATTTGAAAAAGAAATCACTCGACCGGCGGTCAAGAGAGAGGAAAATTTACTCGTCCCCAAATCATTTTACTCGACCGACTCCATTTTCTTAATAGTCGCCTTACGTAAACATAGCGTGAATAGCTGACGGAAAACCAGAAAATGAAATTTTAATTGAAATTTCGAACGTGTTAGAAAGAATTTAAAAAATGAAAAAATAATAACAACAAAATTTGATCTTTCCTCTTAATAATAGCATCAAGATTTTGATGATAAAACTTTGTTTTTATTAAGTTGTTCTGTTGTTTTTTGGCAATTGAGTAGCTATTCACGCTATGTTTACGTAAGGCGACTATTAAGAAAATGGAGTCGGTCGAGTAAAATGATTTGGGGGCGAGTAAATTTTCCCTCGCTCTTGACCGCCGGTCGAGTGATTTCTTTTTCAAATCTCAAAGGCTGCTAAGATTTATCGAACTGTTTTTCAAATTTTATAAATATATACGAAATAATGTGTGTGTGTGTTTTTGTGTAGTAGAACCAATCATTTTCAAGTCTTTAACAATGCAGTTAATTTTTAACTGTTGTTTTTTGGCAATTGAGTAGAGGTACCTTAATTCGTAGTTTTTTCTTCTGTTTGACTACAACCTCCATCTCATAGATGATAAAAAATAACAAATCTGATTCTCTCAACGATTTTCTATAAAAAAATTACTTATTTGTATAATTTGTTTTTCGGTGAATGGTTGAAAGAAGTATGCGTATTTTTTCTTTCTTTCAAATGTTTGTTTTTACTTTTCGTAAGCAATCTGCGCGACCGAAACATTTTGGCTCCAGTCTGGTCGCGTTAATTTAGCGAATGTTTACACTGACTGGGACGATAAACGCAAGACTAAAGAGTTCAATAATGTCATTGTAGGTCATTCTAAGTAACTTGTGAATCTTCAATGGCATACTTTTGGGTTGTAAAAGCTGGGTTGGGTTTTTCTATATTTGAACGGACACGTTTCATTGCGAGATTTTTAATCGACCGCGATAAGCAATAAACTTTTATCGCCCAGTAAATTTTCAATCGTCTGAGTCGATCGGGCGAGTGAAATCTCAAAGGCTGAATCCTAGTAAAACTCGCTATCTTTTATTTTCATCCTTTTTAATGTATCTATCTTTGTATATATGTATCCATATATCTATGAATCTGCGTATATTTCTGTCTGTTAATCTAACATACCTTTTCCCCTTCTCTTTCTTTCTCTTTCCCCTTTCTTTTTTCTTCATTCTTTTTTCTTTCTTTTTTTTCATTTCCCTTTCTTTTTGCTACGTTTTTCCTCTTGCTTTTCTTTCCGCACACTTACCTTCCGGTTTCATTACCCTCACACAGACTCAAACAAACTTTTTAAAAGTTTTATAATATTAAAGATCGCTGATAGTACAGAATCTTCCCACAACCTTTCTGACCGCGTTTTCTCCTGTCTGTAAATTTAACATATTTTTTTTTCCTATTTTTTCCTTCGTCTACCACATCTTCTTTCTTCTTTCTTTATTCCTCCCTCCCTCCCTTTCCTTGTTTCTTTCCCTTGCTATTTGCTACGCTTTTTCTTTTCTTTTTTTTTCAAGCATATTTCCAGTTTATTTACCCATACACTCAAACGAATTCTTGAATTTGTCCATATTATTAAAAATTGCCGATTGAAGCGAATTCGATTCGCAGAAATGATTATACTATCATAAATTTTGAATTTTCTTATATGTAATATATATATATATATATATATATATATATATATATATATATATATATATATTGCATATCTTCATTCAAATATGTTACATTGAATAGTATTTTAAATCCTCTCATGAGGTCCTTGATGCTAAAGTGAAATTCATCAAGGAAGGTGACTTGTTTTTTTCTTACCCAAGTACTTTTGATCTTCACCAAGATCAGATTCAGTGGTGAATTACAAAGACAAACTTACTGTAGGTATGATAAAATCTGCATGTCTTTGCGATGGCGATTAAAAAAAAGCCACCTTTGATTAATTTCATAAGGACATAAAGAAACTGAATAGGGAGCAGGAAAGTATTGAGAGAAAAACAAATAGATATGGTATGTCTATATTATTCATTGAGATATATATATATATATATATATATATATATATATATATATATATATATACTAACAAAATAGCAAGATCGCCAAGACCTACCGCGGTTTCGCACAACGGCTCGTCAGGGCAAAGGCAGATCATGTACTAACCAAATAAATACACACTACTAAGACTAACCCATTTGCAGAAGAGGTTGGATGGAAGGAAAGAAAAAAAAAAAAAACCTGGGAGAGGGGTTACTATAACTTTCGATATTCTAAGCAAGAAACTTCATTTTATGCATTCTACACTTATTTAATATCTCAGTTCTAGAGTTAATAAGCCTATTAGCGGGTTCAAATTTAGCTATAGCTAGCTTCTCCTCGTCACAAAGTTTGCAAAATTTATTATTCTTATTATTGCTAGGGCACTTTTTTATTATTTCCCATTTCAGAATTGGGTCCTTTTTACTTTTGGCTTTTATTTCCCATACATAGGTAGATAAAGCCGTGCTATGTTTATATCTCGCGTTTTTGAAAGAAGTTTTATGGTTATAAAACCTACTTTTAAAATTATCGTGTGTAGATCCTATGTATGTCTTGGGGTTTTTGTCGTTTTCGCTAACATAGACCTTAACTTTGTAAACTACACTTGTCTGATTACAATTACCCTCAATCGGGCAGTCCTTTTTAGCTCTACAATTAAATACTTTTTGGTTAAATACTTTTCGGTTGTGTGTATCAAGCACTTTTCTTTTCTGGTTGTTTGTTCCGTTAGAGGGTTTTTTTTCTTTTTACTGGGAGGAACCGTATGTATTGTCGGTCCCACGCAGTTTTCTTTTTTTCCCCCTCTTTGCCCAAAGCTTTATAGCCGAGGACAATAACGGATTTAGATTCTGCTGGTGATTCGTGGTCAAGGTAATACTCAAGGTAATAATGATATCTTATAACCACATATGGGTTCGATTCCCATACCGGCACGCGCGCGCGCGCACACACACACACACACACACACACACACACACACACACACACACATATATATATATATATATATATATATATATCTATTTATCTATCTATCACTGCCTCTTCCTCTCTGTTAGACTATCGGATAATTTTCATTTGTACTCACACTTTTACGCACTGATGCATCTAAGAACACACACACAAATACACTGTATATATATACCTTTTTTATGAATACATGCATATTTAAGTATTTCTATTGATCTACGCATATATATATATATATATATATATATATATATATATATATATATACCATGAAATAACGTGCCTGCCTTAATTTTTCTTATATTTGCTCAATATGTATTTATATACATATATATTTAGAGCTCTCTTATAGAGTTATCTTACAACTGTATGTACAGGATACTCCTTTGGATTCTTCTATATCTACACCGCATGCTGATATATATATATATATATATATATATATATATATATATATATCAGCATGCGGTGTATGGGTAAATAAACTGGAAATATGCTTGCAAAAAAAAAAGAAAAGAAAAAGCGTAGGAAATAGCAAGGGAAAGAAACAAGGAAAGGGAGGGAGGGAGGGAGGAATAAAGAAAGAAGAAAGAAGATGTGGTGGACGAAGGAAAAAATAGGAAAAAAAATATGTTAAATTTACAGACAGGAGAAAACGCGGTCAGAAAGGTTGTGGGAAGATTCTGTACTATCAGCGATCTTTAATATTATAAAACTTAAAAAGTTAGATATGAGCAGGCTGAGATATATATATATATATATATATATATATATAGATAGATAGATAGATAGATAGATATGAACATACCGAGATTAATATATATATATATATATATATATATATATATATATATATATATAGCTAGATAGATATGAACATACTGAGATAGATAGATAGATAGATAGATAGATAGACAGACAGACAGACAGACAGACAGACAGATAGATAGATAGATAGATAGATAGATAGATATAGAAATATATAGAAATATATAAAAGGGCGCTTTATGCACGTACATACGTGCGCACGTATACGCACACACGACTGCATACACACACAGTCACAATGAAATAAAAAAAATCTTACATCAATGAAAAGTGCATGAATCATTTTTTAACCCTATATAAAAGTGTCGGAAATTCAGAAAATAAACAGACAATTTGCTGCAGGGTCCGTCTACGAAACTCTGGAATCGACCCGCTGAAAAATAACATCAATCAACTAAGTGAAAACTTTTGTTGTTGTAGTAATCCCTTATATATATATATATATATATATATATATATATATATATATATATATATATGCATATATATATGTATATATATATATATATATATATATATATATATATATATATGTATGTATGTACAAAGTTATAGGATATGTTTGGATAAAATAACATTCCGTATCCAAAGATACATTGTTCTTAAAAAAACGTGCAATACTAATAGCGGGAATAATATTTATTTAGAATTTATAATGTAAATTTGTTATATTATCACTAGAAAAGTAGCCATTTTGTTTCGAAGCTACCTGCGTCTTATCAAGTGATGAGGTTTAGTTTAAGTTGGATAATTTTAAAAGGTTCAAGAGTAGCCAAACCCCCTTAGTCAGGGAGGCATTGTTACATAAACAGAGTGGACCAATCAAAATAAAGTAATTTCTAATTTGAAGAATACGAGAAGAGACTCTAAAAACAATTTATTGGGGCATTAATATTAATATTCGATTAAATTAGAGATCAGCATTATTAATCGACTATTAGATTTACTTTATATTTTTTTACGAATTTTAATTTCTAAGTTTAACAGAGCATCAGATTTAGATTACTATAAAGTTATTTAGATATTAAACGAGTAAAAGTACACATATTCAAATCTATAGACATCAACATATGGAAAAATAGACGATTATACACACACACACGAACACACACTGGCACACAGACAGATGCACAGACGAATATACGCACGAGGTAAATAGGTATATATATGAGTGTATACACGCAGATACACATCACTATATAAATATTAATCAGGTGTGAATAGAACAATGCTCAATGCTGCGTTATTTTTGGTAACTATTGCCGTTGCCTTTATGTCAACACAAAATAAAATCGTCTCTGATGGTGGATGTTATTGTATCACCGTCTTAATAACCTCTCTGAAGATGGCTCATGTGAGCCGAAAGCTTAGAACCAACTTCATAAAAAATTATCCAAATGTTGAAGAATTTTTGTCTTTATTTTTAACTGAAATTAAAGCCAAAATACGACGTTTAGAACAGCTCATGATTAAACATAATAGACATTAACTGTCTCTTATATTTAACAATATATGTTGAGAATATATATATATATATATATATATATATTAAGATGAAAAAATATCGGGCAGAATTATTGAATACTGAATTATAAATATAGAAAAACTGAATATACAAGACGCTTATATGTCAAGGGTCACGAAATGCCCAAATAAGCCGGAGAGCGCATGCGCGTATCTAACATTGGCTCAAATAAAAATAACTGAGTATTGTCAATCCACGACAGCTGCAGTCACGTTTCCTGTTGAAAATCAACAGAAACAACAACCTTTTGTTCGCTTGAGCTGTTTACGATTCTCCATAAGGCGAGCGAGTTCAGGTGCCCGCTTCGGAAGGCAAACGGGAAGACTTTCATGAAAAAAAAGAAAATTTGCTGATCTGAATTAAAATTTTACATAGTTTGGAAAATGCGCACGTTCGTGACACCTAGTGAGAAACATTACATAGTATTATGGGTTTGTTAGATGAGCATGCTTATCAATATGCTGGGATAAAAAGCAACAATAATAAGATGGAATAAAACTAGTAATAAAATAATAGTAATAATGAAGAGTGTATAGAGCCAGAGTGTTGGGATAAAAAGCAACAATAATAAGATGGAATAAAACTAGTAATAAAATAATAGTAATAATGAAGAGTGTATAGAGCCAGAGTGTTGGGATAAAAAGCAACAATAATAAGATGGAATAAAACTAGTAATAAAATAATAGTAATAATGAAGAGTGTATAGAGCCAGAGTGTTGGGATAAAAAGCAACAATAATAAGATGGAATAAAACTAGGAATAAAATAATAGTAATAATGAAGAGTGTATAGAGCCAGAGTGTTGGGATAAAAAGCAACAATAATAAGATGGAATAAAACTAGTAATAAAATAATAGTAATAATGAAGAGTGTATAGAGCCAGAGTGTTGGGATAAAAAGCAACAATAATAAGATGGAATAAAACTAGTAATAAACCACTTTGAAGCGTCTCAATATCTGCTTGTTTGCGATGAGATCTTCTGCAGCATAGGATTTCTACACAAAGAAATATAATTTATTGCGATTGGAAAGAGAGGTAATATGTTTGGGAATATCAACTTGACACACTGATATATATATATATATATATATATATATATATATATATATATATATAATATTATTGTATATATCTATCTATCAAAACTTATTTATAAATGGAACATTGTCTCTGTGTGTGTGTGTGAGTGTGTCTGTGTGTGTGTATCCGTTGCCTATAGACTCCGAAACGGCTGAACCAATTTTCTTGAAAATTAACACAGATGTACTATAAGCTTCTGGGAGTGTTCTTAGCTAGGTTTTGTGTCGAGGTACCCCCGATAAATACTGAAAATCGATAATCAAAAAATCGGGTTATAGAAGGAATGGTCCGATTTTTATCAAATTTGATACACTCATAGACAAAGACATAAGAAACGATATTCATAAGTTTCGAGGTTGCAGTTCTTACAATAGTGCAGGAACTTTGATATCGATACCAGGAAATCAAAATTTGATTGAAATCCATTCATTTTTCTTTCAGTCTACGGTTTCGCTTTAACTGGAAACAACTATTGCTTTTTAGTCTTTCGTGGATTAGTTTTAAAACTTTCATTACACCCGAGCAACGCCGGGCTATGCTGTTAGTATATATATATATATATATATATATATATATATATATATATATATATATATATATATATATAAAAGGGAAGATGTTTGTGTGTGTGTCTGTTTAACTGCCTGTATGTCTGTATTTTTTTCAGCCCTTTTATTTCAGTTTTTGCTTTGAGTTTGGCTCTCAGTAGGTATAATTATAGTTCTTAATCTTAGCGATGATACCATTTACTCAGAGGACTTATTTAGCCTTCAAAATTCAGTTTACAACGAAAAAACTTATTTGATATCGATACTAGGAAATCAAAATTTGACTTACATCCATTCATTTTTCTTTCAGTCTACGGTTTCGCTTTAACTGGAAACAACTATTTCTTTTTAGTCTTTCATGCCAACGTCCAAAGAGTCTGAGCTCCAGGACCATGGATTAGTTTTAAAGCTTTAGTTACCCCCGTGCAACGCCGGACTATACTGCTAGTGTATATATATTTCCGATTGCTTTCATTAGTATATATATATATATATATATATATATATATATATATATATATAATCGTCGATATTTATTAGGTGACTCCAGTTTCTTAAAAGAAATATATTTCATACTATTTTTAGTATTTATTGCCAGGTGGATAATTCTAAATGAAAATAGAATTTTTCTTTTGTTACTATTTCTTTGTAAAATCTTACAAGGCAAGGAAGCAAAGATGAGCTCGTCCGAATCACCGTAAATGTTATTCATTCTTTCATTGATGAAACTGCTGCAGTGTAGGTAATTATTAAATATTTAGAAATTAATTTGATGCACATGTTATCGTGCAGTTTTAACAAAAGAACCATGCAATTTCATTTACAATTATTCACTTGGCAGTAATTACTAAAAAATAGTATGAAATCCATAATTTCTTCTAGAACACTGTGGTGGCCTAATAATTATGGCCGCTAGTGTAGATAGATAGATACCGACAGACTGTTATATATATATATATATATATATATATATATATATAAAGAACGAAGAAAATGATTGCAACTTTCAAAACATTAATTTAAAACAGTGCTCAATATGTGAATAGCGTATTGAATATTTATTATTAATTATACATTAAATCATGTACAAATTACAAACTACTAAAAAACAGTAAATTTTGTTTCGACATTGAAAGAACATGAGGAAAACGTTAGGGAAAACACTGAGAGGAAAGGGAAGAAAGAGAAAAAGGCTAAGAAAGGGAAATTTTAAATTTAGGCCGAAAGTGAATTGGAAAGAAATATAAATATTGGTTACATGGTGTTCGGGCTCAAAAAAAAAAAAAAAAAAAAAAACAAAGAAAAGAAAGAAAGAAAGAAAAAATAGAAATCTAAGAGAAGAACAAAGTGAAAATCTGTGACAGAGTTTTGTGCCGCCTAAGCACGAATTTACACGAGATACTAGATTAGCGACTAGGTCCCACCCTTTTACAGTTAAACAAATAAGATGTAACCGTAAATTCTACTCCAACAGCTTCTTTTCTCGCGCTTCCCGCCTGTGGAACTCCCTTCCACAAGTCTGCTTTCCCGACAGTTACAATCTCCAGGTGTTTAGATGTAGGGTCAATAGACACCTCCTATCACACTAACTCCCAACTATTCTCACAACACTCTCATCTACCCAACCCTCATTCTCGGTATCCTCACCCGCCTATCACCCACCCTCTGTTATTTCCTATATTTAACCAGCCTTTCTCCACTCTACGTAGCCCCCTGCACAGTAGTGGCAGTGACATGCCTTGCTCGGGGTGAAACGCTTATAAAAAAAAAAAATACATTAGGAAACGAAATGGCCTTATCTATATTGTTCGAGATACTGTCTAGTACGGAAGAATCAGAAGAGGAAGGTGAACGGTAGAGAAAGAAAAGATGGCTAACCGAACTTGGTAGACCGAGACACATGTATGAATGTTCTGGAGATTCATGAGAAATCCCCCTAACTGACATAACACCAAGTCTGTGCCTATGTACATTGGACTCCTTCCTGAAGAGGGGAAGGTAACCATGGATATAGAAATCAGAAGAAGGGACAGAAGCGTCCAAATTGGTTTCACTGAAGACCAAGATGTCAGGTGAGTTTACGTGGAGGAAGGACTCAACGCTGCAAACGGGTATATATATATATATATATATATATATATATATATATATATATATATATATATACTAAAATACTCGCTGGTTAGACCAGCAGACTGTATATAAAGAAAATACTCATAACACAAAAAAAAAAAAATTAACTGAATATGTAGGGCTAACAATATGGAAAAGAACGGAACACACACCACTTACTTGCTTCATAGATTTCGACCACGCCGGTCTCTTCGGGTAAAGCTGACTAATTTGTCTAAAGAGACCGGCATGGTTGAAACCTAAGTAGCAAGTAAATAATGTGTGTTACGTCCTTTCACACACACACACACACACACACACACACACACACACACACACACACACACACACACACACAGAAAGACAGAAAAATGAGAGAGCTATGAACAGACTGAGATAGACATGAACAGACAGATTACAGCTAGATAGGTAGCTAACTAGATAGATATATACTAATGTACTGTAATAGATAGATAGGTAGATAGTTAAATATATATAAAGAGAGAGAGAGAGAGAGCAAGAGAGAGAAAGAGATACCTATGGACAAACTGAAATATATAGATAGATGGAGGGGGAGGGAGAGAGATACAGAGCTATGAACATAGATAGATAGATAGATAGATAGATAGATAGATAGATAGATAGATAGATAGATAGATTTGAACAGACTAGGGTAGACAGATACATATGAACAGACTAAGATAGATAGAAAGACAGAAAGATAGATGGAAAGAAAGAAGGAATAGATAGATAGATAGATAGATAGATAGATAGATAGATATGAAGCGACTGTGATAGATAGATAGATAGATAGATAGATAGATAGAAATACTTCGAGATAGATAGATAGATAGATAGATAGATAGATAGATAGATAGGAATACTTCGAGATAGATAGATAGATAGATAGATAGATAGATAGATAGATAGATGAAAAGGAAGAAAAAGATTTATGTGGGGAGATATGTGTAGATAGATAGATAGATAGATAGATAGATAGATAGATAGATAGATACCAGGCGCAATGTAGCCATTACTTTTTCTACAACATTTTGCTTTTGTAAATAAAATGTAATTCCTGTTACACTGAATTTCTATTTTATGTGTTCTTGAAATTTTTGAAACTAAAAATGGGGTACAAGGAAGAAATTATTGAAAAACACTGCCTTGTGTTTATAAGAATGCTGATATTGTAGAGTATACATGTTTCAGATATTGTTCATAGCAGGGGTGATAGTAGGGGCAAACTCTCACAAGCTTCCGTGGCATGCGTCCCAAATATCTTCTGACAATGGAGAATGGGTAAAGGCGAGCAACTGGCGCCTCATAACCAGCTATACGTAGAGATGGAGCTCAACAGTACCTGAAAGGTAGTTAATCTATTCTAGGAGAAGGAAAATCTCCGCCGCCGTGCGGTCATATCCAAAACGCTATGGAAGTAACCCCAGACAGAAAACCAGGATGGATTCCCGAAGGAAGTTTGCTGTCAACTGAATGCGTCGGGCGTGTATTTTCATGCGACAACAAAACTTTCCTCGATAATGGACTTCGACGTTTAGTGCAAATTGTTGGCTTCCGATTGTATTTTACACTGTTTTTCCATGTAGTTATACAGCACAGATCCTTTCAAATAATAGTTTTATGTGCATAAAGCCATTTTGAATGTATGGATGACTATACACGAGATTATCAGAAGATGGGTTAGATGACTATAGTAAATTTAAAGTCAACAATTCTAAAATTAGATTACGCGGAGTATTTTCAATATATTTAAAATTACTGACAACTTAAAAATTACATAAAAACACGTCATTTTCTTAAATTATGTTTTAACATATAAAGTCTTTGTAATATAGCAATAAACGTGTAAACATCTTATTAGTGCTATTTACATTATTCGGACCATTGTCCTCGTCTTTGTTGCTTCTTGTACAACGTTTCGGCCGTTGTATGCTCTGGAATTCTTCAGGTGATAGGAATTTCGAACCAAACCCTTTATTACAATCACTGGGGTATATCATTTTCATCCCTTGCATAAAGCCTCCTTTGGTAGTCATGACTTATCTCCCTCGAACCCTTTAAGTTACTTGTTCACCACTCCTGTAGCCTGGCACTGAACTCGTACAAATGGTAGCAAAGACGAGGACAAGAGTTCGAATAAGTAAATAGTGTAAATACTACCGCATTAAAGAAATATAGACAATTCTCTGTGCAGGGCCCGGAAGTTTTTTTCCGTCTGAATCTATCCTGCACATATATAAATCTATCATTCGCCCGTGTATTGAATACTGCTGCCACATCTGGTCGGGTGCCCCTGCTATTCTCCTCGGGGTGACTATCCCCAACTGTCTTGACGTTGGGGGTCTGAGCCTACCGGTAATTGTTTCCGGACGCAAACCCAAATGCTGGAGGTGCGGAGAGATTGGTCACCTCTCCCCCTCTTGCCCAGAGAAGAAGACCTCTGGAAGCCAAGCCCCTGAAGACCAAAATACCCCTCTGGTCGCTTCTTTGTCAAAATCTGTCCCGCCTGTAGTGGGCATGCCGGCAACCAGGACCGGTGTGGTTGTACCCCCGGTTGGGTCAAAACATCTGCCCTCATTCCCTGAAAAACCCTCGCCTGCTACAAGTGTAGTTACGGAGAAGGAAAAGGAGGAATGGCAGGTTGTTGGTAGGACCAGAGGGAAGCGTCAAGCTGCGGGACCCCAGTCCCCTGATGCTCCCAGGACTAAAGGCACGTACAGCCCCACTCCCTCTACCAGCAAAAAGGGCGACGCCTCGGCCTGGTCCGCACCATCCATAGAAGAACTTAAAAAAATACAAAGGAGAATCTGTAATGTGATCGATACCGACTTGGCAGACCGGCTGCAGTCACTCTCTCACCGGCGTGACATGGCTTCACTGTGCCTCTTCTATAAATACTTTCACGGCTTCTGTTCCGATGAACTTAGATCACTGGTGCCCCCTAGGTACGAATTTGCACGAGATGCGAGATTAGCAACTAGGTCCTACCCTTTTACAGTGAAACCGATAAAATGTAACCGCAATTTCTACTCCAACTGCTTCTTTTCTCGCACTTCCCGATTGTGGAATTCCTTTCCACATACTTGCTTCCCCGACAGCTACAATCTCCAGGAATTTAAATGTAAGGTTAATAGACACCTCTTATCACACTAATTCGCATCCATTCTCTCAAACACTCACCTAGGTACATCCTTACCCGTCTATCACCCTCATTTTGACATTTCCTATATCTGACCACTCTTTCTCACAACCTTCCTCTATGTAACCCCCTGCGCAATAGTGGCAGTGGAATGCCTTGTTTGGGGTGAAATGTTTTAAAAAAATCTTTTTAGTGCTTGTCAAGTGCTTGTCGGGCGTTGAAAGATACTGTTTGTTTTAACATTCATTTTTCTGTTTCTTTTTTTACGTAAAGCAGATAATAGTTGTCAAGCAGATAGTTGTAAAGCAGATAATAGTTGTCAAGTGCTTGTCGTGCGTTGAAAGATACTGTTTGTTTTAACATTCATTTTTCTGTTTCTTTTTTTACGTAAAGCAGATAATAGTTGTCAAGCAGATCGTTGTAAAGCAGATAATAGTTGTCAAGTGCTTGTCGTGCGTTGAAAGATACTGTTTGTTTTAACATTCATTTTTCTGTTTCTTTTTTTACGTAAAGCAGATAATAGTTGTCAAGCAGATAGTTGTAAAGCAGATAATAGTTGTTAAGTGCTTGTCGGGCGTTGAAAGATACTGTTTGTTTTAACATTCATTTTTCTGTTTCTTTTTTTACTTAAAGCAGATTATATTTGTTTCAAATCAGTTTAATTATACTTTCAATCAGTCAATATTTCTTAAATAAAGTTTCAGAAAAGCATATTTTGTTTTTGGAAGATTTTTTAATCAAGAAAATTACATTGCGATGAAAGACGGCTGAAAAAGGCGCTAATCAGCTATTTTAAGAAAAAAAAAATTGATTCTAATCAATATAATTTCTGTTTGAAAAATACACTAGAGAGTAGTTTACTTACTGGAAATAGTAAATTTAATCTTTTAGCGTTCAATTAAAACTAAGATGAAAGCCCAAGAAAACTTTTTCATTTTCAAAAATTAATTTTAAAAATTAGGTATCACGAAAAATGTACACACACACACACACACACACACACACACACACACACACACACACACACACACACACACACCTATATATATATATATATATATATATATATATATATATAAGCATGCGGTGTAGATATAGAAGAATCCAAAGAAGTATCCTGTACATACAGTGGTAGGATAACTCTCTAGGAGAGCTCTAAACATATATATATGCATATAAATACATATAGAGCAAATATAAGAAAAAATTAAGGAAGGCACGTTATTTCATGGTAAATCGGAAGTATGGGCTTATTTTAGGCGAACTATCATCAGCTTCCGTCTTTACTGTGCAGAAGATTTTACACGAATGAAATTCACAAAGACCCCCAAAAAACCGGAATAAAAAACAGGAATAAAAATAAAGATCTTTATTTTTATTCCTGTTTTTGTTTGGGGTGGTGTCATTGTTTGTGAATCTTATTCGTGTAAAAACTTCTGTACAATAAAGACGGAAGCTGATGATGGTTCACCCGAAATAGGCACAAACTGCCGATTTACCATTTTTCTGGAAGTATCTGCATTCCACATCGGAAAAACACATCTTTTGAGGTTAACCACGAGTCGACCCATTTTTGGTATCTTCGTAAGAATGAGAGTGCTGCTCAGCCAGGCCATGTGCCATGTATCGCAACAAGTGATAATCGCACCGGTAAATGTCAGGTGAATACTGCGTATGAGGTACGATTTCCCATAAATGCCTTTCTAAGTAGCTTTTCACACGTTTTTGCAATATGTGGCCTTGCATTGTCATGTTGCAAAATATTTTTTCATGTCTCTGCTCGTATATCAGCCGTTTTTTTTTCTTTAATGCTCGGCTGAAACACATCAATTTTAGTCAATAGAGATCTCTCGGGATGGCTTTGAACAGTTCATAATAAAATACACTCAGCTGATCCCACCAAATGCAGAGCAGAAGCATTATTTTTGAAGCGTCTAAACCACTCATGCATGTTGTTTCGGACAAAGCATAGTCGCCATAATTCTGTGTGCTTCAGCTTCATATTTTTTTGAATAGAGTAGTGAAGTAAAATTCCCTAAAAATACATTTTCTTTGGCATGAAATTCGATATGTTGAACTCTATGAAAAACAATGTTGTTTACACTTCGGCGAAATGACATCCACTTCGGCGAAATGACATACACTTCGGCGAAATGACATACACTTCGGCGAAATGAAATTACAAGCTTGCTTATTGTACTTCCTTATAGATGCACGCAGTTCTGAGAACGCCATCTGTTGTAAAACAGCGAGAGGTCCTAATAAGATATAATTTTGTGATGAATATTATCTGCCAATTGCTATATATATATATTTTCTAAACATATGTTGTTAAATGTAAGAGACAATGAATGTCTATTATGTTTAATCACGAGCCGTTCTAAACGTCGTATTTTTGCTTTATATATATATATAGGGTGTTTTAAAAATAGATGGTATAACTTCAGGATTGTGTTCTTTATATTTAAATCATGAAAAACCTCTCTATGAACGCAAACGCTTGGTTTCTGATATATGCCGGGAAGGAATATCAGGGAAAAGAATAGTATAAGAATAATACTTTACACTGAAGATAGATTAGAAGAGATTTATTATACAACAGTACAATAAACCAATAGACGTTCAAGAACAACCAACGAATAGTAACAGGAATAACGATCAAGTAGAAAATGTCTACGACTATGACGTATGCGTCCGTCTAGTGACGTATGCTTCCGTCTAGTGACCTATGAATATTTATTCGCCTTTCCACTCAAGGCAAAATGTGGCACAAGGCCTTTTTAAAGTGGGATCCCCCGGGCCATATAGCCCGGCCAAAATTTCTAATTTAACCTAGTCGTGACTCCACCCTTCGGCGTAGTCACGACTGGGTCAACGTTCTCCGCCCGAAGGCAGAGGGCTTGACAGTGCACAAAACCGTCAACTGCGAGCGTTGCCAGTCTAGTGACGAATGCTGTATTTACCAACCTTCCCACGCAAGGCTAGATGTGACACAGGGTCTATTTATTGTGGGTCTTCCCGGCCATATAGCCAGGCCAAAAAATGTCTGTCTATTTTTCCCCAGTCGTGATTCTACCCTTCGGTGGAACCACGACTGGGTTAGTGCTCTCTGCTTCCGAGCAGAGAGCGCTCTCTACCCGAAGGCAGAGTGCTGACAGTGTCATAGCGTCGTCAGAATAGTGACGTATGCGGTATTTAACAACCCTCCCACGCAAGGTTAGATGCGACACAAGGTCTTTTTATTGTAGGTGTTCCCGGCCATATAGCCAGGCCAAAAAATGTTTGTCTATTTTTCCCCAGTCGTGACTCCACCCCTCGGCGGAACCACGACTGGGTTGGTGCCCTCTGCTCGGAGGCAGAGAGCTGATATTGTCATAGCGTCGTCAGACTAGTGACGTATGCATTATTTAGCTGTCCCTCCCAGTAAGGGCAACATATGACACATGGTCATTTTATAGTGGGTATTCCCAGCCATATAGCCGGGCCAAAAAATCTCTGTCTATTTTTGCCCAGTCGTGTCTCTACCCTTCGGCGGAACCACGACTGGGTTCATGCTCTCTGCTCGGAAGCAGAGAGCGCCCTCTACCCGAAGGAAGAGGGCTGACAGTGTCATAGCGTCGTCAGGCGAGTGACGTATTGTATTTACTAGCCTTCCCACGCAAGGCCGGATGTGACACATGGTCATTTTATAGTGGGTATTCCCAGCCATATAGCCGGGCCAAAAAATGTCTGTCTATTTTTGCCGAGTCGTGGTTCTACCCTTCGGCGGAACCACGACTGGGTTTGTGCTCACTGCCCGAAGGCAGAGAGCTGACAGTGTCATAGCGTCGTCAGGCGAGTGACGTATTGTATTTACTAGCCTTCCCACGCAAGGCCGGATGTGACACATGGTCATTTTATAGTGGGTATTCCCGGCCATATAGCCGGCCAAAAAATCTCTGTCTATTTTTCCCCAGTCGTGGATCTACCCTTCGGCGGAACCACGACTTGGTTTGTGCTCTCTACTAGGAAGCAGAGAGCGCCCTCTACCCGAAGGCAGAGCGCTGACAGTGTCATAGCGTCGTCAGGCGAGTGACGTATGCTGTATTTACTAGCCTTCCCACGCAAGGCCGGATGTGACACATGGTCATTTTAATGTGGGAATTCCCGGCCATATAGCCGGGCCAAAAATATGTCTGTCTATTTTTACCGAGTCGTGGTTCTACCCTTCGGCGGAACCACGACTGGGTTATTGCTCTCTGCTCGGAAGCAGAGAGCTGACAGTGTCATAGCGTCGTCAGGCGAGTGACGTATGCTGACGTATTCCCCTAGTCACAGTCTTTTATAGACTGGACCATATCCATTACGGGGTAGGATAGGATGTTCCTCTATAACAGTTTTCGAGTTAAAGGCTTTTTAAACATGTGCTAACCAGAATATTTTTTATTTTCCATATTCGAAACATAAAGTGTTTTAGAGTGCTTTATAGAAGTTCAAAATATGTACCGTCTGATCTAATTCAGACATCACATCGACGTTTCATGGACTCACGAACACGCTTCCAAATTCCTGGTTTCGTATTGTCTCCCACACCGTTACAGACCGGTCGCGGAGAGTGTCCATATCATCAAATGGAGACGAATACACCAATCCTTTTAAATGGCTCTGCATGTAAAAATCCAAGGGGTTTAGGTCCGGTTTGAGCACCCTGAGAAAATGGCAGATTTAAAAAATGATAGCTACTCTCCGCTATTTACGCATCGTTCTTCAGTAATTAATTGAACACTCTTGGCTACTGGCGTTTGTTTACATTGATTTATATAAAACGCTAAACGCTAAACTCTGCTTTTCGATCGCCAGTAGCTGAGAGGTAGAAGCTCTGACTGATGTCAATTCAGTCGAGTTTCAATCCCGGCTGGAAGCAATCGGATATCTAGCCGTACTGATGCGATGTGATACAGCGAAACAGGACTGTCTACAGATGAATTTATATATATATATATATATTGTGTGTCGAGGCAGAAGATAATTTTCTAAATATATACAGACAATGAATGTCTATTATGTTTAATCATGAGCCGTTCTAAACATCGTATTTTGGCTTTAATTTCAGGCGAAAATAAAGACAAAAATTCTCTAACATTTGGATAATTTTTTATAAGTTTTTTGTTAAGCCTTTTACTGTGAAACCAACTTCTACTCCATCAGCTTCTTTTCTCGCACTTCCCGCCTGTGGAATTCCCTTCCGTTTACTTGCTTCCCCGACAGCTACAATCTCCAAGAATTTAAATGTAAAGTCACTAGTCATCACTTATCTCACTTAATTGCATCCTCTCTCTCATGCTCCTTTCTCCGTCCACTCCACTCTCATCAGTATTCTAATCCTTTTCTTACCTACTTTCTGATAACCCTTATAAACTATCCCTTTTCCCTATAACTTTTTTCCTATATAAACTTCTGCGCACCAGTGGCAGTAAACTGCCTTGCTTGGGGCCATATGATTATAATATATATATATATATATATATATATATATATATATATATATATATATACGAAAAAATCTAAAGTGAGCCACAACCTACCGCGGTTTCACCCTACGGATCGTCAGGGAATGACGGTCCGTAGGATGAAACCGCGGTAAGTTGTGGCTCACTTTAGATTTTTTCGTGTTTTTGCTCTACTATTGTATTTTCGTACTTTCGTATTGAGCACTTTTTCTAGTGTTTAGGTTCCGTTTGGTTTTTTTTTCTTTACTGAGGATACTTGACAGTTTGTTCTTGTTCCGCTGGTAACTTTTTTCTCCCCCATTATCCGACGACATAGTACGCCGGATTTTAACGGATTTAGGTTCTGTTTGTTAACATCTTTTCGAAGGTTTAGATTAGTGTAAACTTACGGAGTCTAGTTAATTATTATATATATATAAAGAGGGATATGATATAGGGATGTCAGGAAGTGGGTAAGAGAAGGATGAGAATATATATAAATATGTATGTGAAAAGTGTATGTATATATATATATATATATATATATATATATATTAATAATAATAATAATAAAACCGACTCTGTACGTATTCTAATCTTAAAATGTTACACAAGTAATTTTTAAAGACCACGAATAACCAGCAGAATCTAACTCCGTTATTGTCCTCGGCTATAGAGCTTTGGACAAAGAGGGAAAAAAAAAAAAAAGAAAACTGCGTAGGACCGACAATACATACAGTTCTTCATAGCAAAGAAAAAAAAACCCTCAAACGGAACGAACCACCATTAACGCTAGAACAGAAATATTAAATAAGTGTAGAATGCACAAAATAAAGTTTCTTGCTTAGTGTATCGGACCTTAACGTGAACCCCCCCCACTCCCAATTTTTTTTTTTTTTCCTCAAACAACCCCTTCCCCCAAATGGGTTAGTCTTTAATAGGTGTCTATTTATTTGATTAGTCCTTGGTCTGCCTTTGCCCTGACGAGCCGTTGTGCGAAACCGCGGTAGGTCTTGGCGATCTTGCGATTTTTTTCGTGTATATATATATATATATATATATATATATATATATATATATACGTATATATATGCAATTTGTTATATATATTATATTAATTATATATTATATATGCGCGGTACTTATTTGAAAGCGCTCAATATCAGTGATAGAGCTGACATATTCATATAGATAGGTGTGAGTTTGTGATCCTGTGTTTCATTTGTATGACGATTGCAAGAGCGTGAAACCCAGGTTCACAAACTCACACCTATCTATCTATCTCTATCTATCTATCTATCTATCTATCTATCTATCTATCTATCTATCTATCTCACCTAATTTTGTTCGTATCTATCTATCTATCTATCTATCTATCTATCTATCTATCTATCTATCTATCTCACCTAATTTTGTTCGTATCTATCTATCTATCTATCTATCTATCTATCTATCTATCTATCTATCTAGTATAAAGTACTATATTAAAGTCACGGAAATATTGCATTGAAATAAATTCATTAACACCTTATATCCAGTATATATATCAAAAATATTTTCACACGAAAACAAGAAGAAAAACCTATAAAAACGTATGTCCAAAATGGCGATCATTCCTTGGGATTTGTTTTAAGAGAAGGAACCTTTCCTCTGAAACAAATTCTAATGAATCTTTCTCCATGAGGAAGGAAGCCAGTTCAAATCACTGACTGCCAGACGCTTTCAAATCCACCTACACCGTGTCAAATGATTTCGCCGGTCCCCATAACACGTTGATGAGGCGTATCTGCATTATTAATGTCTGCTACATCAGCAAATTGTTTTAGGTTGCCCCAGAAATCTAATCTAAACTTATTTATAAATGGTACTTTGTGTGTATGTGTGCGTGTATGTGTGTGTCTTTGTGTGTGTGTCCGTCACCTATAGAGTCCGAAACGGCTGAACCGATTTACTTGAAAATTTACACAGTTGTGCTATAAGCCTCTGCGAGTGTTTTTAGCTAGGTTTTGTGTCCAGGTACCCCGGATAAATACCGAAAATCGATAATCGAAAAAATCGGGTTATAGAAGGAGTGGTCCTATTTTAATCAAATTTGATACACTTATAGACAAAGACATAACAAACGATATTCAGAAGTTTCAAGGTTGCAGTTCTTACAATAGTGCAGAAAATCGATAATATATATATATATATATATATATATATATATATATATATATATATATATATATAAAGGGCAAGATGTTTGTGTGTGTGTCTGTTTATCTGCCTGTATGTCTGTTTTTTTCAGCCCTATTATTTTAGTTTTTGCTTTGGGTTTGGCTATAGGTAGGTATAATTTTAGTTCTTAGTCTCAGCCATGATACCATTTACTCAGAGGACTTATTTAGCCTTCAAAATTCAGTTTACGACAAAAAAAACAAACTTATTTGATATCGATATCAGGAAATCAAAATTTGACTTACATCCATTCATTCTTCTTTCAGTCTACGGTTTCGTTTTAACTGGAAACAACTATTGCTTTTTAGTCGTTCGTGCCAACGTCCAAAGAGTCTGAGCTCCAGGACCATGGATTAGTTTTAAAGCTTTCATTACACCCGAGCAACGCCGGACTATACTGCTAGTAAAAAAAAAAAAAAAAAAAAAAAAAAAAGATTTAGGGCGAGAACATAAGAGCAGAATATGAAGAGGAAGACACAAATAGCAACAACAAAAACAAACCGGAAAGAAGGAAGGAAGTAAGGGAGGAAAAAGAGAAAAAAGACAGGTAAGAGAAATTAAAAATACATGAAAAAAACAAAGCAGCAACAGAAAAAAAAATGAAAAAGAGGAAGAAGATGAAGAGCAATAAAGGAAGGAAGATAAACATGAGTAGGAAGATAAAAGAAGAAGAGGCGGAAGGAGAAAAAAGAAGAGGAATAATAATAATATGATGATGTGGACGAGGAAGAGGTAGAAGAAGAAGACGAAAAGGAAGAAAAATAAAAGAAGGCGGAAGAGGAAGAAAAAGGAGGAAGTAGAGAAGGAAGATAAAGAATAAGAAAAAGATGAAGATAAAAAGAAGAATAGGAAGGTGAAAAGCAGAAAAAGAGAAAGAAGAAAAGGAGAAAGAGAAAGACAACGAGGAAGAAGAGGAAGAAGAAGAGGAAAGAAAAGAAGAGAAGGGAGAAGAAGGAGAAGAAGAGGAGGAGAAGAAGAAAAAGAAAGAAACTGAGGAAGAGAAGGAAGTAGAAGGGAAAAAGAGGAGGAAGAATAACTTAAAGAAGAACATAAGGAGGAGAAAGAAGACGAGAAAGAAAGAACACAAGAAGAGGAAGGAAAAGATAAGTTAGAAGAAGAAGACGAAAAAGAGAAAGAGAAGAAGATAAAGAAAAGGAAGAAGAAAAAGAAAAAAGAAGAAGAAGATAAAGAAGAGGAAGAAGAAGTTGAAAAAGATGAAGATGAAGAAGAAGAAGAGGTAGAGAAAGAAGAAGAAAACGAGAAAGCACGAGGAAGAAGAAAAGGAAAGAAAAGAAGAAGGAGAAGAAGTTGTTGTCGTCGTCGTCGTTTTCCAGAAACATATTGGTAGAATAAAGAGAGAAAGAACGAACTAAAAAAAAGGGAAGAAAAGAAAGATAGTCAAGTAAATATTAAGGGAAAATAATAATATAAGAAACAACAAAGCAGCAGAAGCAGCAGAAGAAGCAGCAGCAATAGTAGCAGCAGTAGCAGCAGAAACAGCAGCAGCAGAAGCAGCAGCAGCAGCAATAGTAGCAACAGCAGCAACAGCAGCAGCAAAAGAAGAAGCAGAAGAAGAAACACAAGACAAGGAAGGTGAGTAGAATAAAGCAAATTGGTGAGGAAAGAAGGAAAGAATGAAGGAAAGAAGAAGAAGAAGAAGAAGAAGAAATAGAACAAGAAGGAAGTATAAGAAGAAAAAGTAGAAGAAACGTAAGATAAGGAAGGTGAGTAGAATAAAGCTAATTAGTGAGGAAGGAAGGCGAGAAGAAAGGAAAGAAGGAAGGAAAGAAGAAGAAGAAGAAGAAGAAGAAGAAGAAGAAGAAGAAGAAATACAACAAGAAGGAACTATAAGAAGAAAAAGAAGGAGAAGAAACATAAGATAAGGAAGGTGAGTAGAATAAAGTGAATTGGTGAGGAAAGAAGGAAAGAATGAAGGAAAAGAAGAAGAAGAAGAAGAAGAAGAAGAAGAAATAGAACAAGAAGGAAGTATAAGAAGAAAAAGTAGAAGAAACTTAAGATAAGGAAGGTGAGTAGAATAAAGCTAATTAGTGAGGAAGGAAGGCGAGAAGAAAGGAGAGAAGGAAGGAAAGAAGAAGAAGAAGAAGAAGAAGTACAACAAGAAGGAACTATAAGAAGAAAAAGAAGGAGAAGAAACATAAGATAAGGAAGGTGAGTAGAATAAAGTGAATTGGTGAGGAAAGAAGGAAAGAATGAAGGAAAGAAGAAGAACAAGAAGAACAAGAAGAAGAACAAGAAGAAAGTATAAGAAGAAAAAGGAGAAGAAACATAAGATATGGAAGGTGAGTAGAATAAAGCGAATTGGTGAGGAAGGAAGGAGAGAAGGAAGGAGAGAAGGAAGGAAAGAAGAAGAAGAAGAAGAAGAAGAAGAAGGAAGTATAAGAAGAAAAAGAAGGAGAAGAAACATAAGATAAGGAAGGAGAGTAGAATAAAGCTAATTAGTGAGGAAGGAAGGAGAGAACGAAGAAGAAGAAGAAGAAGAAGTTGAAAGATTGACAGGAAGGAAGGGAACGAAAGACAAAAGTAAAGAAAAGTCAGTGAAGTTACCATTTATGTTTGAAGTATTCGTAAAAGAAATCATTGGATCACAAGAATTTCTAACGAATCGTCATGAATAATAAATAAATACTGAATGGCGGACTGAGTGAATGAAAAGAGAGAAAAGGAACCGACATATGAAAAGAAGAAGTAAGTGGATGGCGGAGAAAGAGATGGAGAATTCGAAAGAAATAAATAAATAAAGAAAGAAAGAGAAAACTTGAAGAAAGACGGTAAGAAGTACAGAGAAGAAAGAGAATAAATGAAAAACAAAAAAGAAAAAGTAGAAGGAAGAAGAATCAAAGATATAGCAAAAAGCATGAAGAAGAATAAGGAGTCAAGAAGGAAAGAATAAAAAGAAAGGAATAAAGAAAGAATGAAGTACAGTTTCGAAAGACAACAGACGAAGAACATCGAAAGAATTACAGAGAAAAAGAAAAAATACGAAGAAAGATGTGGGATAAAGAAAAAATGAATAAGAATAAAAGAGCAGTAAAGACAGTGTAGATGAAGGAAAGGAAAGAAGAGGAAAAAGAAAAAGAAAAAAGAAAAAAGAAAGATATTGAATGTAAAGGAAAAAGCATAAGATAAGGAAGGTGAGTAGAATGAAGAGAATTGGTGAGGAAGGAAGGAAGGAAGGAAGGAAGGAAGGAAGGAAGGAAGGAGAAGGGGAAGAAGAAGATGAAGGAGAAGGAAGTATAAGAAGAAAAATAAGAAGAAACATAAGATAGGGAAGGTGAGTATAATAAATAAAGCGAACTGGCGATGAAAGACAAAAAGAAGGAAGGAAAGAAGAAGAAGAAGAAGAAGAAGAAGAAGAAGAAGAAGAAGACGGAAATATAAGAAGAAGAAGAAGAAGGAGAAGAAGCATAAGATAAGGAAGGTGAGTAGAATAAATCGAATTGGTGAGGAAGGAAGGAAGGTAAGAAAGAAGGAAAAAATAATAATAAGAAGACTAAAGAACGCAAGAAAGATAATGAATGTATAGAAAAGAAAGAAAATAACATAAATAAGGTGGAAAGATGAAAGTGAATATTTCGGAAAGGAAGGAAAGAAGTAGAAGAAAAAGAAGAAAAATGAAGTATAAGAAGAAAAATAAGAAGGAACACAAGATAAGGAGGGTGAGTAGAATAAAGCAAATTAGTGAGAAAGGAAGGAGCGAAGGAAGGAAAGAAGGAGAAGAAGAAAAAGAAGAAGAATGAAGTATAAGAAGAAGATGAAGGAGAAGAAGCATAAGAGAAGGAAGGTGAGTAGAATGAAGAGAAATGGTGAGGAAGGAAGGAAGGAAGGAGAAGGGGAAGAAGAAGAAGAAGGAGAAGGAAGTATAAGAAGAAAAACAAGAAGAAACATAAGATAGGGAAGGTGAGTAGAATGAAGAGAAATGGTGAGGAAGGAAAGAAGGAAGGAAGGAAGGAAGGAAGGAAGGAGAAGGGGAAGAAGAAGATGAAGGAGAAGGAAGTATAAGAAGAAAAATAAGAAGAAACATAAGATAGGGAAGGTGAGTATAATAAATAAAGCGAACTGGCGATGAAAGACAAAAAGAAGGAAGGAAAGAAGAAGAAGAAGAAGAAGAAGAAGAAGAAGAAGAAGAAGAAGAAGAAGACGGAAATATAAGAAGAAGAAGGAGAAGAAGCATAAGATAAGGAAGGTGAGTAGAATAAATCGAATAATGAAGAAGAATGAAGTATAAGAAGAAGAATGAAGTATAAGAAGAAGAATGAAGTATAAGAAGAAAAATAAGAAGGAACATAAGATAAGGAGGGTGAGTAGAATAAAGCAAATTAGTGAGAAAGGAAGGAGCGAAGTAAGGAAAGAAGGAGAAGAAGAAAAAGAAGAAGAATGAAGTATAAGAAGAAGATGAAGGAGAAGAAACATAAGAGAAGGAAAGTGAGTAGAATAAAGCGAATTAGTAAGGAAGGAAAGAAAGAAGGAAGGGAAGAAGAAGATGAAGAAAAAGAAGAAGAAGGATGTTTAAGTAGAAGATGAAGGAGAAAATCATAAGACAAGGAATGTGTGTAGAATAAAGCGAATTAGTGTGAAAGGAAGGTGAGAAGGAAGGAAAAAGAAGAAGTAGAAAAAGAAGAAGGAAATATAAGAAGATAATGAAGGAGAAGATGAAGAAGAAAGAACGCAAGAAAGATACTGAATGCAGAGAAAAGAAAGAAAATAACATAAATAAGGTGAGAAGATGAAGGTGAATATTTTGGAAATGAAGAAAGAAAAAGATGAAAAATGGATGATAGATACTGAATGCAGTGGAAATAAAAATGTAACAAAGAATGAAGAGAAAAATCAATCGAATAAATAAAATGAATGAAAAGAACGAAAGAGAATTTCAATGAACATGAAAGAAGAAAAGGAAAGAAAATTGAAAGAACGAAATAATTGAAAGAAAGAAATAATAATAATAATAATAATAATAATAATAATAATTAAAGTAGCAAGAAGAAAAGAATTGAGACATCAAAGATGGAAATAAAAAAAACAAAGAAGAAAAACGTTTCCTTCTTTTCACGAAAAGCAAGCGGAAGTTTTAATAGACGAAGAAAAAATCCCGAAAAAACACAAAGGAAAGAAAGAAAAGAAAGAAAAAAAAAAGCAAGAACGAGAGAAAGAAAGAATTACTACAAAGAAAGAGAATAGATGAAAAGAACGAAAGATTTGAGTACACAAAAATTAAATAAGTATAAAACTCTTTATGAGTAATGACAGTTTTGCAAAAATCTTTTTTTTTTTGGTTCGTTTGATTAAAAGACCCTTCTAAATCTAGTACAAAGGAATTCTTACCAAATTAGTACCTCACAAGACTAGAACTAACAATAATTCTCTTCTCCCATAAATGTACATTTTCTTTTGAAAGAGAGTCTTTGAATTGTTGGTCATTGCATCTTGCAACTTCAAAGGCTACTAACGTTACCAAATAGCAACTAGAATGTTCCTTCGTTTTCCATCAAATAAAACTGTGTCTGTTTTACAAGTAAACACTCGAGGCAATTTAGAATTACAAACACTTTCCCGGGCTAACAGTCTGTATACACTGAAGCAATTTTTATTTGCTGGTCGAAATTGAGAAACGCTTTCCGAAACCAATAAAAAAAAATGGCGTCTCGTCTGCATCCAGACGGGAAAAATTATTCAATCAGAGATAATATTAAGCATATAACAGTCTATTTTATCAGTAAATAATGGTTTAATTCCTGATCACTGATCAAAATCTCTTCACAACGTCCTATTCCTTGTAGCTATTAATAAATTTTTGTCTACAGTATTTACGCTATTCGGATTATTGTCCTCATCTTTCCTGTCATTTGTACGACGTTTCGGCCGTTGTACGCTCCGGTCTTCTTCAGGTGCTTGGAATTTCGTACCTTTCGTACAATCTAGGGTATATCATTCTCATCCCTTTTATCTCTTTTTTATTGATAGTCATGAGTTATCTCCCTCTAACCCAGTAAGTTACTTGTTCACCACTGCTCTAGCCTGGTACTGAACTCACAACTCTTTGGGTCAAGTCACAGGAACTAACCAACGTGTATATCCACTGGGCCATCAATCACGCATTGTAATTTTTAATAGTTAGTCTTTTCTTCTCGCTTTTCTTCTCTATTTTAAGTAGGAGTTTTTTTTTTATAGTTTTCTTTCTGTGCCTGCTATTAACACTGTGTTACATGTATATCATAAGTTGGTGAGACTGTAGCCGCCAATAATGATAGAGTTTCTAGTTTACTCAGCAGCACTGTATAGGTTGAAAATATCCGGTGAGAAGACCCATCCTTGTCTTACACCTCTTCTAGTTTTGTACATAAGCTGAACCCATTTTCTATCCGACTGAAGATGGCTTGCTGATAATATATGTTCTTGATTATTCCAATCAGTCAGTGACGTGCCACAGGTGATACGGCCATATCACGTTGAATACACCGGTTCTCGCTCGATCACCGAAGTTAAGCAACTTTGAGCCTGGTCAGTACTTAGATGGGTGACCGCTTGGGAATACCAGGTGCTGTAAGCGTATAGTGACGGATGTGCGTTGTGGTGCAGTGGACATCGGCTCGGAAAGAGAAATCGGTGAGCCGAGTTCGAATTCCAGTTGAATGCCCTGCAGTCACTTGCGCGCTGGTACCCTTGGGAAAGGTATTAATCCGTCCTTTCCCTCCAGTTATGGGTTAAATAACAGGGTAGGACTTGGGACCCTGCCCTTAAACAAATCCCAATGAGACTTGCTCCGTCAGGGAGGAAGCTGGCTCAACCCGACTAGGGTGAATGCGACATACATACATACATACATACATACACAGGTGATACACGCTTGGGCGAGAGCAGATTATACCGTAGCAGGTAACCAGTACATTCTGTGGTAGACTGGTTGCCAGCTAAGGATATAGAACCCAAACTGTCCTGTTATTTAACCCATAACTTGAGGGAAGAGACGGATTAATACCTTTCCCAATGGTATTTGCGCGTAAATGAATGCAAGGAAATCAACTGGAATTCGAACTCGGCTCCCCGATTTCTCGTTCCAGGTTGATAATGATTAACTACCTGATGAGACATTGTTCTTTCAATGTCGAAACAAAGTGTACAATTTTGTAGTAGATTGTAGTTTGTACATGTTCTAAAGTATAATGTATAATAAATATTCATTGCTCTATTTTTATATTGAGCACTGTTTTAAATTAACGTTTTGAACGTTGCAAATATTTTCTTCGTTTCTTATTCATTTGGATATATCGTTCATTCAGTAATGAATTGAACACTCTCGGCTACTAGAGTGTGTTTACATTGTATATAACACACTAAAGTCCGTCTTTCTCTACCGACCGCCTATAGCTGAGAGGTAGACTCGCCGACTGATGTTAATTCAGTCGGATTTCAATCCTGGCTAGAAGCAATCAGATGACTAACCGTCTAACCGTACTGATGAGCTGTGATATATATATATATATATATATATATATATATATATATCACACACACACATATATATATATATATACATATATATATGCAAAAAGATGGCATATAAATTTATTTATATAATACAACAGTTCTGGAGGAATTAATCTCAAAGTTGAATATACCATGCAATAATATGCAATTCATATGTATTGTGAAATATTTTTTGCTTGTTTTTGTCTCACCCGTTGCTTGCGACAAGCCTCGTTGCCGAAGCAAGTCATCTTCTGTGCTCACAATATATGTCTACTAATATAGTCAGTCAACATAAGCGATAGGGTGTGCGGGACATTCCGCTACAACAACCAATGTCTTCTCATTCCAGTCATGGGCTAAATAGTAGGACATATTAAATTACAAAGCCTTGGTTAGCAACCAGCCAACCGCAGAAAGAAATGGCAACCTACTGCGTGAAAATTTTCTGCCTAGTCAGTCACGGATCCAAAGAGACATGATCGTTCAAGCGTGCATTACGTATAGCACTTAACTGACTAAGCAACGGGTGAGACAAAAACAAGCAAAAGATATTTCCAAATACATATGAACTTGTATATTATTGCATGGTATATATATATATATATATATATATATATATATATATATATATATATATATATATATATATTCTGACCAATTTACCCATCAAAGAAAAAGTATTCAACTTTGAGATTAATTCCTCCAGAACTGTTGTATTATATAAACAAATTTATATACCATTTTTTTGTATATATATATATATATATATATATATATATCACAGCTCATCAGTACGGTTAGACGGTTAGTCATCTGATTGCTTCTAGCCAGGATTGAAATCCGACTGAATTAACATCAGTCGGTGAGTCTACCTCTGAGCTATAGGCGCTCGGTAGAGAAAGACGGACTTTATTGTGTTATATACAATGTAAACACACTCTACTCTGTTCACTTCTCTACGTCCGAGCAGAGAAGGAACCAAGCGGGGCTCCATCGAATGGTAGAGACTCGCTTGGGTTCATAAAACAAGAGCCCCGACCCAGTTTAAGTTGGGATAATTTTGGCTGAGCTTAAGGGACTCGGAGTTCCCATATGAATCGACCTCGTCTCACACTTACCTCAGTGGGAAGGCGGCAAATACCTTGCCTCGACAACGAAGTTTGCTTGCAGACAGTAATCAGTCTGGAGCAAGCAATTTTGTTCATCTCAAGCTCATTCTTCTTCCCCTTCTATGTGCCGTGTTTTTCAAGACATTGGCGATCATGGCTCTCCACAATTTCCTGGTCATTGTAGCTCTTAATATATATTGTCTTTTTGTTATTTCACCCAATCTTTTCTCTGCCATCCAATTACACTCATTTTTCTTTTCCTTCTATCTGCCATGTTCCTTCAAGACATTGGCGATCATGGCTCTCCACAGTTTCCTAGTCTTTGTAGCTTTTTTAAATTTTATTTAAATTTTTGTTATCTGTCTTCATGCTTTCTCTTCAATCCAATCACTCAAATTCATTCAAATTTCGGCCTTTAGAATTTCATCAGACTAAATTGGTTATGTTGATGATGACGGCCATGAGTGACGAAATTTGTCACCAGTAAACTTTTCCACTTTGTCCTACAATTTACGCACAAATATATATATATATATGTGTGTGTGTAAAGATCTATCGTAGGTCCTACGCTCTTTCTGATCTACATTAATGATCTCCCTGATGCCATAAGTTCCCAAGTAGGTATGTACGCCGATGATACCACAGTTTACTCTCGCCTCGATCAAAAATCTGATGTGGGCGACAAAGCGAACCTCGCTGCCGAGATTGAGAAGGACTTCCAATCCGTAGTGGACTGGGGCAAGAAATTTTAATGCTTCCAAAACGAAGTTGCTATCAATTAACTATCATAGACAATCGCTCCTACCTCCCATTAGCATGGAACAGGCTTGCTTCCCAGAGAGTAAACATTACACCTCCTTGGTCTCACACTCACAGCGGAAATCAAGTGAAATGACTATATCGAATCCATCGCTAAATCCGCTGCTATGAAAGTCAGTTCTCTGTGCAGGGCCCGGAAGTTTTTCCCGTCTGAATCTATCCTGCACATTTATAAGTCTACAATCCGCCCGTGTATTGAATACTGCTGCCACATCTGGTTGGGTGCCCCTGCTATTCTCCACGGGGTTCTTGACAAAATACAACGGAGAATCTGTAATGTGATCGATACCGACTTGGCAGACCGCCTGCAGTCACTCGCTCACCGGCGTGACGTGGCTTTTCTGTGCCTCTACTATAGATACTTTCACGACTTCTGCTCCGATGAACTTAGATCACTGGTGCTCCCTAGGTATGAACTTGCTCGAGATACTAAATTAGCTACTAGGTTCCACCCTTTTACTGTGACACAGATAAGATGTAACCGCAATTTCTACTCCAACAGCTTCTTTCCTCGCACTTCCCGCCTGTGGAATTCCCTTCCATACACTTGCTTCCCCGACAGCTACAATCTTCAGGAGTTTAAGTGTAAGGTCAATAGACACCTCCTAACACACTAACTCGCATCCATTCTCTCAAACACTCTTCCCATCTACCCAACCCTCATCCTCGGTATCCTTACCCGTCTATCACCCTCCTTCGGACATTTCCTATATCTTACCACTCTTTCCAATCACTTATGTAACCCCCTGCGCAATAGTGGCCATGGAATGCCTTGCTTGGGGTGAAATGATTAAAAAAAAGAAAAAGTATGTGCGTATGTCTGCGTGCGTGCGTGTGTGTGTTTGTGCATATCTATCTATCTATCTATCTATCTATCTATCTATCTATCTATCTATCTATCTATCTGTCTCGAAGTATTCCTATCTATCTATCTATCTATCTATCTATCTATCTAAGTCTGTTCTTAGTTCATTATCTATCTATCTATCTATCTATCTATCTATCTATCTATCTGTCTCGAAGCATTCCTATCTATCTATCTATCTATCTATCTATCTATCTATCTATCTATCTATCTATCTGTCTCGAAGCATTCCTATCTATCTATCTATCTATCTATCTATCTATCTATCTATCTATCTATCTAAGTCTGTTCTTAGTTCATTATCTATCTATCTATCTATCTATCTATCTATCTATCTATCTATCTATCTATCATTTGCCCAACTCACTTTCTTCTGAAAGAGAGAGATAGAGAGAGATAGAGAGAGATAGAGAGAGAGAGATAGATAGATAGAGAGAGATAGAAATAGAGAGAGAGACAGAGAGAGAGAGATAGATAGAGATATATATAGAGAGAGATAACTAACGTCAGCTTTCGACTGATGATATATTTTTTTTGCGTACGAGCGTGTGTTTATTGACCTGCCATGGGAACTCTGTGCTTAATTCCCAGGCAGGCTTTATGCTCCTGTCTTGTATTCAGGGTCAGATGTTGGGGGTTGTTTGTTGGCTAATGGACGGCCAGTTGTTCAACACCATTTCGTGCTACACACGGTGGGTCCATGGTTTCTCTGCAGCTCTCTTCATCTTTGCTGGCTGGATGCACCCTGTGACCTTTGGTGGTTCTAAGCCTCTTAGAAACACAGAAAACTGAGCGTCTTCCAGAGCAATATCTCTGAAATCTATAATCCGGACCTTAATCTATCTCTTGTATCGATTGGTCAATCGATCGTTAGGTATATCTATTAAGAGAATGAGACGCAGACATCGACAAAGCGAATGAAAGCGGTAAGGACGGAGAGATCAGAAAAAAAGCGAGAGAGGCAAATCATAGATAGATAGATAGATAGATAGATAGATAGTAATACTTCGAGATAGAATATGTGCAGCTCTGATCCGATTAGAATTTCGAACATAGATACGACAGAGAGATCAGAAGAAAGTGAGTTGGGCAAATTATATATATATATATATATATATATAGATAGATAGGAATACTTCGAGACAGATATATAGAATAACTATATAGATAGATAGATAAGAACAGAATGCGATCAATCGATAGATAGATAGATAGATAGATAGATAGATAGATAGATAGATAGTAATACTTCGAGATAGATAGAATAACTAGCTAGCTAGATAGATCGATAAGAACAGAATAACACAGATAGATAGATAGATAGATAGATAGATAGATAGATAGATAGATAGATAGATAGATTCGAATACTTCAAGACAGATTTATAGGAAAGCTATCTATCTATCTATCTATCTATCTATCTATCTAGCTAGCTAGCTAGCTAGCTAGCTAGCTAGCTAGATAGATATATAGTAATACTTCGAGAAAGATAGATAAAATAACTAGATAGATAGATAGATAGATAGATAGATAGATAGCTAGCTATAATATGAGCAGCTATGACCCGATTAGAATTTTGAACGTACATACTTACAGTTTGACTTTCGATAAAACGCATCAATTTTACTCGCTTCTCTCGTTCCACTTGTTCAATTCTAACTGCATATTTTGCAGACTTTACCGTCAAACGATTTTCTTAAAAATCCTTTCTATCGAATCATTGACCGAGCCGAGGTTTAGTGAGCAAAAAATCGTTGGCAAATTTGATGCAGCAATATACACCCAACTTGCAACCAGTTCGTCGTCTGGATTCCCAGGCTGTGATTTGTTGTGCTGACCTGGACGAAGATTAAACATTGTCCAGTTTTAATGGGTTTACTTTTATCCCAAGGTCTTTCCATTTCTCTTTGTTTATGCGCAGTTTAATTCCTTATCGTGTTCATTGTAACGTTCAATAAGAATACGAAAATAAATTCTTCATACCTAAAACTATTCAATTCCAGTCACTCTTATGGCAGCGATTCCCAAACTGGGGGAAATTTTCCCCTAGGGTGAAATTTGAAGCTACCAGGGGAGAAAAAAATTGAAAATCCTCGTTCTGTTTTCCACAATTTACCTTTGTGAGTCAGGATTTTCTACTTTACTCACAATCAAGCCCAAAGCACGAAACCGACTGGGGGTGGAATATGACATATGTTGCGCGCTTGCCAAAACTAACTCTGGTGTTGATACACTGATGCACAATAAGCAGCATCACCCTTCTCACTAATTTAATTCTGAAGTAGAAGAGCAAACAAAAGTTCTTTTATTTGTTACTAACCGTTCTCTATGGCTATGATTAGTTGTTACTAACTGCTCTCTATCCACTTTACTCTGTAACTATAAGTTTATCAGTATATTTGTACATTTGAAAAATAAATTAGTAAATAGTCTCAGTGTGTTTTAACTGCTGTTTCTCTCATACACATGAAAGGAGAAATCTGGATGGTTGAACTGGGTGTAGGGGGAGATGACAGAAATAAGTTTGGGAATCACTGTAGATGTCCGCATTGGTAGTTGGATTCAACATCAGTGGCATATCCCCATTTCTGAAGGTTGGCTCTACAGCTGCTCGGGATACGGTTCAGGCTGGATCAGAAGGGTCAGGCAACGCTGTAATCAGTCGGGAGGGATTCTGTTGGGCTAAGGATGAAGCAAAGATAAGAGAGAGAGAGAGAGAGAGAGAGAGAGAGAGAGAGAGAGAGACACACACACATTTTAGATTAGTATTAATTAGTTACTAAGTGCTCTCTATCCACTTTACTTTGTAGCTATGAGTTCATCAGTATATTTGTACATTTGAAAAATAAATTAGTAAATAGTCTCAGTGTGTTTTAACTGCTGTTTCTCTCATACACATGAAGGGGGAAATCTGGATGGTTGAACTGGGTGTAGGGGGAGATGACAGAAAAAACTTTGGGAACCACTGTAGATGTCCGCATTGGTAGTTGGATTCAACATCAGTGGCATATCCCCATTTCTGAAGGTTGGCTCTACAGCTGCTCGGGATACGGTTCAGGCTGGATCAGAAGAGTCAGGCAACGCTGTAGTCAGTCAGGAGGGATTCTGTTGGGCTAAGGATGAAGCAAAGATAAGAGAGAGAGAGAGAGAGAGAGAGAGAGAGAGAGAGAGAGAGAGAGAGAGAGAGAGAGATTTTAGATTAGTATTAATTAGTTACTAACTGCTCTCTATCCACTTTAATCTGTAACTATAGGTTCATCAGTATATTTACACATTTGAAAAATAGATTAGTAAATAGTCTCAGTGTGTTTTAACAGCTCTTCCTGTTATACACATGAAGGGGAAATCTGGGTGGTTGAACTGGGTGTAGGGGGAAATGACAGAAAAAAGTTTGGGAACCACTGCATCGAACTCGTAAGATGAGCATTGTGGTGCAGTATATAACGGCTCGGAACGAGAAATCGGAGAGCTGAGATCGAATTCTCGCTTAACTGGTTGCATTTACTTACGCGGAGACGTAGATGATACAGTGCTGGTAGCTGACACGGAAAGAAAACTACAAGACCTCCTAAAAAAAGGTAGATGAAGAAAGTCAAAAGAAAAGACTACAAATAAACCACAAGAAAACTAAATGTGTGATCATCGGCAAACAGATAAGCCCCAAATGCCAATTACAGGTTGGGGATACTAAAATAAAGTAAGGACAAAAGTTTAAATATGTGGGAAGATTTCTAACGAAAGACGAAAAATGGGACACTGAGATCCGAAGACAAATTAGAATGGCCAAGAACGCATCCCATAAGCGACAGGAAAAAACATTTTGTTAAGTAATTTAGAATTATTAATATGGCTGAAGATGACTATATATATATATATATATATATATATATATATATATATATGTGTGCCATGCAATAATATACAAGTTCATATATATATATATATATATATGTGTGTGTGTGTGTGTGTGTGTGCGTGCGTGTGTGTGTGTGCAATCATGTCAAATATGTAGAATGAGAAGATAACACAAAAAGTATCTATTTAATATAATATATTAGAGACAGATTTATTTAGAAGGCTCAATGAATATTATTCAGAGCAATATCATGTACATAAAAAGAAAATGGACATTTCATCTAAAGCTGTCATAAACTATAATTTATTTCGATGTGTAAGTTTTTAGTACCCATCTCATCAGGTTGTCATTTGCAATCTGATGAAAAACGTACGTCTAAATAAATTATAATTTGTAACCACTTAAGATGATGATTTGAGCTTTCTTATATATACTCTGTTAAATTCTAACATTGAGTTCTCACCGAATTACATCCACTCATGGAATTTATTTTACAAATTACCAAGGATACTACTATATATATATATATATATATATATATATATTTTAAATCAGATATTTTAATCCAAGTGAAAAAAGCAGGAAGGTAAATTCCAAAAACCCAATCCTAATTAATATTAAAAATTTTATTTTAATATTAAAAAATGATACAGGAAGAGAGCTCCATGTAATAAAATATTACAGAGCAAATATAAATTAAAAAAGGATTAATTCTATGATGTTGAATGACCATTTCGATGTGAAAATCCCCACGGGGGATAACACATCACCTCAGCAACAGAAAAATCCTTTCAGAAACTGGAGAAAAATCAGTCTAATTTTCCTTTTTAAATAGATTTGCAAAGAAATTATAAAAGAAAATAAAAAAGAAAAAGAAAGAAAAAGATAAAACAAAATAAAAACAAATAAACAAGAAAAGAAAAATAGGAAAAGAAAAAATTGACATCGTCTGGGTTCACAAAAAAAAGAAAACAGAATTGTAACTTAAAAATTAACAGACGACCGTGTTGAATTGATATAAGGTTAAGCAACAATGAAAAAAGGTGGGAGATAAGAAAGAAAAAGGAAGGAAGGAAGGGAGGAAAAAGAAAAGAAAAGAAAGAAAATTTTTTAAATATATTACAGACGCTGGAAAGGAGAACTGAACACATCATTTAGATTGGTTAGAAATTATAATTCATTTTTATGAGCTAAAATATCTCATCTCATCAGACCACACTATACTCGTTCCATTTGGTATAAATATTTTCCCGGAATAAACATTTCTTTAACATGAACTGTAAAACAAGTAAAAAGATTTATAAAGGAAAACTCAACACGTCATATTAGTTATAAACTATAGTCCATTTCAATGAGCTTAATTAGCTCATATCATCAGACTCTTTTACAATATTTCCTCCATCTATCTATCTATCTATCTATCTATCTATCTATCTATCTATCTAAATGTATATATATATCTATATATCCATATATATATATATATATATATATATATATATATATATATATATATATATATATATATACTGGAGGTAAGGTTGATAAAACCAGAAAATTAATCCCTAGAGTTTTTAGATCCTTTGACCTTAACGAAGTGATTAACTACAATATCAAGCAAGTAGACTTCCTAGACATAACATTAGACCTAGTATCGAACACTTTCCTACCTTACATGAAAAACAACGCTAACCCAATATATATAAACCCCAACTCTAATCACCCACCATCCATTATTAAGCACATCCCATCATCGGTTTAACATCGCATTAACACACACTCATCCAATAAAGAGATTTTTGATAAGCACAATGTAATTCATAATAGAATCCTCAATGAAAGCGGGTATAAATCATCGAAAATCAGTTTTGTGGAAAAATTCAAAAGTCCAAAAGCAAAAATAGAAGCAAGAAAATAATATATATATATATATATATATATATATAATTATTACATAATTTCCTTCTCCCGATGATATGTTGGAGTCCAAAGATTGAAACAACCATATGATTGTAGAGAAGAGGACATATATAGGAAAAATTATGTACATGTTCTAAAACATAATATATATGTATATATACATATATATTAATGCAGGTTTCATTGAATAACCTTCCATTCAACCAATCAGTTAATTTCAAGCTGGGACATAAATTTCTTAAATTAGTAGAGAAGCACTTTCCTAAAAATAACCCTCTGATCAAAATCTTCAATAAAAATACCATAAAATTAACCTATAGCTGTTCCAATAATCTAGAAAAAATAATCAAAATGCATAACACCAAAATATTAAAAATACACAGCAAAAATAAATCCAACACTAACACAAGTCCCATCATAACAACCTCTGTAACTGTAGAAACCCCAACCAATGCCCCATGGCCAATAAATGTCTGATGAAATCTCTGATATATATGTGTTCGATTTCATCCTTAGAAAATCCTAAAGATGAAAAAATATATATTGGGAATACCATGAACGTATTTAAAAAGCGCTTTTACAATCACCGCTCATCCTTCAATAACAAAGAAAAACAAATCATGACATCTCTCTCCAAATACTTTTGGAAATTAAAAGACGAAAATAAAACACCTATGGTCAAATGGAAAATCCTCAAAAAAGCAAGAACAGCAAAATCTATAAAAGAACCATGCTTTCTTTGCCTTCAAGAAAAAATAGAGATCCTTAAATATATAAATAGTAACAAGCTTTTAAATTAGAGACACGAAACCACAGTAAACTGCAAGCACATTAGGGACTTAACCCTACAATCATGCTAAGAAATACTAAGAGTTTGATTAGATATTCTTATTATAAAATATTAAAAATGCTATAGAAAAAAACGATCCAATAAATCCTTAAAGGAAGGTCTAATACCCACAAAAACATCTAAATAAAAAAAGTAAAATTAAAGAAATATAAAATCTCCCAAACTATCACTAAAGCCTACACCAATAACCTTACTTAACGCAATAACCTTACTTAAATACAAAAATACTCCGTACTGGAAAAATCAAAATTAAACAAATGGCTCCCAAACTCGAAAAAGAATCAAAATTCATATATTCAAAATTAAGATTAAATATACTACTTCAGAATAATTATATCATACACAAAAATAAACTGTAAGCACACGTAAGATCCAACCTTACAATCACACTAAAAAATACGGAAAATTGGAGTAGATATTTTTATTATGAGAGAAAATAAATGCTATAGAAAAAATCGATCTAATAAATCCTTAAAGTAAGATCTAATACCCGCAAAAATATCTAAATAAATAAAATATATAAAAAATAAAAAGAAATAAATAGGATTCCAAACGATAATTTATAGAAAAAATAATATAAAAAAATTAAAAGAAAAAAACCGATCCTCTAAACTTAAAATTAAGATTAAACATACAACTTTATATAAAAAACTGATAAAATGCTAATTTGCATTTACTTCCTAAAAATACAAGTTTAGATTTCTTAAAATAACTTCGCCTAAATACAATAATACTCCAAACTTGAATATAAAATAAAAAAATATAAAAAAAACCCTATCCCGCTAAAATAAAAATAGGAAAAAACAAAAATAAAATAAAAAAAATATTCCATACCGGAAAAATCAAAATTAGAAAGAGAAAACACCTCACCCCTATCACGTCTATCTAAGGAACCCCAAAGAGAAAACCTCGCCACAGGATCGAAGTGAATACATGAAATAGGTCCGCTAACAACAGACATAAATCAATTAAACGATAGCCAACCATAAAGCCGTCCTAAAAATTCCTAAGGTCAGCAAACAGAATAAGTTCCTAAATCACACACCCAAAAAGAACCCCCACACAAACACACAAAACTGACCACTCCACACGCCGCTCTCTTAGAAATTCTAACCAAAAGATATACCCTACCAATAAAACGTTCATTCCAAAAGATAATCCCATTAATCAAGAATGTCACACTTACACACCAGGTTCTTCAAAAGTCTAACGGTCAAAACGAAAGACACATTCACTTAATTATCAATAACCCCAACCAACCCCCACAACAACAACCAAACAAATATGAACAGAGGATGATTCCAAGCTCTTACTCTTACCTTCTCCCGATGATATGTTGGAGTCCAAAGATTGAAACAACCATATGATTGTAGAGAAGAGGAAATATATAAAAAAAATTATGTACATGTTCTAAAACATAATTTATAATATATATATATATATATATATATATATATATATATATATATATATATATTAATGCAGGTTTCATTGAATAATATAGACAAGTTTTTTCTAGTAATTTTGTGTAGGATCCGTTCATACCGTCTGATATACTTGATGGTGATGTCGTTGAAAGATATATATATATATATATATATATATATATATATATATATATATATATTTCAATCTTTTTAGTTCTATCTATCTATCTATCTATCTATCTATCTATCTATCTATTTCAATCTTTTTAGTTCTGTTTATCTATCTATCTATCTATCTATCTATCTATCTATCTATCTATCTATCTATCTCTCTATCTATCTATCTATCTATCTATCTATCTATCTATTTCAATCTTTTTAGTTCTGTTTATCTATCTATCTATCTATCTATCTATCTATCTATCTATCTATAATTATTACATAATTTCCTTCTCCCGATGATATGTTGGAGTCCAAAGATTGAAACAACCATATGGTTGTAGTGAAGAGGACATATATAGAAAAAATTATGTACATGTTCTAAAACATAATTTATAATATATATATATATATATATATATATATATTAATGCAGGTTTCATTGAATAATATAGACTAGTTTTTTCTAGTAATTTTGTGTAGGATCCGTTCATACCGTCTGATATACTTGATGGTGATGTCGTTGAAAGATATATATATATATATATATATATATATATATATATATATATATATTTCAATCTTTTTAGTTCTATCTATCTATCTATCTATCTATCTATCTATCTATCTATTTCAATCTTTTTAGTTCTGTTTATCTATCTATCTATCTATCTATCTATCTATCTATCTATCTATCTATCTATCTCTCTATCTATCTATCTATCTATCTATCTATCTATCTATTTCAATCTTTTTAGTTCTGTTTATCTATCTATCTATTTCAATCTTTTTAGTTCTATCTATCTATCTATCTATCTATCTATCTATCTATCTATCTATCTATCTATCTATTTCAATCTTTTTAGTTCTGTTTATCTATCTATCTATCTATCTATCTATCTATCTATCTATCTATCTATCTATCTATAATTATTACATAATTTCCTTCTCCCGATGATATGTTGGAGTCCAAAGATTGAAACAACCATATGGTTGTAGTGAAGAGGACATATATAGAAAAAATTATGTACATGTTCTAAAACATAATTTATAATATATATATATATATATATATATATATATATATATATATATATATATATATATATTAATGCAGGTTTCATTGAATAATATAGACAAGTTTTTTCTAGTAATTTTGTGTAGGATCCGTTCATACCGTCTGATATACTTGATGGTGATGTCGTTGAATGATATATATATATATATATATATATATATATTTCAATCTTTTTAGTTCTATCTATCTATCTATCTATCTATCTATCTATCTATCTATCTATTTCAATCTTTTTAGTTCTGTTCATCTATCTATCTATCTATCTATCTATCTATCTATCTATCTATCTATCTATTTCAATCTTTTTAGTTCTGTTTATCTATCTATCTATCTATCTATCTATCTATCTATCTATCTATCTATATATATATATATATATATATATATATATATAAATATATATAATTATTACATAAATGCTGTTTTTAGTGGATGCAAATATTTTATCAGACGCTCCAATTATTTATTACACGGTATTTTTTTTTTTATTTTAGTCTACCTGCCGGAATATTCAAGAAATCTTATTAGAGAAACATGACCTAATTGAAATTGATTGGTAGCGATTCTATTTGGATATCACTTAAATCGATGATTCTTCATATGTTTGTCATCTGGAAGCACAATATTTTGGTACTTATGAAAATTTTTTTCTTTTAAAATGAAATAATTTTCTAAAACATTTATTTGAGGAATATTAGTTGATGTAAAGTTTAATTAAGCTAATTTGAAGCAAAAATTACTTTTAAAGTTAAAAATATCGCTGAGTTATATTTTCTAAATGTAAGTAAATCATGGAAGATGCTAAGTGATACAATCTAACAAACAAAAGTAAGTAAATTATGTTTTTGAAGGTTTTTTTCTTTTTATACATTGTAATTCATATTTAAATTAGCATCTGCCATAATTTACCTAGACTTTTCAGCTTACTTGATGTACAGTTATGAGCCTTTCTTTAATTATTTGGAAAACTTTCAACATCTTTTCTAAATGCTCGTTGCAAAATAAAATTCTTACATCTACCTTGATATCGTCTACCAGAGGACGAAACGAGTTGGTAAAGAAAGTTTTTTCTTTTGTCTTTATTTCTATTGTCTTTTACAGATACATATTTTTATTTATATCTGAATTTTTATATACGCATATATAATGATAATATTTACAGATATATTTTAGTCATATCTGAAATCTTGTACACACACCGTCTGGTTCACGCTCTTTTGCTGTCTTTTAAACAAGAGAAGAGATTTGCATTAATAAAGTCCACCAGAAGACGAAACGCGTTTGTTAAGAAAAGTTTTCCTGTTGACTTTAATGATATCGCCCTTTTAAAGATATATTTTTAACTGAAATTGTAACACACACACACACACACACACACACACACACACACACACACACACACACACACACACGTATATGAATATCAATGAATATGCATATTCATATACAGGCATGTACAGGCAAATATATAAATGTTTTTCAGGTTCTAAAAAAACAGTGCTCAGTCTAATATTAAAGTGGTATTGATTATATATACGCATCGCTCATTCAGTAATGAATTAGAGCACTCTGGCTATTGGGCGTGTATAATGATAATATACACGCTAAAAACAGTCTGCCTTCTTTTACTGAGCGCCGATAGCCCAGAGGTAGAATCGCCGACTGACGCCAATTCGGTCGGGTTTCAATCCTGAGTTAAAAGCAATCGGAGTCTAAACGTACTGATGAGCTGTGATAAAGCGAAACAGATCTGTCTGCGGATGACTATATATATATATATATATAGTGATGATCATCCACGTATACTGTCTTAATATGTATAGGAAAGAATATTAATAAAAAAAGTTTTGGATTTAAAAACGTACTTTTTTAAACAGTATTTGTTTATTTTTATTGTATTTTTATATTTCAGACCGTCTGATTGGTTTATCGACACCACGCGATATAAACAAAAAAATAGATATTCCAAGAAATTTTTTATCCAAAACAAACAGACTTTCTCCACGGACGTGCCGCGTGTTGATTGGTCTACCGAAAATAAACAAACGGACGTGCCGCATGCTGATTGGTTTATCGACACCACGTGATGTAAACAAAAAATATTCGGACGCTATCGTAAAATACGTTTCCAATTCTAATTTAAAAACCACTTGTTTCTGATGAAGGACCGTGGACGGTCTGAAATATAAAAATACAATAAAAATAAACAAATACTGTTTAAAAAAGTACGTTTTTAAATCCAAAACTTTTTTTATTAATATTCTTTCCTATATATATATATATATATATATATATATATATATATATATATATATATATATATATTAATAAATACAAATATTATCTTACGTATATAGCACTACTCGGTGTTACATGCACTATGCAATCATCAGGTGCATATGATGAATTTCAATTCATAATATGCATCTGATGATTGCATAGGAGCACAAAACTCCGAGTCGTGCTATAGACTTAAGATAACATGTATAATGTATATTTACTAATATAACACATCATTCAATAAATCCTCAGCCTAACTAATAAAACAGCAACCTTCAGACAAAGTTCGACTTTATTCATCAACATAATCTCCTTCTAGGGTGATACACTGATTTCAACGCTTCTCTAACAATTCGATACCTTTTTTGTAGAACAATTTGTCTTTGACCTCAAAATACGCCTCAGTTTCTGATATCACTTCTTCATTGGATCCAAATCTCTTTCCCTGGAGCATTCTTTTGAGGTTTGCAAGCAGCCCGTAGTCGCTGGGGGCCAGATCTGGAGAAGAGGGTGGATGCGGAAGTAATTTGAAGTGCAATTCATGTAGTTTGACCACCATGCGATCGACTTGTGACTCAGTGCGTCGTCTTGGTGAAAGATCACTTTTTCTTCTTCATTTGTTGTCATGTTTTTGCGATTTCTTCCTTCAAACGCACCAATAATGTTATATAATATTCGCTATTGATGGTTCTTCCTTTCTCAAGGTAATCGATGAACAAAATACTTTGCGCATCCCAAAATATGGTGTCCAAAACATTGCCGGTTGATGTTTGCCTCCTTGTTTGCTTTGGATGGATTTCATGTTTCATCCATTCGTCACATATTTACGCAAAAACTCCTTATTGTTGCGTTGAAACAGTTGCAAACAACGCTTTGAATCGCCGACGCATTGTAATTTTGGATCAACTGTGTGCAAACGCGGCACCCACTATGAACACAGATTTCTCATTGACAAATGTTCATGCAAAATGGTGAATACACTGCCTTCTGATATGTTCAACTCCTCTGCTATCTCACGCAACTTCAATTTACGATCGGCCAAAACGAGTTGGTGGATGGTTTTGGTGCTTTCCGGAACACCTACCAATTTTTCGGGTGTTTAATTCAGCATACCACCTCTTAACCGTTGTTTCCGACGGAGCAGATCCCCAATAACACTTTGCTTGAAAGCAATGCTTTATGAACTCACGAAATTCAGATTTTTCCATTGTTTTGAAAGTTTGCAACAGTAACTTCACTTAATTAACTGTAATTTGTAAACAAATAATCTGATTAGGGAAGGAAAACGAAAGAGAGAGGAAAGAAAAGAGAAGGAAAAAGGAAGGAAAAGGGAAGGAAAAAGGAAGGTAAAATGAAATAGAAAGGAAAGAAAAGGGAAGGAAAAGGAAAGATAAAGAAAGAAAAAAGGGAGGGAATAGGAAGAAAAAATTAAAAAGGGAAGGAAAAAGAAAAAATGGAAGAAAAAGGAAGGAAAAAGAAACAAAAAGAAACAAAAAACAGAAGAAGAAGAAAGAGAAAGGAAGAAAGAGAAGGAAAAGAAAAGAAAAAAGAAGAAAAAGAAATGAAAAGGGAAGGAAAAGAAAAGGAAAAAGGAATAAAAAAGAGGGAAAAAGGCAAGAAAAATGAAGAAAAAGGAGGGGAAAAGGAAGAAAAATGGAAAAGGAAGAAAAAAGAAGGAAAAAGGAAGGAAAAGGAAGGTCAAACGAAGAAAAAATGTAAAAGGAATGAAAAGGAAGGAAAATGGAAGAAAAAGGAAGGAAAAAGAAGAAAAAGGAAGGAAAATGGAAGAAAAAGGAAGGCAAAAGAGAGAAAAAGGAAGGAAAAAGAAGAAAATCTACTTTTAAGCAAATCGCGTTCTGCCCTGATTCATTATGAAGACTAACTTAAGAGGCTAAATTAAAGTTTACACTAGGGAAAGTCTCTCTTTCATAGAATTAACAAGGAAGACACATGCGCACAATTGCAGAGAAGAGAAGAGAGTCGCACCTTTGATTTCGATAATTTGATATTACTTTTGCATGTGTTCTTCTGCATAATTGACTTTTTTCTTTTTTTTATCTTATTATGTACAATTACCCTGGTTCTATAGGGGAGATGTGGTCGAGAGGAGACGCACTTAAAATGTTCATAGGTGAACATTTTTAAAAATGGTATAGCGAAAATGTTATATATTCTATGACCCACACAAAATAATTACACGCAGAAGCGTGTTTACATTAAACAAATATTATTTAATAGAGGAATGCAGGGAGGCAAATAAAAAGTGTGTTTACATTAAATAAATATATTTTTTTAAATAGAAATGCAGAAGCCAGCGTTTGAGTTGAAGGAATGTCATTGTATTTTGGTGAGCGAACAGAAACGGCAACAATGACAAACAATGTGTGTTGTGTCAAGGTCGGAGGATGCAAACGACAGAGAGACGGGAGTTATGATGACGCACCTATGACCCACAGAATATAATTTGGTCAAATATTAAACAATGCTGCAGGAATGTGATGACGTCAAAAGCAGTTGGCCGAAGGAAATAATAAGAATGCGAAAATGACGAACAAATAGCATAGACAAAGTTGACACAATTGAGCGAAATTCGCAAATCTCACCCTATCGGGTCTATCAGAGAACTCGGAGAGGAAGCAAAGGCAGTGAACTCCTTCGTATGTGCGTATGTGCGTGGCTCCCTCTGACTACACCTCTACAAGAAATGATCACCGAAGAGAATAAAAATAAAAGATTATATATTTATATATACGTGTTCATTGTTTATCGTTTATCTGTCAAGAGGATTATTGTTTCAGCAGTAGCAGTATATACATGCTAGTGTTATATAACACTGTTAGCATAGCACTTATGGTTACATCAAGCCATTTCAACTGTAAAATGATGAGAACTTGACAGGGAAGCAAGAAGCTGGAAGAGAGTTCCATAAGTGAGAAGTGCGATAAAATAAACTGTTAGCATAGAACTTACGGTTACATCTAGCCATTTCAACTGTAAAATGATGAAACCTTGACAGGGAAGCAAGACAACGGAAGAGAGTTCTACAAGCAATGAGACCTTACTCCGGCCTTCTTCAGGTGCTAGGAATTTCGAACTGAACCCTTTATTACAATCGCTTATAGACACATGGCTCAGTGGATATAGACGTTGGTTAGTTACTGACTTGACTCTTAGAGCTGTGAGTTCAATACCAGACTACAGCAGTAGTGAACAAGTAACTTGCAGAGTTATAGGGAGATACTTTATGATTTCGAATCGAATCTTTACGCAAGGAATGAGGATGATTTATTCCAGTGATTGTAATAAAGAGTTCGGTTCGAAATTTCACCTGAAGAAGGCCGGAGCGTACAATGGTCGAAACTTCGTACAAATGGCAACAAAGATGAGGAGAATAGTCCGAATCATGTAAATGTTGATTCAATATTCCCCTACTACTTCACATATTGGAAATATTTTATGAATGAATGAATTATCTCCCTTTGTAGGGGTCGTGATTACCGGCCCCTGGTTTGGGCGAAAGCAGCGTATCATCTCCCTCTTTTTTTCCTGCGACCCCGACGAGTCAACACGGACAAATTTAGCACTGTGACACTCAACAAGCAGCCACAGGGTGTCCGAAAATGGAGCGGCTAAGAAGGTAGCATAGGATCGAGGCTGTCTCAACAGTTGCAGCAAAGCATCCAAAAACTGAATCCTTCTTCAACCTGAAGACGAATATATTCTGACGTCGCAACAGAAAATGAGAAGAATTGTTAACAGAATGAACTTTACTGCTTCCAGTTAAGTCTTCGTAAAAAACATTTTTTTGCAACCATTTTTAAAACCCTATTTTTTATCTTCCCTTTCCTTCTTCCTGTTTCTGTTATAAAGCCTTTCTTTTTTCAGTTATGTTTGGTGATGTCCTGTAATTTCTTGCCGTGTCGCGTCAATGCTCTTTTACCCTTATTTTCTTCAGAGGACAAATTAACAGGTCACTAAAATTCCAAGGGGTTTAAAACCCCGCGTACTTTGCTAAAAACAGCATACACATCATAGGAAAACATTAGTAACTCTCTTGGTGGTTAACATCAGTCATACTATCTCAGGCGATTGAAAGAGACCAGTTTCGTTTTTGAGGCATTTACAAACTGCTCATTGATCGATTTAACAATAGATTAATTAGGGACTCGTGTGTAAATCTGAACTCGAGAAACTCGAGGATAACGTATTTAAAGCGAGCTGATTTCTTTCAAATAAAGTGCTGAGTATTTAAAATAAATCTCAGGTAGTGAATAGATAACTCAAAAGTTCAATGACTTATCTTCTGACTCGAATTTTCAAAGAAGTAAGTGTGTGTGTCTGTGTGCAAGCGCGCACGCGTGTGTGTAAGCGCACGTTTGTGCGTGTGTGTAACTGACTTAAAAATTCCCGGAGAATTTTTTTTTTAAATTTGAAATACACTGACATATAACAAAATGAATGCCATTCAAAAAACAGGGAAGTGGAGGGAAAAATGCTCATGGCTCCGGGGGTGATATTTCATGGCTCTTGAAGATTATCTTTATGCAAATGTTTTAAATGAATGTCCGCATCTGTTAGTGGATTCAAAATTCGTGAAATTGTTTAATTTTTCTTGCTTCAGTTCCCGCCGGCGGCGAGATTTTACAATGAGAATGAGCGAGATTCAAACGTGATGGAAAGAAAATGGAACAGAGAGAGCGAGACACACACACACACACACACACACACACACACACACACACACACACACACAATGAGGGTATGCAGTGAGATTACTAAATAAAATTCCACGGAAGATTAAATATTTCTTTAAAATGTTTCACTTCAGCCGGTGGCAATTATGAATAATTTCTTTGAATGAAATCTTTGACGATGTTTAACCTTCCATAAAGAATTTGTTCACGGTATCACGGTGGACAACGCTGTTCAGTGCACGCACAGGGGGGGGGGGAAGGAAGCTGGGGTGGCAGATGTAATAGGAATAATACGGAAGGAAAGAGGACTTAGAAAATGAGGTAACCATTCTCAATAACTCGAGTGGTGGTGGTGGTGGTGGTGGTGGTGGTGGTGGTGGCAAATGAATGAAGTGAAGAAAAATTGCAGTAAGAATCAATAAAAAAAAAAACGTACATGAAAACCTGAAATATCAACAAGGTCTAAACATATAGATAAAAACATTTCAGATAAATAATATATTTTAAATACGGTAAATATATCTTTCTTTCTATGTCTCTTTCTCACTCTCTCCCTCTCTCGCTGACACACACACTTCTATCTATCTATCTATCTATCTATCTATCTATCTATCTATCTATCTATCTATCTATCTTATTCTGTCCATTATCTATCTATCTATCTATCTATCTATCTATCTATCTATCTTATTCTCTCCATTATCTATCTATCTATCTATCTATCTATATATCTATCTATCTATCTATCTATCTTATTCTGTCCATTATCTATCTATCTATCTATCTATCTATCTATCTATCTATCTATCTATCTATCTATCTTATTCTTTGCATATCTATCTATCTATCTATCTATCTATCTATCTATCTATCTATCTATCTATCTATCTATCTATCTATCTGCATCCTAAACAATTTCAAAATTCTTGCTTTTCAATGAATACCTGAATGTAGTCAAAGTAATTCAGTCTACCGTACGGATGCCACAAATATACTGAAGATGCCACACACACACACACACACACACACACACACACACACACACACACAAACACACACACACACACACACAGAGAGACACTGGCATGCACACACACATAAATATACACACATATATATATATTCTGTTTATTTAGGAAGCAAGAGTTCTTTAAGATAAGTATTATTAAAAGCAAAAGACGTTTTGTGCCGATCATTTTTATTGATCAACTTTTACAAATGACAAAGAATCCTTTTCAGATACTGAAGAAATCCGTCAAAAATTGTCCGAAATATTTCGGAATATTTTTGGTCCAACCCTTCGACCAAAAATATTCCATCAGGGTAAATAGAAACAAATGGTGAGTGTTGTGACATACGCAAAGGGGTGGTGCAAGTGTGTATATGTACATTGTTTTTAATAATATATACTTACAGTATAGCCCGGTGTTGCTCAGGTGTAATGAAAGCTTTAAAACTAATCCATGGTCCTGGAATTCAGACTCTTTGAACGTTGACACGAAAAACGTAGGTTGTTGAAAGATTGATCACGAAGCCGTAGAACTTACTAAAATGAATGGATGTAAGTCAAATTTTGATTTCAAATTTTTCCGCCGGAAACTGAATTTTGAAGGCTAAATAAGTCCTCTGAGTAAATGGTATCATGGCTGAGACTAAGAACTACAATTATACCTACTTATAGCAAAACCCGAAGCAAAAACCAAAATAAAAGGATGAAAACCTGATTTTGATGAGACCCGATAGGATATCGGGGTATCGATTTCGAATATCAGAATCAAATAAGTTATCCAAGGATAAACTAACCTAAGTAAGTTAATGAAAACTTATCGTACCCATCGGGAATAAAATTGGAGAAAATGAGCCATATTGATGGCTGAATATCGGTTTTTGATCAGATTCGATAGCATATCGGAAGTATCGATTTCCGATATCGGGATCATGAGTCGTCTGAGAAGTTCTAATAATCTTTGAATTAAAATCTATAATTTTATCATATTAGAGCAAATTTTACAGCAAGATACACGATAAAAGGGCTGAAATACTGATTTTGATCTGATCTGATCAGATATTAGGATATCGATTTCCAATATGTAAAGGAAATCAGAAAAAATACATAGCCCATGACCTAACCGGAAGCCTAAAGAATATTTGTGTGAAGGTTGGTGAGAATCGGATAAAAATTGTGGATTTGTATAAAGGACATACAGACTGACAGACAGACAGACACAAAAACACACAAACATCTTGTCTTTTTATATATATATATATATATATGTTTGTGCTTGCTTTATGAGAATTGTCTCAAAGAATAAAAAGAAATATGAATGACCCTACTCTTGATATGGATGTAAGAGGTCGTATACTGTATTATTGTCGTGACCTCATATCAGTCAGTTAAGAGCTATAGGTGATACAAGCTTGGGCGATCATGTCTCGAAAGAGACATGATTGACAGGGCAGAAAATTTTCAAGTAATACATTGCTATTACTTTCTGCGGTAGACTGTCTGCCAGCCAAGGCTATAGAACCCAATCTGTCATGTTATTTAACCCATAACTAGAGGGAAGAGACGGATTAATACCTTTCCCAAGGATATTTGCGAGTAAGTGAATGTAAGGAATTCAACTGGAATTCGAACTCGGCTCCCCGATTTATCGTTCCGAGCCGATATCTAATGAACTACAGCGCACATCAGATCAGTCTTCTTCTTCTATGTAACCTATCCCTTCAAGACGTAGGCGATCATGGCTTTTAACGTCTCCCTATACCTGGTGGCTCTTAGAACGCTTTCTCCTGTTGCACCACCCGAACCCCGTTCTGCCATCCACTAGCTCAAGCCCGTAAATCTACAATATAAATGTATAAAAACTAGCATGACCACAGAATGAGGGATCAGTTTATATATTGATTATAATATAGAATTGATCCCCCACTTTATACCCACATTATAATTTCTTATAAACAGTTGATATATATCTTCTTCTATGTGCCCTGTTCTTTCAGGACGTAGGCGATCATGGCTTTCAACGTCTCCCTATTCCTGGTGGCTCTTAGCACGCCTTCGCCTGTTACACCATGCAAACCTCGTTCCGTCATCCACCTGATTAGGTCCTTCAAATATGTTATACGCTGCTTTCCTCTGTCTCTCTTTCCCTCTATCTGGCCTGTTAGTATCAGGTTCCCCAAGCCCTCTTTCCTCATTGCATGTCCCAAGAACTTCAGCTGTCTCTTCTTGATGCTCAATATTAACTTTCTTTTCGTTTCCATCATTTCCAAAACCTCATCATTGCTTATATGCTCGATCCATGATATTCGCAGCATCCTTCTGTAGAACCACATTTCAGTTGCTTCAAGTTTTCCCTTCATCTTTGATGATATTGTCCAACATTCACTGGCATATTGAAGAACTGACAACACATAGCAATCCAGTACTCTTTTCTTTGTTTCAGGCGAAATTGTCCTGTTTCTTAATACTCTACTCAGCTCATGGAATGCATCCTTGTGCTTTTGGATCTCAGGAATATAAGTGTATAGAAACTGATGTGACCACAAAGTGAGGGATCAGTTTATATATTGATTGTAATATGGAATTGATCCCCCACTTTATATCCATTATACTTCTGTAGAACCACATTTCAGCTGCTTCAAGTTTTCCCTTCATCTTTGATGATATTGTCCAGCATTCACTGCCATATTGAAGAACTGACAACACATAGCAATCCAGTAATCTCTTCTTTGTTTCTAAAGAAATCATTAGGTGATAATATGATGCGGTGTAATATCTAAAAATAAAAATGACAAGAAGATATAATGAAGAATGCATTTCTGTTCTTACAGCAAACATTGAATTCATTGTCGGACATTTTCTTTTCATTTTCAACACGAAAATACTGTAATTAATCCACCATTACAACAACATCCTCCATTATAACAAATCCTTTGTCTCTACTTTGAATGCTTATCTATCTATCTATCTATCTATCTATCTATCTATCTATCTATCTATCTATCTATCTCAATTGTTTTTAATTTGTCTATCACAGTGTCTTTATGTCTATCTTGAAGTGCTTATATATACCTAACTCGAAGTATTTCTTTCTTTCTTTCTTTCTTTCTTTCTTTCCAGATCTATCTATCTATCTATCTATCTATCTATCTATCTATCTATCTATCTATCTCAATTGCTATTAATTTATCTATCACAGTTTCTTTCCTTCTATCTATCTATCTATCTATCTATCTATCTATCTATCTATCTATCTATCTATCTATCCCAGTCCCTTCATATCTATCTATCTATCTATCTATCTATCTATCTATCTATCTATCTATCTATCTATCTATCTATCTATCTATCTATCTATCCCAGTCCCTTCATATCTATCTATCTATCTATCTATCTATCTATCTATCTATCTATCTATCTATTTGTATATATATTAGTCTGTTCGTTAACCTGATGATGACTTAAGCAATTCGAATGGTTTGACCAAATGTCTTCCGTAATTAACTTTGGATTATTTCTGGTGGATTTTGTCAATGTCTTAGAAGGATCCATTATTTGTAAAAGTTGATCAATAAAATTAATCGATACCCAATAATCTATCTATCTATCTATCTATCTATCTATCTATCTATCTATCTATCTGTCTATCTATCTCAATTGCTTTTAATCTATCTATCTATCTATCTATCTATCTATCTATCTATCTATCTATCTATCTCAATTGCTTTTAATTTATCTATCACAGTTTCTTTATATCTATCTATCTATCTATCTATCTTGAAGTGCTTATATATACCTATCTCTTTTTTCTTTCTTTCTCTCTTTCTTTCTTTATCTATCTATCTATCTATCTATCTATCTATCTATCTATCTATCTATCTATCTATCTATCTATCCCAGTCCCTTCATATCTATCTATCTATCTATCTATCTATCTATCTATTTGTATATATATATATATATAGTCTGTTCGTTAACCTGATGATGACTTAAGAAATTCGAAGGGTTTGACCAAATATCTTCCGTAATTAACTTTGGATTATTTCTGGTGGATTTTGTCAATGTCTTAGAAGGATCCTTTATTTGTAAAAGTTGATCAATAAAATTAATCGGTACCCAATATCTATCTATCTATCTATCTATCTATCTATCTATCTATCTATCTATCTATCTATCTATCTATCTATCTAATTGTTTTTATATCTAGCAATATTATTTTGTTCATCCTTCTTCTGGAAGGAAATGAAATTAAAAAAAAATTGATAGTAAGTTAATTTGTGTTGCTGGTAAAAAGTGTCGGTTTTATTACGAGTCGAACTTCCGATTAGATTTCATGAAGCCTCCTTATGAGAATTCTGTTTAAAAGATTTGTCTATTTCTGGCAAAAAAACAAAAAGCAAAAAACAAAACAAAACGTGGAAACTTTACACTGCGTTCTGCTGGGGTTTCTGGCAGGAAATTAAAAAAAATATTTATATTAAGTAGACATGATGTTGCTTGAAAATAAATTACGGTTCTTATGAGACCGTTATCAGCCTGAGTCTCTTCTAGAGAAAAATCGCAAAAGAATATTAATGGGTGATGATTCAACATATGTTGCAACACACGCAGGTGACGTCATAATATCGCGGAGGCTTCTTGTCGGAAATCAATTGAAAGTATTAATAGTTGATTTATGGTTACTTTTCAGAAAAAAGATGATGTTGGATTTTGTGTAGGTTATAGGTGAGAAAGTAAATTAAAATATTAATCCAGGTATACCTCGGGTTATGTCGTCTCGAGTTAAGTCGTTCTCGATTATAGATGTTTTATCAAAAAAAAAAAAAAATATGGAAAATAAAAATTATGTCATTTTATTTGACTAAACATACGAAATACGTCTGTTCATCACAAATATTTAAGTCGTATGTGCGTTGTGGTGCAGTGGATAAAAACTCGTAACGACAAAGCTTAGTTCGAATTCCAGATGAACTCTTTGGATTCACATACGCACAAATACCCTTGGGAAATGTATTAATCCGTCTTTTCCCTCCAGTTATGGGTTAAATAATACGACAGACTGGGTTCTGTAGCCGAGTTCGAATTTCAGTTGAACTCCTTGCATTCACTTACGCACAAATACCCCTGGGAAAGATATTAATCCATCTCTTCCCTCCAGTTATGAGTTACAAAATAGGACAGACTGGGTTCTATAGCCTTGGCTGGAAACCAGTCTACCGCAGAAAGTAATGGCAACCTACTGCGGGATGATCTTCTGCCCAGTCAGTCATTTCTCTTTCTAGAAAAGATTGCCCAAAGCGTATGTCACGAAAGCACTTAACTGACTGACTGATATAATAGTTCGAATCATGACTAAGGCTTATACTGGACATAAAGTGGGTGATCAGTTTTATATTGCTATGAAGCAATAAACTGATCCCCCACTAATAACTATTTAATACTATAATACATCTCTTCCCCCTCAGGCTACGAGTCAAATAATAGGACAGATTGGGTTCTACAGCCTTGGCTGGCAACCAGTTTACCGCAGAAAGCAATGGTAACCTACTGCGATATAATCTTCTGCCCAGTCAGTCATGTCTCTTTCGAGACATGATCGCCCAAAGCGTGTATCGCGCATGGCACTTAACTGACTGACTGAATATCATTAGAAAATGTTTAGGGCACATAGAATCATGTTAAATATGAATAAAAGTATATAAAACCATTTTAAAATATGTCAATTTACGTATTTACTGTGTGAACTAACAGGTAAACCATCTGACTTATAACCAGAAAATTTGTTGTTCGAATCTGGTAGTGGTCGCATATAATATTTTTGTATGTGCGTTGTGGTACAATGGATATCGGCTCGGAACGAGAAATCAGAGAACTGAGTTCGAATTTCAATCGAATTCCTTGCATTCACTTACGCACAAATACCATTGGGAAAGGTATGAATCCGTCTCTTCTCTCCAATTATAGGTTAAATAATAGGACAGATTGGGGCCTATAGCCTTGATTGGCAACCGGTCTACCACAGAAAGCAATGGCAACCTACTGCGTGATAATCTTCTGCCCAGTCAGTCATGTCTCTTTCGAGACATGATCGCCCAAGCGTGTTTCACGTATGGCATTTAACTGACTGATCCTTGGGGAAGGCACTAATCCATCTCTTATCCCTCCAGCTACGGGTTAGATAGTAGGACAGATTGGATTTATATAGACTTGGTTGGCAACCGATCTACCGCAGAAAGTAATGGCAACTTACTGTGGGAAAACCTTCTGCCTAGTCAGCTATGTATCGAAAGAGACATGATTGCCCAAGCGTGTATCACGTATGGCAATTAATTGACTGACATTTACAGTAAATTTTAATATAATCATCATAAGTCTCAGAAAACGAAATATGAAAACATTTGTAACTGTGTATTTAGCGGTCTTTAACAGCTCAATATTGGTAGTTCCAATATCTACAAATCTGCATTTCTAATTTATTGTAAACATCTACTTTTACAAGTATGTACGCACATGTATTTGTAAAATCAGATTACTTTTTTCTACACTAATTTAAAATATACATTTATTTCTTTGTAAGCTTAAAATAGATACTAATTGGCCATATCTAAACTTATTTATAAATGGAACTTTGTGTGTGTGTGTGTGTGTCTGAATGTGTATGTGTGTCCGTTACCTATAGACTCCGAAACGGCTGAACCGATTTTCTTGAAAATTTACACAGTTGTACTATCAGCGTGTGCGAGTGTTTTTAGGTAGGTTTTGTGTCGAGGTACCCCCGATAAATATCGAAAATGATAATCGAAAAATCGGGTAAAAGAAGGAGTGGTCCGATTTTGATCAAATTTGATACATTCATAGACAAAGACATAAGAAACGATATTCAGAAGTTTCAAGGTTGCAGTTCTTACAATAGTGCAGGAAATCGATAATAATATATATATATAAAAGGCAAGATGTTTCTGTGTGTGTGTCTGTTTATCTGTCTGTATGTCCTTTATACAAATCCACAATTTATATCCGATTCTCACCAAATTTCACACAAATATTCTTTAGGCTGTGTCTGAGCTCCAGGACTATGGATTAGTTTTAAAACTTTCATTACACCCGAGCAACGTCGGGCTATACTGCTAGTATTATTAAAAATGTGTTTATAAATAAAAGACAGAACTTGGAATGGTTAATTGGAATGGTTAATTTAGCTTTCTTCTTCTTCTTCTTCTTCTTCTTCTTCTTCTTCTTCTTCTTCTTCTTCTTCTATGTGCCCTGTTTTTTCAGGACGTAGGCGATCATGGCTTTCCACGTCTCTCTATCCCTGGAAGCTATTAGCACGCTTTCTCCTGTTACATTACGCAAAACGTCGTTCTGTCATCAACCCTCTCAGGTCCTTCAAATATGTTATCCACTGCTTTCCCCTGTCTGTTTTTCCATCTATCTGGCATGTTAGTATCAGATTCTCCAAGCCCTCTTTCCTCATTGCATGTCCCAGGAACTTCAGTTATCTCTTCATGCTCAATATTAACTTCCTTTTCGTTTCCATCATTTCCAAAACCTCATCATTGCCCACATGCTCTGTTCACGATATCCGCAGCATCCTTCTGTAGAATCCCATTTCAGCTGCTTTAAGTTATCCTTCATCTTTGATGATATTGTCCAGCATTCACTGCCATATTGAAGAACTGATATCACATAGTACTCTTTTCTTTCTAGCAGTAGACGCAGTTATAGATTCGAAGTAGTCGGTTGAATAAATAAATTACCAAAGAGGAAAACTTATCAATTACCAAAGAGAAAAAACATATCAGGACAGTTATCATGAAAATATTGATAGTAAAGTCATAAAGCTATGTTACATTGTTGAGAAACTGACCGAAGCCGATATGTCAGGTCAGGACTAATAACATTGCACATTATTTCGATTTTGTGAAGAATTTTTAGATTCATAACAGAAGTTAGATGTGCGAGTAATATTCAATGCATGGCTAAATGGTGATCTTAACTGGTGGACACCTGATAGCATCTAACCATGAGATGTTTTAAATGCAACACTTTATTCAATAAAACCGAATACAACAGTAGAATAGCGAGGTTTACAATAAATATAAATTGATAGGATATAAGACATGTGAAGTTAAATTCATCTTCATTGATTTAAATAATGAAATGCCATAAATCCGACACTTTATATGGAGTGATACGAATATTTTCTCAACATTGACGTCATTTCCGGTAAATTAAAAAAATATGAACCAGAAAACAATTTCATTCTTGCTTTTAATTAAAACCTGTGAAATTGAAGTAGTTTCGGCCGAACAGGTGGCGACGACTGCAAACTACTCGAGGCTTTCGGGAAGGATGTCAGTCATCACGTGACATTCGTTATTTTTTTTTTCTTGGTTGATGCATTTTTAAGTTGTTGTCTGCTGCCGTCATTTAGTGTATGGCGCAAAATAACGACCAGGAATAAAAAAAAAGAAAGAAAGAAAAATTAAAAATAAACGAATATATATATATATATATATATATATATATATATATAAAATATTGAACAGCCATTTTAACATTAATTCGCTTGTAATTATTTTTCTTTTTCATTCTCTTCACGAAAGAAGATTTTATATTTGCACCGTGTCACTGCTTTGGACATTTTTGTTTTAATTAAAAAAATATTAGTTGATTTGAATATTTGATTCATGGAAGCTATTTTTCTATTTGAGAAATTTACCGAAAAGTCTTTGTTTTATCAGCTACAACCATTTTTTATCTTCACAACAATTAAAAATGGCTGCAAGCAAATGTGTACTCAAGTTCTTAAAGAAAACTTAAAGAATCGGGCTACAGAATGCTAAAGAACTTTAACAAACAACAAAACCCACATTACTTAAACAGCACTGACAGCAACAGCAGCTTAAATCGGTAGTAGATGGATATTCTACGCGTCATGTCCCTTCAGGACATGGCTCTTAATAATTTCAATTCTTTTGGATCCCTTAGCAATTTTTCTCCCTTTGCTAAGTTTTTCTCTTAGTTTCGCCATTTATTTTCAAATGTTCGTCTCGTAATTGATTATTTGCTTTTTCGTTATCCATTTTTGACTTAAAATGACCTGTGATGGTCAAGCCCTCCTGCTCATGTGTACAAAAAATTTCACCTGTCTCTTCCTGATTCTGAATAGAACTACTTTTTCTGTAGCCTTTTTTTTCTTCGTAGCGTTTTTGTTCCGTATACAAAATTCTCATTATACTTCTGTAGAACCAAATTTCCGCTGCCTCTAGATGTTTCCTCGTCTGTGGGAAAATTGTCCAATATTTACTGCCATATAATGGGGATGGACATCTTTTCTTTGTCTTTAACGTAATCTTTCTGTTTCATAGCACCTTATTTACATATTGGAATGCTTCTTTCGGTAGTCCAACACTTACTTCGGATCTCATTTTTCAGCCTCTGTTAATTTTCATTTACAACTAGCGGTATAGCCCGACATTGCTCGGGTGTAATGAAAACTTTAAAACTAATCCATGGTCCTGGAGCTAAAGAATATTTGAAAATATAAAACAATTGCCACAATTTACCAATCGCACCAAATATATATATATATATATATATATATATATATATATATATATATATATATATATATATATATTAGCAGTATAGCCCGGCGTTGCTCGGGTGTAATGAAAGCTTTAAAACTAATCCATGGTCCTGGAGCTCAGACTCTTTGGAGGTTGGTACGAAAGACTAAAAAGCAATAGTTGTTTCCAGTTAAAGCGAAACCGTAGACCGAAAGAAAAATGAATGGATGTAAGTCAAATTTTGATTTCCTGGTATCGATATCAAATAAGTTTTTTTCGTTGTAAGCTGAATTTTGAAGGCTAAATAAGTCCTCTGAGTAAATGGCATCATGGCTGAGACTAAAAACTAAATTATACTTACTTAGAGCAAAAACTAAAATAAAAGGGCTGAAAAAAATACAGACATACAGGCAGATAAACAGACACACCCACAAACATCTTGCCTTTTATATATATATACTCTCGATTTTCTGCATTTTTGTAAAAACTGCAACCTTGAAACTTCTGAATATCATTTCTTATATCTATGAATGTATCAAATTCTATTTTTTCGATTATCGATATTTATCGGGGGTACCTCGACACAAAAACTAGCTAAGAACACTCGCAGACGCTTATAGTACAACCGTGTAAATTTTCAAGAAAATCGGTTCAGCCGTTTCGGAGTCTATAGGCAGCGGGCACACACACACACACACACACACACACACACACACACACACACACACACACACACACACAAAGTTTCATTTGTGGCGCAGTGGATATCGGCTCGGAACGAGAAATCGAGGAACCGAGTTCGAATTCCAGTTGAATTCGTTGTATTCAGTTACGAGCAAATACCCTTGGGAAAAGTTTTAATCCGTCTCTTCCCTCCAGTTATGGGTTAAATAATAGGACAGATTGGGTTCTATAGCCTTGGTCGGCAACCAGTCTACCGCAGAAAGCAATGGTAACCTACTGCGGGATAATCTTCTGCCCAGTACGTCATGTCTCGAAAGAGACATGATCGCCCAAGCGTGTATCGCGCATGGCACTTAACTGACTGACTGACTTAGCAATAACTACTAAAAAATAATATGTAATACATCATTTTTTTAAAACTAGGGTGGCCTAATAATTATGGCTGGTAGTGTACATCGTTCGTTTCAGTGAGGTATTAGGGTAGGTCGATTTTTCTGTGTTGTGAAAATCAAGTTTGCACTCACTGTGAAAGTTGGGGTTGGATCATAAGTATAAGAACTAAAAGTAAAAATTAGATGTGTTTCTGTAGCTTTCAACAACTTATTAGCATTTAGGTTTAATTGAAGAGTTTGAGTTTTGTTTAACGGCATATCAACCACTGCGGGTTATTTAATGCCACAAAGGTAAGGTGCAAAGGTATTTTTTAATGTTCGGTTATAGTGAAAAGGTTTAGTCAGATTTTGAGGAAAAAAATTTGTTTGATTAAAAATACTGAAGATGTCTTCTAGTTTTGTATTCAAAAATGTATTGCTGGTAATAAATTTTTTTTTCTTCAAAAATGTAAATTTTTCTATAAAAGTCTATGTTTATGAATATATTTGTATAAAATGATATTTTTAGACTTTCATAGAGTTTTGACCTCAGTTTGGGGATAAACTATTTGCCAATAGCTAGGACCCTAACAGTTATGAGTTCAATACCAGGCTACAGCAGTGGTGAACAAGTAACTTAGATGGTGATGATATACCCCAGTGGTTGTAATAAAGGGTTCGGTTCGAAATTACTAGCACCCGCAGAAAACCGGAGCGTACAACGTTAACAGGTGCTATCACACCGGGTGAAGGTGGACTTGGGAACAACAGCAATTAAGAGGTGGTTCCATGCTCCTCACAACCTCCCAACCAGAGGCCTTGCTGCTGGATACAGTTTACTGTCATACCCAGGGCAATTTAGGTTTAAAGATCGTCTGTAAAATGTGCAAGATTACCCATTACCAACAGGTTTTTTCTTACAAACTGACATCAGAATTTTACTATCTCAGGATTAAATCCAAATAAAGTGCTATTTTTTTGTATTAAATATATTAAAAGTTTTTAAGAGATTTGACAAATGAAATATGCGTTGTAGTGCAGTGGATATTGACTAGAAACGACAACTCGGGGAGACAAGTTCGATCTCTAGTTGAATTCCTTGCATTCACTTACGCACAAATACCCTTGGGAAAGGTATTAATCCGTCTCTTCTCTCCAGTTATGGGTTAAATAATAGATAGATTGGATTCTATAACCTTGGATGGCAACCAGTCCTTGCAGAAAGTAATGGCAACCTAATGCAAGATAATCTTCTGCCCAGCCAGTCATGTCTCTTTCGAGACATGATCGCACCAAGCGTGTATCACATATGGCACTTGACTGACTGACAAATGAAAAACATTTTATTTGAAACTAGATTCATTACAACTTTTGACACGAAGTAAGAATTATAACGGAAAATCTGTAATGTGATAGATCCAGACTTGGCAGCTCGGATACAGTTACTTTCTCACCGGCGCAATGTGGCTTCCCTGTGTCTCTTCTACAAATACTTTCACGGCTTCTGCCCCTATATATGAATTTACTCGAGACACAAGATTAGCAATTAGGTCCCAACCTTTTACTGTGAAACCAATAAATTGTAAACGCAAATTCTACTCCATCAGTTTCTTTTCTCGCACTTCCTGCCTATGGAATTTCCTTCCATTTACTTGCTTCCCCGACAGCTACAATCTCCAAGAATTTAAATGTAAAGACAATAGTCATCTCCTATTTCACTAACTTGCATCCTCTCTATCATGCTTCTTTCTCCGTCCACTCCACTCTCATCAGTATTCTCATCCTTCTCTTAACCACTTCCTGACAACCCCTATAACCTGTTACTCTTTCTTATAACTTTTCTGCTATGTAATTCCTTGCACAACAGTGGCAGTAAAATGCCTTTCTTGGGGCGATACGATTATAAAAAAAATGTAAAACATACAGAATACATATTAACGTTTTTTTTTTATCACAAGAAACATCAGCTTAGGGGAAAGTACTATAAGTCATTATTTAAGCAACCCCCATACACGTCTCTTTCTTTTGTTTTTTGTGCTGATGAAGCCTCGAAAGGCGAAACGCGTAATCAAATCGTTTCAAGGAAACATTCTCCATTTTTCAGATTTCTTGAAAACTTTGTCAGGATTCTATATCATATTTTAAAAACATATGTTGAAAGGAAAATATATTCAAACCAGAATTCTAATTATGAATCACTATAAGCAAAATAGGTAATTTTTTTTCCTGTAATCGATAAGTAAAATATGTAAAAATTTACAAAAAAGGCAATTCAATGAACAACAGTTGTTAGATCATAGTAAAAATGGAAAAAATATATATAACACCATAAACATGATGTATTTCTTAATCGTTTCACCGCCACTGGTGCGCAAGGGGTTAGATAAAGTGAAAGTTTAAGCAGGATGAGAGCGAAGACAATGACGAACCAGTTACTAGGGTTGTCAGAGAAACGGCAAAAGAAGGATGGGAAGACCAGTGGGAAGACAATCGCGAGGGTAGAGTGAGAGAAGAAAAGAACGACATACACGAGGTGATGGGAAAAGAACGAGGGAAGGACTGGAGTCAAGTGGATTAGAGATGGAAACTGACGTTGCATTTAAATTCTTGAAGATTGTAGCTGTCAGAGAAGCAAGTACACGGAAAATAGTTCTACAGGCGGAAAATGCAAGAAAAGAAGCTGACAGAGTAGAAGTGGCGGCTGCATTTAGTTGATTTAACTGTAAAAGGGTGAGACCTAGTTGCCAGTCTAGTTGCTCGAGTAAATTCTTGTGGAGGGGACATCAGTGAGCTGGGAGCTGGAGCCATGAAAGTATTTGTAGAATAGATAGAGGGAAGCCACATCCCACCGGTGAGAAATTGCTGAAGACGAGCTGCCAGGTCGGGACCGATCACGTTACAGATTCCCATTTGGAGCCTGTCGTGAACCCTAAGATGACTGGCAGGTGTGTTTGACCAGATATGACAACAGTATTCAATGCACGGTCGGACGGTTGATTTGTATATCTGCAAGATGGCCCGACACAGTGACCCAACCTTCCCAGCAGTCGATTTAGCTATTGATTCAATGTAATGGTTTCACCTGCGGTCGGAAGAGAGGGTGAGATCGAGGAGGTGCAGTGTATTGATTTCAGCGAGACTCGTTTGGTCCATATATTTGCTGCATTCACTTACGCGCAAATACCATGAGAAAGGTATTAATCCGTATCTTCCCTCCAGTTATGGGTTAAATAACAGGTTCTATAGCCTTGTCTGGCAACCAGTCTGCCGCAGAATTTAATGACAATAATCTATGGGATAATTTTTTGCCCAGTCAGTCATGTCGCTTTCGAGACATGATCGCCCAAGCGTGTATCACTTAACTGACTGACTGACTTTTTTTTCAGTATGGGATCAACGCGAATGTGCGTCGTGGTGCAGTAGATATTATATTATTTTATTTTTTTTAATCGTATCACCCCGAGCAATCACTTGCTCGAAGGGGTTGCACTTAACTGACTGACTGATACGTATAACAGCCTTTATCCATAGTAGCGTTTGAATTAATTCCTGACCACTGACAATACCTTTCCTTCTTATCTTCAGTGATTTGCTATAATAATGAAATCGAAATTAAGCGACATGGTTTGTGTTTGCGTAAATTAATTTGTTCTCGTCTTTTCCTCAACAGTGACTCGGATGCGTGTAAGTGTAAAAAGATTAATTAGAAGAGAGTGAAGAGGAAGACGAACCAATTAGAAAGGAGCAATAGAAGGATCAGCTCGGAACGAGAAATCGGGAAGCCAAGTTCGAATTCCAGTCGAATTCTTTGCATTCACTTACGCGCAAATACCCTTGGGAAAGGTATTAATCCGTCTCTTCTCTCCAGTTATGGGTTAAATAATAGGACGGATTAGCTTCTGTAGCATTGGTCGGCAACCAGTCTATCGCAGAAAGCAATGGCAACCTACTGCGGGATAATCTTCTGCCCAGTCAGTCATGTCTCTTTCGAGACATGATCGCCCAAAGTGTGTATCACTTATGGCACTTGACAGACTGACTGAATATAATAGTTGAAAACTTGATTAAAGCTTTTACTGGGCATAAAGTGGGGGAATCGATTTTTTATTGTCATGAAGTAATAAACTGAGCCCCCACTAATTATTACTTAATAATAGAATCTGTGTTAATGGGTTTCTGGATTTAAAGGATACCTAAGGATGTTCGTTGTGGTGCATTGGATATCGGCTCGGAACGAGAAATCAGGAAGCCGAGTTCGAATTCCAGCTGAATTCATTGCCTTCACTTACGCGCAAATACCCTTGGGAAAGGTATTAATCAGTTTATTCTTTCCAGTTATGGGTTAAATAACAGGACAGATTGGGTTCTATAGCCTTGGTCGGCAACCAGTCTACCGCAGAAAGCAATGGCAACCTACTGCAGGATAATCTTCTGCCCAGTCAGTCAGTTAAGTACCAGTCAGTCAGTTAAGTACCATACGTGATACACGCTTGGGCGATCATGTCTCTTTCGAGACCCAAGCGTGTATCACGTATGGTACTTAACTGACTGACTGAATATAATAGTTGAAAACATGATTAAGTCTTCTACTGGGCATAAAATGGGGGATCAGTTTTATATTGTTATGACGTATTAAACTGATCCCCCACTAATTACTACTTAATATATTGCATCCTTTCCCCCTCTCTAGCTATGGGTCAAATAATAGGACAGATTGGGTTCTATTATCTTGGCTGGCAACCAGTCTACCGCAGAAAGCAATGGCAACCTACTTCGGGATAATCTTCTGCCCAGTCAGTCATGTCTCTTTCGAGACATGATCGCCATGATCGCCATGATCGCCAAAGCGTGTATCACGTATGGCACTTAACTGACAGACTGATACGTATAACAGCCTTTATCCATAGTAGCATTTGAATTAATTCCTGACCACTGACAATACCTTTCCTTCTTATCTTCAGTGATTTTCTATAATAAACAAATCGAAAAGTAAGCGACATGGTTTGTGCTTGCGTAAATTAATTTGTTTTCGTCTTTTCCTCAACAGTGACTCGGAAGCGAAGCGTTTTTTCATCCCTACAGGTAAATGTCAAATTAGAAGTATTTAAAAGATATTTAAGCAGATAAATTTGCTCATTAAATGAATCTCCGTTATTTTAATTAAACACAATATTAATCCGACGTGCTATTCTTTTATTCTTAATATAATTAACAAAAGTAAATATTAATTATAGCTGGAAGCCTTATTAAAACTTTTGATATTTGATACATCACTTTATTGGGCCACACTGCGCGTGCGTGCACGCACAAACACTCACACAAATACAAACAGTCACATATACACTCACTTAAGTGCCATACGTGATACACGCTTGGGTGATCATGTCTCTTTCGAGACATGACTGACTGGGCAGAAGATTATCCCGCAGTAGGTTGCCATTGCTTTCTGCGATAGACTGGTTGCCGACCAAGGCTATAGAACCCAATCTGTCCTGTTATTTAACCCATAACTGGAAGGAATAGACGGATTAATACCTTTCCCAAGGGTATTTGCACGTAAGTGAATGCAATGAATTCAGCTGGAATTCGAACTCGGCTCCCCTATTTCTCGTTCTGAGCCGATATTCAATGCACCACAACGCACATCCGCTTTTTTATTAATAACGTTTCTATTATTTTTAGCTCTAGTTATTGCACTAGGTATCTCTAAAGCATTTGACAGAGTCTGGTATGCTAGCCTTCTACGCAAACTACATGGCTATGGTATTTTGGTGATACAGAGTAAAGCGAGGGACCTGATGTTTGCACTCTCAGGACCAGAAAGCAAATGACCAAAACTGGCCGGTGCGTAGCCGGCTCTACGCAGCGGTTCCGACAGAAAGCCAAAAATTAATTAAGTATTATTTATCGGCCATTGGGAAGCCCAGAATCAAATACGAGTGTGAATTCCCAAATGATCTGCTGGAATCCACAAAACCGATATAAAAAGCCGATACAGAAAGCATCGCCACGAGAGGAGACAGACAGAACCAGACAGAGACAGAGAGACGTGAGAAAGCACTAGGGTAATTAGCACTTCCCTTGACCACGTCAAGCGATTTACTATGTTCGCCTCTCTTCATCCTCATCTTCTTGGCTGACCCTAAACTACTTACCGACCAAAGGAGCGGATACTTCAAAGACATTCCTAATTTACAACGCTCCCACATTCATACGCACAAATTCTCTTTTCAGCATTTTATTGCCATGAACTTTTAACGTCCGTTGGACCCATCCTAAAAGGATTACTTTAATTGTAAAAACCTTAATTAATATGTGTATATATAAAATGTTTCTATACTCAATTTGCTTTTCGTGTTTTATAATCCCTTTTTATGACTTATAGTGGGCTATCTACAACGAGGCCAAATTCCGTTAATCTGCAACAACACACGACTATTCTCCACTAGAACGGATAACCCACTATAGTATAACTGGACGATTGTTTGACCCAATCCAGTCTTTCCTTTCAAATCATGTAATGAAGGTAGTATTGAATGGCCACACTTCCAGATACTATCATCCGAACGCGGGTGTCCCGCAAGTCTTTATTCTAGGTCCTACGCTTTTTCTGAGTTTCATCAACAATCTCCCTTATGTGAACAGATCCCAAGTAGGCATTTATACTGACGACACAACAATTTTACTCCAGCCTCGATAAGAAATCTGCCGAGGCTAACAAAGCAAATTTAGCTACTGAACTTGAAAAGGATCTCCAATCTGTGGTAGACTGGGGAAAGAAATGGCTCGTAATGTTTTATGCTTCCAAAACGAAGCTGCTATCATTTAACCACCATAGACAACCGCTTCTACCCACCATAAAAATGGATCAGGCTAGTTTCCCTGAAAGCAAAACACTGCACCTCCTTGACCTAAATCTAAAAGCCGGCCTCAAGTGGAATGACTACATTGAATCCATACCTAATTCTGCTGCTCGGAAGGCTAGTTTCCTTTGCATGGCTAGGAAGTTTTTCTCGTCTAAATCTTACACATATGTAAGTCTACCATCTGCCTGTGCATTGAATACTGCTGTCACATCTGGTCGGGTGCTCCTGCTATTCATCTCTGGCTTCTTGATAAAATTCAACGAAGAATCTGTAATGTAATTGATTCCGACTTGGTAGCTCAACTCCAGTCACTTTCTCACAGACGTAATGTGGCTTCCTATTGTCTCTTCTACAAATACTTTCACGGCTTCTGCTCCGATGAGCTTAGCTCCCCGGTGCCCCCACCCCTGCATGAATTTAGTCAAGCTACTAGACTAGCGGCTAGATCCCACCCTTTTACAGTGAAAACAATCAAATGTATCCGCAACTTCTACTCTAATAGCTTCTTTGCTCGCACTTCCTGCCTGTGGAATTCTCTTCCATATACTTGCTTCCTTGAAGGTTACAATATCCAAGAATTTAAATGCAAAGTCAGTTGCCATCTCTTATCTTATTGACTCACATTATTTCTGTGACAGCCCTTGTATCATATTCTTCTTCCTTTCCACTCCACTCTCATGCAGCTTTCTTCACACATGTATTCTCATCCTTCTCTTACTCATCCTCTGAATCCCCTGTAACCCGTTCTTCTTTCTCATCACTCACCTCTTCTGTAACCCCCCTTCCCTGCGCCAGTTCTGCCTTGCTTGAGATGAAATGATTAAAAAAAAATATATATATATATGTAGATGATGCTGTTATATTTGTATCATCAAGTAATATGTTACGGATAGAATTTGGAAGGTCTTCATGTATATTTAAATGAGACCTATGGTCTGGGAGATGTAAAGTAATTCGTCTTATCAGTTTAATGAACCATGTAACAAAACTGATCGTCCGAATCTTGATGAATAGAGCGAGAAACAGAATCAGGCCAGAGATAGGACGAGAAAAGTGCGCTTTCGTCAAAGACACTGGAACAAGGAACGCCATATTTATGATTAGGATGCTCTCTGAAAGGGCTATACAAATAAAGGACTTGTACCTATGTTTTATTGATTATGCAAAGGTGTTTGACAAAATACGCCACAAAGAATTTATGGAGATGCTTGGCAGCCTCGACATATTTGGGAAAGATCTAAGAGTAACAAAGAATCTTTACTGGCAGCAAACAGCCTGCATACGGACAAGTAACGAATTCAGCAGTTATACAAAGATTGAAAGGGGCGTGAGACAAGGGTGTGCCTTTTCACCGGATCTATTCAACTTGTACAGCGAGACTATTCTGAAAACATTAAAAGTTATGCCAGGATTCGTCATCGGAGGCCACAATTTAAACAATATAAGGTACGCAGATGATACAGTGCTGATAGTAGACACAGAAAAATCTACAAGACCTCCTACAGAAGGTAGCTGAAGAGAGTGACAGAAAAGGACTACAAATAAACAACAAGAAAACCGAATGCATGATCATCAGCAAAAAGGGCAGCCCAAAATGCCAAATACAGGTGAGGAACTCTAAAATCAAGCAGCTACAAAAATTTAAATACCTAGGAAGTGTTCTAACAGAAGACGGAAAGTGCGACACTGAGATCCTTAGCGAACTGGCATGGCAAAGGAAGAATTCCAGAAGTTGAGTAAAGTATTAAGAAACAGGACAATTTCGCTAGAAACAAAGAGGAGAGTGTATGTAATGTCGGTTCTTCAATAAGGCAGTGAATGTTGGACAATATCTTCGAGAATGAAGGAAAAACTTGAAGCAACTGAAATGTAGTTCAACAGAAGGATTCTGCGGATATCATGGATAGAGTATGTGAGCAATGAGGAGGTTTTGGAAAGGATGGAGACGAAAAGGAAATTAATATTGAGCATCAGGAAGAGACAACTAAAGTTCCTGGGATATGCAATGAGGAAGGAGAGCTTGGAGAACCTGATATTAACAGGCCAGATAGAGGGAAAAAGAGACAGGGGAAAGCAGCGGACAACATATCTAAAGGACCTGATCAGCGGGATGACGGAACGAGTGTTGCATGGTGCAACAGGAGAAAGCGTGCTAAGAGCCACCAGGGAAAGGGAGATGTGGAAAGCCATGATCGCCTACGTCCTGAAAGGACATATCACATAAAAGAAGAAGTGTACAACCAATGTAATTATTTACGAATTTGGATTGATCAAGAACACAGTTCTTTAAAGTTCTTTATATACACATATACTTGACAGGTTTGAGCAAGTGTATGGCAGATCGGGTTTTGATATACAGAGGCGGAAAACCATGATCGCCTACGTCCTGAAAACACACGGCACATAAAAGAATATATATATATATATATATATATATATATATATATATATCGATGTATAGATATGAACAGACTGAGATAGATAGATAGATAGATAGATAGATATGGAAAGACTGCGATAGTGTCCTGTTCCATAAAGAGATTGCAAAAAGACAAGGTGGTACTCGAGTGAAAGAACAGCAACACGTTCGTAGATGAAAGAAGAGAGGTTTATTGAAACGAGAATGCACTACGGCAAGACGGAATCTGACAGGCTAGTAAGTGACGAAGCAAGTCACAGGTAATCCTATGCTCACTCTATATGGCTACTAATATAGTCAGTCCACGTATGCAGAGGGAGTGTGAGACATTCCATTGCAACAGATAGATAGATAGATAGATAGATAGATAGATAGATAGATAGATATAAAAAGACTGAGATAGATAGATAGATAGATAGATAGATAGATAGATAGATAGATAGATAGATAGATATAAAAAGACTGAGATAGATAGATAGATAGATAGATAGATAGATAGATAGATAGATAGATAGATAGATAGATAGATAGGAACAGACTGAAAGGAATTGTTAACTTAACAATTCTTGGAATAATGGTAAGACTTTATCTGTGATCTTTAGACTCTCAAGAAAGCAGAAGTCCCATTCCGAGACATTGTATTTGAAAGAGGAAATATAGGGATATTAGTCTGAATAATTCATTGAATATTTAGAAGAGTTAATTTATCATTACTGATCCTATCGGGTCTAAAACTTTCTAAAGGATATTTTTAGATAATATCAAGACACCAAATAGGTCGAACACCATTTTCCTTCCGATCGATCTACTGATAAGATCGCGTCATTTTTACCAACTTTTCTTCCGATAATCCGAGAAAATAAAAACGTTTTCGGCTGGAAGAATCAATAAAATTGTTTCAGAAAATAATCCTTGCATTTCAAGTTTCTGTTTTAGTTTAACTTTCTTGGACTTCCTTTGACACGATTTATTCAGTTCGTCTTCGGTTTCATATATCTTAGAGCGTTTAGGAAGCTTGTTCGTTTGACCTCGAGTAGCAGTATCGTTCCTTGGGAATGCCCAACACTTGTGGTCTGGCCTAGAGTAGCAATATCGTTCCTCGGAAATGCCCACACTGTGGTCTGGCCTAGAGTACCAATATCGTATATTGCGAATACCCACACTTGTAATCTGACCTAGAGGAGCCATATCATTCTTCAGGAATGCCCACACTTGAGGTCTGGCTAGGAGGATCGATATTGTTCCTCGGGAATGCCCACACTTGTGGTCTGGCCTAGAGGAGCGATATCCTTCCTCGAGAATGCCCAACACTTGTGGTCTGGCTTAGAGGATTGATATTGTTCCTTGGAATGCCACCCTTGTGGCCTGGAATAGAGGAGCGGTATCGTTCTTCGAGAATGCCCAACACTTGTGGTCTGGCCTATAGGAGCGATATCGTTCCTTGAGAATGTCCACACTTATGGTCGGGCTTAGAGGATTGATATCGTTCCTTGGAATGCCACACTTGTGGTCTGGCCTAGAGAAATGATATCGTTCCTCGGGAATGCCCCACACTTGCGGTCTGGCCTAGCGTAGCAATATCGTTCCTCGGGAATGATCCACACTTGCGGTCTGGCCTAGAAGAGGGATATGGTTCCTCGGGAATGCCCACACTTGTGGTCTGGCCTAGAGAATCGATATCGTTCCTCAGGAATGCCCACACTTGCGGTCTGGCCTAGAGAAGCGATATCGTTCCTCGGGAATGCCCAACACTTGTGGTCTGGCTTATCGTTCATCAGGAATACACCACACTTGTGGTTGTCTGTCGTCAAAATTGAGTAAATAGCTGTTAGGACCCTTATCTTCAGTTCTAACAGTTTAAGATTATAGGGATCAGAAAAGCGAAATCTTAGGTGTCGGTTCACGAGAAGAAGTTGCTCGATTGGAACTTATATTTCACTAATGGAATACGAAGGAAATCATGGTGGTTCTTTACAATGTCCTTGGCATGGTGGGTCTTAACCGTGATTGTTAGGACGAGTTAAATTAAGGGATGTATTTTGCCTGAGCACTCTCCATGGAAATAGCGATAGACCAGCGAGAAGCGTCCGACTTTTCGTCCGTGTGAAAGGGGTTGTAAGGTGGAAAGTAATTCGTCAGCCACAAAGACACGGGGGTGTTTTTGGTCTATCATGACTAGAAAGTGAAGACTCTACAGCCCCTTTCCATATAAGTCAGCAGTACTCTATTTTTAATCTTTTCAGTTGGCCTAGCGTAGCAATATCGTTCCTCGGGAATGCATTAAAATTTTGGCCGTGTGCCAAACTAGTCAAAATTGAGTAAATACCTGTTAGGACTCTTATTGTGGATGAAGGTTGGCGAATCCCACAGGCTGATGATTACCTATAGGGATCAATGGGTAAATTATTTTTAATTTCGAGCATGCATTCTTGTTTTTTTATTGTGGCGACTGCACAGTATAGTGGGGTCAGTTGGGCACCGTCTGTGAGAAAACGAGCACCATGACATAATTCAGAGATTTTCAAAGAGCATGCTGTAGTGCTTAGCATTCGCACGGGAGGCACCAATGCAATATCTGAGGGCAGTTCATAGGATGAGGAAAGAGCTGGTTGAGTTTAATGGTGATTACGAAGGTGTTTGAAGTGATCACTAGTGATGGTGACGTTATGCCTCCATTCATCTTCCCACCGGGCATCAATATAGAGTCCAACATTAAGTGCTGCCCTGGGCCAAGAAGGTGGCTGCTGAAAAACCCTATGTCTTGCAATAGGACTTGGTACCGTTCCACGCAAACAATTTCTACGCCGATATCACACCTTTCATCTGGCCACCTAACTCCCTAGACTGCAACCCCCTTGATTATTATGTCTGGGGCACAGTTGAGTGAGAGACTAACAAGACTTCTTGCCGCACCAAAGATGAACTGAAGGCAAGCATTATGGCAGCGTTTACCAATTTAAACAAGAAGACCATCCAGAAGAGTTGCCGGGGATTCCGAAGTCGTCTGGAGACCGTGGTTGAAGCCAATGGTGATTTTATTGAATAAATCTACTCTTTAGCATTTCAATATGTTTTTGTGTAATTATTGTGGCCTGTTAGGGCCAGAAATCAAGACACAAAAAGAAGAAGGTAGCTTCAACCAGTGTATTGAAATAACAAAACATTTATACAAAGCAAGAGTGTTATTAGTCATCATATAGAAATGTCTATCCGAACTATCAAGTTACACTGCGTCTCGACTGCCTCTTCTAGGAAGTCTAGCAGGTTAGTATTTATGAAGAAAGAAGAGCTCATTCCAATGTAGATAGGGCACCATAACAGTAATTTTGGTAAATATATGCGTGAAAATGAGAATTAGATGACAATTTATCCATCGCATCCTCCGGCATCATGCTTTCCAATCAACTTTAATCTTTAGAAATTTAAATGCAATGTCAATCGCTATCTACTGTCTTCTTGATTACTCTTCTTTTGCTTTCTCTCTTTATCAATGTTTTTGTTTATAACTTCCACACCCAGAAACTCCTTGCGTCTTAGTGGCTTTATTGCTTTCTTTGGGGTGAAAAAATATCGTGAGTTTAATCATCAAAGAAGCCCAAACTAAGTTAAAGTATTAAATGATTTAGCGGCATATTTTATTAAAAAAATTTGTTTTTGATTCCCTTGCATCTTTTATGCCATTACACATTACTCAATAAATCCCGGCCCTAACTCATAAAAGAACAACGTTTGAGGAAATAGTCTCCTTCTAGGGTGAGAGGCTGATTCCGACGTTTCCCTGTGGCACTCAAAATACGACTCAGTTTCCAATGATCACTTCTTCATTGGAGCCAAATCTCTTTCCCTGGAGCGTTCTTTTGAGGTCTGCAAACAGCCACTCGTCCCCTTGGTCGTTCTGTAGAGCTTTCACCTCCTGCTGTCTAATCAGAGGACTGTCGATTTGACTCCGGAGTGAAGTGGTGGATCTATGTTTCATACATTGTCACATATTTACGTAAAAACTCCTTCTTGTTGCGTTGAAACAGTTGCAAACAACGCTCTGTATCGTCGCCGCGTTGTTGTTCTTGATCGAATGTGAGTAAACGCGGCACCCACTTTAAATACAGCTTTCTCATTGACAAATGTTCATGCAAAACGTTGAATATACTGCCTTCTGATATGTTCAACCCCTCTGCTATCTCACACAATTCCAATTTACGATTGGCTAAAACGAATTTGTGGATTCTTTTGGTGTTTTCCAAGACAACTGCCAGTTTTGGGCGACCTGAGAGTTAAGCATCATTTGTGTCTGTGCAACCGTGTTTAAAGTCTGCATACCACCTCTTACCGTTGTTTCTGACGAAGTAGAGTCTGAATAACATTAATCAAGCCATTGCTTTGCTTGAACATTATTTTCCCCATCCGAAAACAATGCTTTATAAACGTAATTTATAAAAATTATTTTGTCTTTCAAGTTTGGTTTCGACTTATACTAAATTAAAACTTAGTAAATTTTTTAATTTACTTTTTTTTAATTGGAGTAGATAGTACCTACTATCGCCCGGTTTTACACTCCACCCCCTTCTTTTGAACAGGAGTAGAGGTGATTGCCTTGTTTCTTGTTCAGGAAGGGATTCCCGGTTCATTTCCCTTCTCCTTGGATCTTAGTGTTAGTTCAGCTGGAATCTCTTTGCAGTTATTGAGTATGGTGGTAACGTCTCTTCATTCTGAGGGTACCAGGTTGGCGGTTTCCTGGTTGCTGCTTCCGATTGGTGGTTAGGAGCCCGAACTCTTGCGTAGCGTCTTGAGAGGCTGCTTTGGTCAAGAGCTGAATAATATTGAGGTTCCTGTAGTGCCATATCGCGCATGGACGGGCGTCCCTGCATGAACCTCCGGTGGGCAACCCCGAGGCCACATTATGTTGCAGGCTGCGCCAGTCTCCATCCTTCACATGCTGGAAACAGTGACCAACCGATTCTATTCTAGACCTCTCTCTTTAACTAAATCACTATGAAAACAAGCAAACAAAATAGCAAAACTAAACCAGCTAGTCAGAAAACGCCCAAACCTGTCTGCGTCTCCTTCACAAACATACGAGGTATTCGCACTAACTTTTACAGCGTAGAATCATTCCTTCAAACTAACTCACCTGATATATTAGCTCTATGAGAAACTAACCTTGACCCTTCTATCTCATCTTCTGAGTTTTACGTTCCTGGTTACCTTCCCTCCTTCAGGAAGGACTCCAATATCCATATGCATGGGCTTGGTGTTTATGTCAGCGAACACCTTCCTTTAGCTAGGGTAACATCTCTTGAATCCCTGGATCATTCTTTCATGTGCTTCCGTCTCTCACTTCTAAGCTCGGTTAACTATCTCTTCTTTCTCTACCGCTCCCCCTCCTCCTCTGACTGTTCGGTACTTGATAGCATCTCTAACAATATCGACAAGGTCATTTCTTCTCATCCATCTGCCCATATATTTGTATTTGGTGACTTTAACGCCCACCACACCAAGTGGCTGGAAAACTCTGTCAATGACCTTGCTGGTGTCCACACTATAAACTTTTCAATCATCCAATATCTTACACAAGTGGTGGACTTCCCCATGCGTTTCTCCGACAACCCTAACGGAAGAGACTCACTGCTAGACCTCTGCTTCACTTCCATCGCAGACTCTTGCACTACCAGACAGCTCTGCCCTCTCGGAAACTCTGACCATGCCGTAGTTTCTGTCAACATCTCATTCCACTCCCACTTTACCCAAGAAACCCAGACCAGCAGAATATCCTAATGCTACTAAAGAGCAGACTGGGATTCGTTCTGAGACTTCCTGTGTGACGTCCCTTGGAACAATGTTTTTAGTCTTCCCGTCGAAGACTGTGCATCTGAGGTCTCTTCTTGGGTTAAGGCTGGCATCGATGCTTTTATCCCTGCCAGGAAATTTCATCTTAAATCCCATTCGTCTCCCTGGTTCTCGCCAGCTTGCTCGGCCGCCATTGTCCACCGGAATCATTTCTTCCGGCTCTATCGAAGCTACGCGTAGGACCAAAACAGGAGCCTTTTCGTCTCAGCTCGTAATAAGTGTAAAAAGATACTTAACGAAGCTAAGATGTTGCTTGCTGCTAGAATGAAGCAACGCATAGCAACCTGTAAGTTCGGCGCCAAAGACTACTAGCGGCTCTGTAAAAGCGTGCTTAACAATGCCCACCTAATCAATGAATTTAAGGTCCTCACCTCCTCAGCGGACAAGGCTGAATGCTTTGCTCGCAGATTCTCAACCAATTCGAGACTGGATTTGTCTTGATTTTCTACACCCGACTTCCCACCGCTGGTTTCTAACATAATCTCAAAACTTGACCCTCACAAAGCGAGCGGAGGGGACGGAATCACAATCATAGTCTTGAAGAAATGTGCCACTGAACTCTCCTCTGTCCTTTCTAAGCTCTACAACTTCTGCCTATCTGCTTCCTGCTTTCCTGCCTGTTGGAAGTCTTCCTTTGTAGTTTCTATATTTAAGAACACTGGAGAACCCTCGGACCCCGCAAATTACCGCCCTATCAGCCTTCTTCCGATCTTTGGCAAAGTGTTCGAAGCCATTATCAACGCTGAGGTGGTTCAGCATCTCACAGTCCACAGGCTCCTCTCGGACAAACAGTATGGTTTCCGCTTCACATGGTCTACTGCTGATATGCTAACGACCATCACCGTGTATATATATCAGGCTCTCGACAAGAATGTCAAAGCCCGAACCGTTGCCTTGCGTTCGACAGAGTTTGGGTTGCTGGCCTTCTACGCAAAGTGCTGAGCTATGGTATAACTGGACATTTGTTTGATCTAATCCAGTCATTCCTCTCTAACCGCACATTGAAAGTGATATTAAACTGACATGTCTCCCCAAACTAACGCGGGTGTCCCTCAAGGCTCTATCCTAGGTCCTACGCTCTTTCTGAGCTACATTAATGATCTCCCCGATGCCATAAGATCCCAAGTAGGCATGTACGCCGATGACAGCACAGTTTACTCTCGCCTTGGCCAAAAATCTGATGTGGGCAACAAAGCGAACCTCGCCGCCGAGCTTGAAATGGACCTCCAATCTGTAGTTGACTGGGGTAAGAAATGGCTCGTAAATTTTAATGCTTCCAAAACGAAGCTGCTATCAGTTAACCATCATAGACAATCGCACCTACCTCCCATTAGCATGGACCAGGCTTGCCTCCCAGCGAGTAAAACACTACGCCTCCTTGACCTCACACTCTCAGCGGACCTCAAGTGGAAAGACTATATCGAATCCATTGCTAAATTCGCTGCTATGAAAGTCGGTTCTCTGTGCAGAATATTGCTGCCACATCTGGTCGGGTGCCCCTGCTACTCTCCTCGAGCTTCTTGACAAAATACAACGGAGAATCTGTAACGTGATCGATACTGACTTGGCAGACCAGCTGCAGTCACTCTCTCACCAGCGTGACGTGGCTTCCCTGTGCCTCTTCTATAAATACTTTCACGGCTTCTGCTCCGATGAACTTAGATCACTGGTGCCCCCTAGGTACGAATTTGCACGAGATACTAGATTAGCAACGAGGTTCCACTCTTTTACAGTGAAACCGATAATATATAATCGCAATTTCTACTCCAAGAGCTTCTTTTCTCGCACTTCCCGCCTGTGGAATTCCCTTCCACATACTTGCTTCCCCGACAGCTACAATCTCCAGGATTTTAAATGTAAGGTCAATAGACACATCCTAACACACTAACTCGCATCCATTCTCTCAAACACTCTTCCCATCTACCCAACCCTCATCCTCGGTATCCTTACCCGTCTATCACCCACCTTCTGACATTTCCTATATCTAATCATTCTTTCTCATCACTTTCCCCTATGTAACCCCCTGCGCAATAGTGGCCATGGAATGCCTTGCTTGGGGTGAAATGATATATATATATATATATATATATATATATATATATATATATATATATATTACATGTTTTCAGGAATTACAGCAAAAATATGGTATTTAATAATTTTTCGTTTACAAAATTCGTCCCGTTTATAATTACTGTGCATTTGGTTGCAATAAAATACGTTGATTTTTGTGTTATTTTTTATACTCGTGTCATGTATTTTATGTAAGAATAATTTTTATACTAGTGTCATGTATTTTATGTAAGAATAATTTTTATACTCGTGTCATGTATTTTATGTAAGAATAATTTTTATACTAGTGTCATGTATTTTATGTAAGAATAATTTTTATACTCGTGTCATGTATTTTATGTAAGAATAATTTTTATACTCGTGTCATGTATTTTATGTAAGAATAATTTTTATACTCGTGTCATGTATTTTATGTAAGAATAATTTTTATACTCGTGTCATGTATTTTATGTAAGAATAATTTTTATACTCGTGTCATGTATTTTATGTAAGAATAATTTTTATACTAGTGTCATGTATTTTATGTAAGAATAATTTTTATACTCGTGTCATGTATTTTATGTAAGAATAATTTTTATACTCGTGTCATGTATTTTATGTAAGAATAATTTTTATACTAGTGTCATGTATTTTATGTAAGAATAATTTTTATACTCGTGTCATGTATTTTATGTAAGAATAATTTTTATACTCGTGTCATGTATTTTATGTAAGAATAATTTTTATACTCGTGTCATGTATTTTATGTAAGAATAATTTTTATACTCGTGTCATGTATTTTATGTAAGAATAATTTTTATACTAGTGTCATGTATTTTATGTAAGAATAATTTTTATACTCGTGTCATGTATTTTATGTAAGAATAATTTTTATACTCGTGTCATGTATTTTATGTAAGAATAATTTTTATACTCGTGTCATGTATTTTATGTAAGAATAATTTTTATACTCGTGTCATGTATTTTATGTAAGAATAATTTTTATACTAGTGTCATGTATTTTATGTAAGAATAATTTTTATACTCGTGTCATGTATTTTATGTAAGAATAATTTTTATACTCGTGTCATGTATTTTATGTAAGAATAATTTTTATACTCGTGTCATGTATTTTATGTAAGAATAATTTTTATACTCGTGTCATGTATTTTATGTAAGAATAATTTTTATACTCGTGTCATGTATTTTATGTAAGAATAATTTTTATACTCGTGTCATGTATTTTATGTAAGAATAATTTTTATACTCGTGTCATGTATTTTATGTAAGAATAATTTTTATACTAGTGTCATGTATTTTATGTAAGAATAATTTTTATACTCGTGTCATGTATTTTATGTAAGAATAATTTTTATACTAGTGTCATGTATTTTATGTAAGAATAATTTTTATACTCGTGTCATGTATTTTATGTAAGAATAATTTTTATACTCGTGTCATGTATTTTATGTAAGAATAATTTTTATACTCGTGTCATGTATTTTATGTAAGTATAATTTTTATACTCGTGTCATGTATTTTATGTAAAGAATAAATTTTTTTATACTAGTGTCATGTATTTTATGTAAGAATAATTTTTATACTCGTGTCTATGTATTTTATGTAAGAATAATTTTTATACTCGTGTCATGTATTTTATGTAAGAATAATTTTTATACTCGTGTCATGTATTTTATGTAAGAATAAATTTTTATATAATGTCATGTATTTTTATGTAAGAATAATTTTTATACTCGTGTCATGTATTTTATGTAAAGAATAATTTTTATACTCGTGTCATGTATTTTATGTAAGAATAATTTTTATACTCGTGTCATGTATTTTATGTAAGAATAATTTTTATACTCGTGTCATGTATTTTATGTAAGAATAATTTTTATACTAGTGTCATGTATTTATGTAAGAATAATTTTTTATACTCTAGTGTCATGTATTTTATGTAAGAATAATTTTTATACTCGTGTCATGTATTTTATGTAAGAATAATTTTTATACTCGTGTCATGTATTTTTATGTAAGAATAATTTTTATACTAGTGTCTGGCTATTATTTTATGTAAGAATAATTTTTATACTCGTGTCATGTATTTTATGTAAGAATAATTTTTATACTCATTATGTTATTTTTATGTAAAGAATAATTTTTATACTAGTGTCATGTATTTTATGTAAGAATAATTTTTATACTCGTGTCATGTATTTTATGTAAGAATAATTTTTATACTCGTGTCATGTATTTTATGTAAGAATAATTTTTATACTAGTGTCATGTATTTTATGTAATAATAATTTTTATACTAGTGTCATGTATTTTATGTAAGAATAATTTTTATACTAGTGTCATGTATTTTATGTAAGAATAATTTTTATACTAGTGTCATGTATTTTATGTAAGAATAATTTTTATACTAGTGTCATGTATTTTATGTAAGAATAATTTTTATACTCGTGTCATGTATTTTATGTAAGAATAATTTTTATACTCTCTGTGTCATGTATTTTATGTAAGAATAATTTTTTATACTCGTGTCATGTATTTTATGTAAGAATAATTTTTATACTAGTGTCATGTATTTTATGTAAGAATAATTTTTATACTAGTGTCATATTTTATGTAAGAATAATTTTTATACTAGTGTCATGTATTTTATGTAAGAATAATTTTTATACTCGTGTCATGTATTTTATGTAAGAATAATTTTTATACTCGTGTCATGTATTTGTAATAATAAAGAATAATTTTTATATAATTGTCATATGTATTTTATGTAAGAATAATTTTTATACTAGTGTCATGTATTTTATGTAAGAATAATTTTTATACTCGTGTCATGTATTTTATGTAAGAATAATTTTTATACTAGTGTCATGTATTTTGTGTAGAATAATTTTTATACTAGTGTCATGTATTTTATGTAAGAATAATTTTTATACTCGTGTCATGTATTTATGTAAGAATAATTTTTATACTCGTGTCATGTATTTTATGTAAAAATAATTTTTATACTCGTGTCATGTATTTTATGTAAGAATAATTTTTATACTCGTGTCATGTATTTTATGTAAGAATAATTTTTATACTAGTGTCATGTATTTTATGTAAGAATAATTTTTATACTGAGTGTCTATTATTTTATGTAAGAATAATTTTTATACTCGTGTCATGTATTTTTATGTAAGAATAATTTTTATACTCGTGTCATGTATTTTATGTAAGAATAATTTTTATACTAGTGTCATGTATTTTATGTAAGAATAATTTTTATACTAGTGTCATGTATTTTATGTAAGAATAATTTTTATACTAGTGTCATGTATTTTATGTAAGAATAATTTTTATACTAGTGTCATGTATTTTATGTAAGAATAATTTTTATACTCGTGTCATGTATTTTATGTAGAATAATTTTTATACTAGTGTCATGTATTTTATGTAAGAATAATTTTTATACTCGTGTCATGTATTTTATGTAAGAATAATTTTATACTAGTGTCATGTATTTTATGTAAGAATAATTTTTATACTAGTGTCATGTATTTTATGTAAGAATAATTTTTATACTAGTGTCATGTATTTTATGTAAGAATAATTTTTATACTCGTGTCATGTATTTTATGTAAGAATAATTTTTATACTAGTGTCATGTATTTTATGTAAGAATAATTTTTATACTCGTGTCATGTATTTTATGTAAGAATAATTTTTATACTCGTGTCATGTATTTTTATGTAAGAATAATTTTTATACTCATTGTCTATTATTTTATGTAAGAATAATTTTTATACTCGTGTCATGTATTTTATGTAAGAATAATTTTTATACTCGTGTCATGTATTTTATGTAAGAATAATTTTTATACTAGTGTCATGTATTTTATGTAAGAATAATTTTTATACTCGTGTCATGTATTTTATGTAAGAATAATTTTTTTATACTAGTGTCATGTATTTTATGTAAAAATAATTTTTATACTCGTGTCATGTATTTTATGTAAGAATAATTTTTATACTAGTGTCATGTATTTTATGTAAGAATAATTTTTATACTAGTGTCATGTATTTTATGTAAGAATAATTTTTATACTCGTGTCATGTATTTTATGTAAGAATAATTTTTATACTCGTGTCATGTATTTTATGTAAGAATAATTTTTATACTAGTGTCATGTATTTTATGTAAGAATAATTTTTATACTCGTGTCATGTATTTTATGTAAGAATAATTTTTATACTAGTGTCATGTATTTTATGTAAGAATAATTTTTATACTCGTGTCATGTATTTTATGTAAGAATAATTTTTATACTCGTGTCATGTATTTTATGTAAGAATAATTTTTATACTAGTGTCATGTATTTTTATGTAAGAATAATTTTTATACTAGTGTCATGTATTTTATGTAAGAATAATTTTTATACTAGTGTCATGTATTTTATGTAAGAATAATTTTTATACTCGTGTCATGTATTTTATGTAAGAATAATTTTTATACTAGTGTCATGTATTTTATGTAAGAATAATTTTTATATAGTGTCATGTATTTTATGTAAGAATAATTTTTATACTCGTGTCATGTATTTTATGTAAGAATAATTTTTATACTAGTGTCATGTATTTTATGTAAGAATAATTTTTATACTCGTGTCATGTATTTTTATGTAAGAATAGTTTTATACTAGTGTCATGTATTTTATGTAAGAATAATTTTTATACTCGTGTCATGTATTTTATGTAAGAATAATTTTTATACTCGTGTCATGTATTTTTATGTAAGAATAATTTTTATACTAGTGTCATGTATTTATGTAAGAATAATTTTTATACTAGTGTCATGTATTTTTATGTAAGAATAATTTTTATACTAGTGTCATGTATTTTATGTAAGAATAATTTTTATACTCGTGTCATGTATTTTATGTAAGAATAATTTTGCTAGTATTATGTATTTTATGTAAGAATAATTTTTATACTAGTGTCATGTATTTTATGTAAGAATAATTTTTATACTCGTGTCATGTATTTTATGTAAGAATAATTTTTATACTCGTGTCATGTATTTTATGTAAGAATAATTTTTATACTCGTGTCATGTATTTTATGTAGAATAATTTTTATACTAGTGTCATGTATTTTATGTAGAAATAATTTTTATACTCGTGTCATGTATTTTATGTAAAGATAATTTTTATACTCGTGTCATGTATTTTATGTAAGAATAATTTTTATGCGTCTGTCATGTATTTTATGTAAGAATACTTTTTATACTAGTGTCATGTATTTTATGTAAGAATAATTTTTATACTAGTGTCATGTATTTTATGCTTAAGAATAATTTTTATACTCGTGTCATGTATTTTATGTAGAATAATTTTTATACTAGTGTCATGTATTTTATGTAAGAATAATTTTTATACTAGTGTCATGTATTTTATGTAAGAATAATTTTTATACTCGTGTCATGTATTTTATGTAAGAATAATTTTTATACTAGTGTCATGTATTTTATGTAAGAATAATTTTTATACTAGTGTCATGTATTTTATGTAAGAATAATTTTTATACTCGTGTCATGTATTTTATGTAAGAATCATTTTTATACTCGTGTCATGTATTTTATGTAAGAATAATTTTTATACTAGTGTCATGTATTTTATGTAAGAATAATTTTTATACTAGTGTCATGTATTTTATGTAAGAATAATTTTTATACTCGTGTCATGTATTTTATGTAAGAATAATTTTTATACTCGTGTCATGTATTTTATGTAAGAATAATTTTTATACTAGTGTCATGTATTTTATGTAAGAATGAATTTTTTATACTAGTGTCATGTATTTTATGTAGAGTAATTTTTATACTCGTGTCATGTATTTTATGTAAGAATAATTTTTATACTCGTGTCATGTATTTTATGTAAGAATAATTTTTATACTCATGTCATGTATTTTATGTAAAGAATAATTTTTATACTCGTGTCATGTATTTTATGTAAGAATAATTTTTATACTCGTGTCATGTATTTTATGTAAGAATAATTTTTATACTCGTGTCATGTATTTTATGTAAGAATAATTTTTATACTATAGTGTCATGTATTTTATGTAAGAATAATTTTTATACCTAAGTGTCGTATTTTTATGTAGAATAATTTTTATACTAGTGTCATGTATTTTATGTAAGAATAATTTTTATACTCGTGTCATGTATTTTATGTAAGAATAATTTTTATACTAGTGTCATGTATTTTATGTAAGAATAATTTTTATACTAGTGTCATGTATTTTATGTAAGAATAATTTTTATACTCGTGTCATGTATTTTATGTAAGAATAATTTTTATACTAGTGTCATGTATTTTATGTAAGAATAATTTTTATACTAGTGTCATGTATTTTATGTAAGAATAATTTTTATACTAGTGTCATGTATTTTATGTAAGAATAATTTTTATACTCGTGTCATGTATTTTATGTAAGATAATTTTTATACTCGTGTCATGTATTTTATGTAAGAATAATTTTTATACTCGTGTCATGTATTTTATGTAAGAATAATTTTTATACTCGTGTCATGTATTTTATGTAAGAATAATTTTTATACTCGTGTCATGTATTTTATGTAAGAATAATTTTTATACTCGTGTCATGTATTTTATGTAAGAATAATTTTTATACTAGTGTCATGTATTTTATGTAAGAATAATTTTTATACTCGTGTCATGTATTTTATGTAAGAATAGATTTTTATACTAGTGTCATGTATTTTATGTAAGAATAATTTTTATACTCGTAATATGTATTTTATGTAAGAATAATTTTTATACTAGTGTCATGTATTTTATGTAAGAATAATTTTTATATACTCGTGTCATGTATTTTATGTAAGAATAATTTTTATACTAGTGTCATGTATTTTATGTAAGAATAATTTTTATACTCGTGTCATGTATTTTATGTAAGAATAATTTTTATACTCGTGTCATGTATTTTATGTAAGAATAATTTTTATACTAGTGTCATGTATTTTATGTAAGAATAATTTTTATACTCGTGTCATGTATTTTATGTAAGAATAATTTTTATACTAGTGTCATGTATTTTATGTAAGAATAATTTTTATACTCGTGTCATGTATTTTATGTAAGAATAATTTTTATACTAGTGTCATGTATTTTATGTAAGAATAATTTTTATACTCGTGTCATGTATTTTATGAAATAATTTTTATACTAGTGTCATGTATTTTATGTAAGAATAATTTTTATACTCGTGTCATGTATTTTATGTAAGAATAATTTTTATACTCGTGTCATGTATTTTATGTAAGAATAATTTTTATACTAGTGTCATGTATTTTATGTAAGAATAATTTTTATACTCGTGTCATGTATTTTTATGTAAGAATAATTTTTATACTAGTGTCATGTATTTTATGTAAGAATAATTTTTATACTCGTGTCATGTATTTTGTATAAGAATAATTTTTATACTAGTGTCATGTATTTTATGTAAGAATAATTTTTATACTCATTGTCATGTATTTTATGTAAGAATAATTTTTATACTCGTGTCATGTATTTTATGTAAGAATAATTTTTATACTAGTGTCATGTATTTTATGTAAGAATAATTTTTATACTCGTGTCATGTATTTTATGTAAGAATAATTTTTATACTAGTGTCATGTATTTTATGTAAGAATAATTTTTATACTCGTGTCATGTATTTTATGTAAGAATAATTTTTATACTAGTGTCATGTATTTTATGTAAGAATAATTTTTATACTAGTGTCATGTATTTTATGTAAGAATAATTTTTATACTAGTGTCATGTATTTTATGTAAGAATAATTTTTATACTCGTGTCATACTTATTTTATGTAAGAATAATTTTTATACTCGTGTCATATGTATTTTTATGTAAGAATAATTTTTATACTAGTGTCATGTATTTTATGTAAGAATAATTTTTATATAGTGTCATGTATTTTATGTAAAATAATTTTTATACTCGTGTCATGTATTTTATGTAAGAATCATTTTTATACTCGTGTCATGTATTTTATGTAAGAATAATTTTTATACTAGTGTCATGTATTTTATGTAAGAATAATTTTTATACTAGTGTCATGTATTTTATGTAAGAATAATTTTTATACTAGTGTCATGTATTTTATGTAAGAATAATTTTTATACTCGTGTCATGTATTTTATGTAAGAATAAATTTTTATACTCGTGTCATGTATTTTTTATGTAGAGAATAATTTTTATACTAGTGTCATGTATTTTTATGTAAGAATAATTTTTATACTAGTGTCATGTATTTTATGTAAGAATAATTTTTATACTCGTGTCATGTATTTTATGTAAGAATAATTTTTATACTAGTGTCATGTATTTTATGTAAGAATAATTTTTATACTAGTGTCGTGTATTTTATGTAAGAATAATTTTTATACTCGTGTCATGTATTTTATGTAAGAATAATTTTTATACTAGTGTCATGTATTTTATGTAAGAATAATTTTTATACTAGTGTCATGTATTTTATGTAAGAATAATTTTTATACTAGTGTCATGTATTTTATGTAAGAATAATTTTTATACTCGTGTCATGTATTTTATGTAAAAATAATTTTTATACTCGTGTCATATGTATTTTATGTAAGAATAATTTTTTATACTCGTGTCATGTATTTTATGTAAGAATAATTTTTATACTCGTGTCATGTATTTTATGTAAGAATAATTTTTATACTCGTGTCATGTATTTATGTAAGAATAATTTTTATACTCGTGTCATGTATTTTATGTAAGAATAATTTTATACTAGTGTCATGTATTTTATGTAAGAATAATTTTTATACTCGTGTCATGTATTTTATGTAAGAATAATTTTTATACTAGTGTCATGTATTTTATGTAAGAATAATTTTTATACTCGTGTCATGTATTTTATGTAAGAATAATTTTTATACTAGTGTCATGTATTTTATGTAAGAATAATTTTTATACTCGTGTCATGTATTTTATGTAAGAATAATTTTTATACTAGTGTCATGTATTTTATGTAAGAATAATTTTTATACTCGTGTCATGTATTTTATGTAAGAATAATTTTTATACTCGTGTCATGTATTTTATGTAAGAATAATTTTTATACTGAGTGTCATGTATTTTATGTAAGAATAATTTTTATACTCGTGTCATGTATTTTATGTAAGAATAATTTTTATACTAGTGTCATGTATTTTTTATGTAAGAATAATTTTTATACTCGTGTCATGTATTTTATGTAAGAATAATTTTTATACTAGTGTCATGTATTTTGTAAGAATAATTTTTATACTCGTGTCATGTATATTTTATGTAGAATAATTTTTATACTAGTGTCATGTATTTTATGTAAGAATAATTTTCTCGTGTCATGTATTTTTATGTAAGAATAATTTTTATACTCGTGTCATGTATTTTATGTAAGAATAATTTTTATACTAGTGTCATATTTTATGTAAGAATAATTTTTATACTCGTGTCATGTATTTTATGTAAGATAGTACATACTAGTCATGTATTTTATGTAAGAATAATTTTTATACTCGTGTCATGTATTTTATGTAAGAATAATTTTTATACTAGTGTCATGTATTTTATGTAAGAATAATTTTTATACTCGTGTCATATTTTATGTAAGAATAATTTTTATACTCGTGTCATGTATTTTATGTAAGAATAATTTTTATACTAGTGTCATGTATTTTATGTAAGAATAATTTTTATATAAATAAATGTGTATTTTATGTAAGAATAATTTTTATACTAGTGTCATGTATTTTATGTAAGAATAATTTTTATACTCGTGTCATGTATTTTATGTAAGAATAATTTTTATACTAGTGTCATGTATTTTATGTAAGAATAATTTTTATACTAGTGTCATGTATTTTATGTAAGAATAATTTTTATACTCGTGTCATGTATTTTATGTAAGAATAATTTTTATACTCGTGTCATGTATTTTATGTAAGAATAATTTTTATACTAGTGTCATGTATTTTATGTAAGAATAATTTTTATACTCGTGTCATGTATTTTATGTAAGAATAATTTTTATACTAGTGTCATGTATTTTATGTAAGAATAATTTTTATACTCGTGTCATGTATTTTATGTAAGAATAATTTTTATACTAGTGTCTTATGTATTTTATGTAGAATAATTTTTATACTAGTGTCATGTATTTTATGTAAGAATAATTTTTATACTCGTGTCATGTATTTTATGTAAGAATAATTTTTATACTCGTGTCATGTATTTTATGTAAGAATAAATTTTTTATACTCGTTCATGTATTTTATGTAAGAATAATTTTTATACTCGTGTCATGTATTTTATGTAAAGAATAATTTTTATACTAGTGTCATGTATTTTATGTAAGAATAATTTTATACTCGTGTCATGTATTTTATGTAAGAATAATTTTTATACTCGTGTCATGTATTTTATGTAAGAATAATTTTTATACTAGTGTCATGTATTTTATGTAAGAATAATTTTTATACTCGTGTCATGTATTTTATGTAAGAATAATTTTTATACTAGTGTCATGTATTTTATGTAAGAATAATTTTTATACTAGTGTCATGTATTTTATGTAAGAATAATTTTTATACTCGTGTCATGTATTTTATGTAAGAATAATTTTTATACTAGTGTCATGTATTTTATGTAAGAATAATTTTTATACTCGTGTCATGTATTTTATGTAAGAATAATTTTTATACTAGTGTCATGTATTTTATGTAAGAATAATTTTTATACTAGTGTCATGTATTTTATGTAAGAATAATTTTTATACTCGTGTCATGTATTTTATGTAAGAATAATTTTTATACTCGTGTCATGTATTTTGTAAGAATAATTTTTATACTAGTGTCATGTATTTTATGTAAGAATAATTTTTATACTCGTGTCATGTATTTTATGTAAGAATAATTTTTATACTAGTGTCATGTATTTTATGTAAGAATAATTTTTATACTCGTGTCATGTATTTTATGTAAGAATAATTTTTATACTAGTGTCATGTATTTTATGTAAGAATAATTTTTATACTAGTGTCATGTATTTTATGTAAGAATAATTTTTATACTCGTGTCATGTATTTTATGTAAGAATAATTTTTATACTCGTGTCATGTATTTTATGTAAGAATAATTTTTATACTAGTGTCATGTATTTTATGTAAGAATAATTTTTATACTCATGTCATGTATTTTATGTAAGAATAATTTTTATACTAGTGTCATGTATTTTATGTAAGAATAATTTTTATACTAGTGTATGTATTTTATGTAAGAATAATTTTTATACTCGTGTCATGTATTTTATGTAATTATTTTTATACTCGTGTCATGTATTTTATGTAAGAATAATTTTTATACTAGTGTCATGTATTTTATGTAAGAATAATTTTTATACTCGTGTCATGTATTTTATGTAAGAATAATTTTTATACTCGTGTCATGTATTTTATGTAAGAATAATTTTTATACTAGTGTCATGTATTTTATGTAAGAATAATTTTTATACTCGTGTCATGTATTTTATGTAAGAATAATTTTTATACTAGTGTCATGTATTTTATGTAAGAATAATTTTTATACTCATGTCATGTATTTTATGTAAGAATAATTTTTATACTAGTGTCATGTATTTTATGTAAGAATAATTTTTATACTAGTGTCATGTATTTTATGTAAGAATAATTTTTATACTCGTGTCATGTATTTTATGTAAGAATAATTTTTATACTCGTGTCATGTATTTTTATGTAAGAATAATTTTTATACTCGTGTCATGTATTTTATGTAAAGATAATTTTTATACTAGTGTCATGTATTTTATGTAAGAATATTTTTATACTCGTGTCATATTTTATGTAAGAATAATTTTTATACTAGTGTCATGTATTTTATGTAAGAATAATTTTTATACTAGTGTCATGTATTTTATGTAAGAATAATTTTTATACTCGTGTCATGTATTTTATGTAAGAATAATTTTTATACTCGTGTCATGTATTTTATGTAAGAATAATTTTTATACTCGTGTCATGTATTTTATGTAAGAATAATTTTTATACTAGTGTCATGTATTTTATGTAAGAATAATTTTTATACTCGTGTCATGTATTTTATGTAAGAATAATTTTTATACTAGTGTCATGTATTTTTTATGTAAGAATAATTTTTATACTCGTGTCATGTATTTTTTATGTAGAATAATTTTTATACTCTGTTAATGTGCTTATTTTGTGAATAATTTTTATACTCGTGTCATGTATTTTATGTAAGAATAATTTTTATACTCTGTTTAATGTATTTTATGTAAGAATAATTTTTATACTCGTGTCATGTATTTTATGTGAAATAATTTTATACTACGTGTCATGTATTTTATGTAAGAATAATTTTTATACTCGTGTCATGTATTTTATGTAAGAATATTTTTATACTAGTGTCATGTATTTTATGTAAGAATAATTTTTATACTCGTGTCATGTATTTTATGTAAGAATAATTTTTATACTCGTGTCATGTATTTTATGTAAGAATAATTTTTATACTAGTGTCATATTTTATGTAAGAATAATTTCATTTTTTTTTTATCAACGATGCATTTGGGAAAATTATTGTTGACTAGTGTTTGTTTTATGTGATTTATTTCGCTCAAAAGAAAGTTTGAAATTTTTTCAAAAATGTATAAGCTTTTTTAGGAGTGATTAATTTGCAAACCTACAACTTTACCCACGGGTCTTAGGGCCATGCAGCGTCAAAACACTGGTTCTCATATGATCACTGAAGTTAAGCAACGTTGAGCCTCGTCATTACTTAGACGCGTGACGGTTTGAGAATGAAAGGTGTTGCAAGCATTGATGTGTGGGTGGTATAATGAGATTACGGCCACTTCACGTTGAAACCCCGGGTCCTGTACGATCACAAAAGTAAAAAAAAACGTGAAGCCTGGTCAGTATCTAGATGGGTGACCGCTTGGAAATTTTGTTAGGAAAAAAACAAGTGTAAACAAACAATGTTACTTAAAGTTGTTTATATTAAGATACGCTTTCCGAAAAGAGATGAATATTAGGATTAATCAAAATTTTTTGTTCATAAGGTATGATTGGCTTCGTTTAGACTGTGAAATCTTTCCTGGTTGAGCGGTTTAAGACGCATCAGATCAATTGATAACTTCCCCTATGTTGTCATGGGTCGCATGTTCGAATCTCGACGCATAAAACAGGTTTTCCTAACAAAATTTCTAAAAAAATATTCAGGCTGGGATATATATATATATATATATATATATATATATATATATATATAATTATGAATTAATTGTGTCTTGCGACACGTAAATATATATATATATATATATATATATATATATATATATATATACTAATAGACTCCGATTTTAATTCTACACACCCACGCAGAAAGAAAGAAAAATACTGGATTTTAAAATTAAATACACACAGGCTAGGGTTAAATAGGGACTTAGGTATTTTGAATCTTTATAGATATTTCAATAGTTAAACATTTTTTAGATTCACTTAAGAATTTTTTCTCTAAAACAAAATTGATAAGTATTATTAAAGATCGGTTTACGTATACAAATATTTTTAAAAAATTTGTCGCTGAAAAAAAAACGTGAAGCCTGAAGTTAACCAACGTTGAGCCTCGTCATTACTTGCTTGGAGTGAAAGGATTAAAAAAGATCAACAAATATTTATTCATATATCTGGAATAATATAAGGAGGGATGTTTTAGTTCGTGTTCAGTAATTTTTTGCAGGATTTGAAACCGGATTTTGGGCAGAATATTCTCTCTGAAAAAAGAATATACCAACCGGAACATTTGGATTAAAATCACCCAAAATATAATATTCTGAACCTAAAGCGGAGTAATGGAAATTCTTCAACTCAAGCATTCGGAAATGCATATAATTTGGCCGGCTTTTCGACTAATTGCATTGAATCAAGATTACATCTGTGTTCGTCTGATTTAATCTTTTCATCGTAATTACATGTTTCGAATCTAGCGAATTATATTCACATATTTTTAATTTGATTAACGTAATTACCAGATTTATATGCAGAATAAATTCGTGTGAGCCATGCAAATCCATGCGGACCATTATAATTAGATTTTTTTTAATCAATATATATATATATATATATATATATATGGATAGATATATGCAGATTGATAAATATACTATCAGGATATATATAATTAGTACTGCCTTTCTATAAGTACTCCACTGACTTTCAACAATTTTGGTATCATGCATCCTTCCACATCGCTACTATATATATATATATATATATATATGCATTGAATCTCCTTATCTACGCAGACATAGAGACAGTTTATTTTCTAAGCACTGCTTAGATGTGGCACAAGGCCAAATGTATGAGTTTCCTATTAAGGATTGAACTCACTACTCTGTTGTAATAGGTTCTAGCAAGAGCCATTACATCACGCCGGGGTGTCTAGCAGGCTCGTAGATAGATATCACATACATACATGTATATATATATTTATTTATTGATCTATCCCTCTTTCTCTCTCTTTATATATGCCTACTGATGCCACTTCGGTCGGGTTTCAATCCTGGGTTAAAAGCAATCGGAGTCTAACCATACTGATGAGCTGTGATACAGCGAAACAGATCTGTCTGCGGATGACTATATATATATATATATATATATATATATATATTCATTCGAAATTCAGCCGATTAAGCAACAATGGCTTGAAGCTTTCGGTATGTTGAAACGTTTTATATAAACTGATATTCAATGTTTTTTCGAACGTTATATATATATATATATATATATATATATATATATATAGAGAGAGAGAGAGAGAGAGAGAGAAAGAGAGAGAGAAATAGAGGAGTAGAGAAAGCGATAGAGGAAGGCAAGGTAGACATACATATATCACATACTATTGGCGAAGAAAAAAATTGGATTACATTTTAATTACCAGTTGAGAATCAATATATATATATATATATATATACAATTACCCTATTTATACTCACACACACACAGATACACACACACAGATACACACACACACTCACACACACACACACACACACACACATATATATGTTAAAGAACAGAACACAGACCTAAAAAAATTTTCAGCGGACCTCAAGTGGAATAACTATATCGAATACATTGCTAAATCCGCTGCTATGACAGTCGGTCCCTGTGCAGGGCCCGGAAGTTTTTCCGTCTGAATCTATTCTGCACATATATAAATCTGCCATCCGCCCATGTATTGAACACTGCTGCCACATCTGGTTGGGTGACCCTGCTATACTCCTCGGGGTTTTTGACAAAATACAACGGAGAATCTGTAATGTGATCGACATTGGCAGACCGGATGCAGTCTCTCTCTCACCGGCGTGACGTGGCTCTCTGTGTCTCTTCTACAAATACTTTCACGGCTTCTGCTTCAATGAACTTAGATCACTGGTGCCCCCTAGGTACAAATTTGTACGAGATACTAGATTCCACCCTATTACAGTGAAACCGATAAAATGTAACCGCAATTTCTACTCCAAGAGCTTCTTTTCTCGCACTTCCCGACTGTGGAATTCCCTTCCATATACCCGCTTCCCCGATAGCTACAATCTCCAGGAGTTTAAATGTAAGGTCAATAGACACCTCCTAACGCAGTAACTCGCATCCATTCTCTCAAACACTCTTTCCATCTACCCAACCCTCATCCTCAGTATCCTTACGCATCTATCACCCTCCTTCTGACATTTCCTATAACTAAACCCTCTTTCTCCTTACCTTCCTCTATGTATCCCCTTGCGCAATAGTGGCAGTGGAGTGCCTTGCTTGGGATGAAATGATTAAAAAAACAAACAAAAAAAACAAAAAAAAACAACGTTCAAGTGACATATCTGGTTAGCCGAAAAAAGACATTTCCTTCGAAATGCACCAAAGGGCAAGACTTTTTTTTATAAATAAACTAGCAGTATAGCCCGGCGTTGCTCGGGTGTAATGAAAGCTTTAAAACTAATCCATGGTCCTGGAGCTCAGACTCTTTGGACGTTGGCACGAAAGACTAAAAGGCAATAGTTGTTCCCAGTTAAAGCGAAACCGTAGACTGAAAGAAAAATGAATGGATGTAAGTCAAATTTTGATTTCCTGGTATCGATATCAAATAAGATTTTTCGTCGTAAAGTGAATTTTGAAGGCTAAATAAGTCCTCTGCGTAAATGGTATCATGGCTGAGACTAAGAACTACAATTATACCTATTTAGAGTCAAACCCGAAGCAAAATATAAGGGCTGTAAAAATACAGACATACAGGCAGATAAACAGACACACACACAAACATCTTGCCTTTTATTTATTTATATATATATTATCGATTTTCTGCACTATTGTAAGAACTGCAACCTTGAAACTTCTGAATATCGTTTCTTATGTCTTTGTCTATGAGTGTATCAAATTTGATTAAAATCAGACGATTCCTTCTACAACCCAATTTTTTCGATTATCGATTTTCGATATTTATCCGGGGTACCTCGACACAAAACCTAGCTAACAACATTCGCAGACGCTTATAGTACAACTGTGTAAATTTTCAAGAAAATCAGTTCAGCCGTTACGGAGTCTGTAGTTAACGGACAGACACACACAGACATGCACACACAGACAAAGTTCCATCTATAAATAAGTTTATATATATATATATATATATATATATATATATATATATCACTCAGTTAAGTGGGAAACGTGATACGCTTGGGCGATCACGTCTATTTCGAACCATATCTGACCAAGCAGAAGAGTTTCCTGAAGTAGATTGCCTTTTCTCTGTGTTAGACTGGTTGTCAGCCAAGGCTATAGAACCTAAGCTGGCCTGCTATACAACCTATCACTTGAGGGGAAGAGATTAATACCTTTTTTCAAGCTTATTTGAGCGTAAACTAATGCAACAAATGCAACTTAAATTTGAACGCGGCTCTGATTATCTCATTGCGAATGAATATTAATAATACCCCAAATATATATATTTGTGAGTAATGAATATATATATATATATATATATATATATATATATATATATATATATATATTTGTGAGTAATATATATATATTTGTGAGTGATGAATATATATATATATTTTTGAGGAATGAACACACACACACACATATATATATATTTGTGAGTAATGAATGTATATATATATATATATATATATATATATATATATATATATATATATATTCCATTTTTAAACGAGTTATTTTGCTACCCAGGTTTCTACCATGAGTCGTGTCTTCAGGCGATTTTTAATAACTGATTTTACCGTTTACTTTTTTTGCTTTTTAAAAACGCTCTTGCAACGGTGTTTTATTTGAACGCTCACGTGGCAGGAAATTTATGAGCGCGCAATTTTTAAATGAACCCGCATTATGGGGTTTTCATCCATGGTTGTATAAACCTAAGAGGTATTTTTTAGTGTGGAGGCATTTAGTCATAATTTCTGTTACCAATTATGGCAGAAACCTAGGTTGCGTAATAACTCGTTTAAAAATGGAAAATATAAAAAATTTTACAATATAATTGTATTGAACAATTTTTAATACAAATGTGCACTGGTCTAACTCTAGTAAGAAAAAAAAACTAAGTATTAAACAATATATATATATATATATATATATATTGATTAGTTCTTGTTAGATATCTAGACACTAGGAAAGTAATATTTTACATATAATTTAGTGAAGAGGTTACATAAAAATATTAAGTTCGTCAATGTCGTTTGATGATAGATACCCTCCCCCCATATATATATATACCATTGGGTGTACACGCAAACGTGTACATATATACGCGGCGATATATCTATATGTAAATAAGCTGTACATGTCGAGAGACGTAGAGTTGTATCAAAGTAGATCACCATGGTATCTGTAACGCTTAACTGAAGCGTAATTAGCTTCAACGACTGCAGTAGGACGATCGAAGGTCATTATATTTATTAATGTAAGAAAAAAATCTACATTTGCGACAACAGATCTCCATAAAACATTTCGCAAAAAATAATAATAAATATGTTAAAAAAAAAAGGAATCCAAACAAAAATACTTACACACACATTAGATCAAATACGAGTCAGCATTGTATTTGATCTTCATTAGGTTATATATATATATATATATATATATATATATATATATATATATATATACGGCATCTACATACAAGCCTGTTTCTCTGTATCACAGCTCATCAGTGAGGATAGACATCTACTTGCTTCTAAACCAGATAGATAGATAGATAGATAGATAGATAGATAGATAGATAGATAGATAGATAGTGCTAAATTGTGATGATGCTTAGTGTGAAGATTGCTGTTTTTTCAGTGGTTTTCTCGTAGAAAAGAATTTTTTGTCAATCTAGTACTGCACTTAAATTCATAAAGTCTAGGTACCATAGAGAAAAGTTCATCAGAACAATTATCATGAAAGTATTCTTAGGGAAGGTTACATCTAGCCATTTCAAGTGTAAAATGATGAGACCTTGCCGCCAATCTAGTACAGCACTTAAATTCACAAAGTCTAGGTACCATAGAGGAAAGTTCATCAGAACAATTATCATGAAAGTATTCTTAGGGAAGGTTACATCTAGCCATTTCGGCCGTAAATATATATATATATACACACACACACACACACACACATACATATATATATATATATATATATATATATATATATATATAGGAAAGAATATTAAAAACTTTTGAATTTAAAAATGTACTTTTTTGGGACAGTATTTGTTTATTTTTATTATTGTATTTATATTTCAAACCGCCCTCGGTCCTTCATCAGAAACAAGTGATTTTTAAATTTGAATTTATATATATATATATTTTTTTTTGAAATTTGAATATATTTTGAATTTATATATATATATATATATATATATATATATATATATATATATATATATATATATATATTAAATTTGAATGTATATATAATGAACGAAGAAGATATTTGCAACGTTCAAAACATTAATTTTAAACTAAATACCTCCAATTCCATAAGAATGTTTATATTATTAAGAGGAAAAATCAAAGAATGTTTTAATTATTTTTTGAAATTATTTAATTCTTTCTAACACGTTTGTATTTTTTTGTTAAACTCTTGTTTTGTTTTTGTCACTGCCTTCTTCAACTTTTGACATAGACTTTTTTACGCTTTTTCACGGTTGGAAATTTATTTGGAAATTCTTGTAAAAATCAAATAATTGTCCGATTTTAATGACATTTTCAGATCTTATTCACAAATGAAAAATGTTTTTTTAAAAATTTTGGTAAAATTTTCTTTTCAAATATGTTATCCCCCCCGCCCCAACTTAATTTCATGAAATTTGGCATAGAACCTTTTTGTCCCTCAAATTTTTTTGTTAAAAGTAGGAGTCTTTGGAGATTGTGACCTTTTGTTTTTTAAAATTAGTGCCATCTAAATGAAAATTTACTCTGAATTGAAAAATAATGAATCCAATAAAACTATGACGTTACTTAATTAGAAAAGCTTTTAATTGCTTTTGTAAATACGGAATATTATGGACATTATTGTCTGAAGAAATAAAATTTTTCTGATGAATAATGAATTTTTACAAGAATTTTTCAGGTTTTTTACATTTTAATTATGATAATTTATAATAGTTTAAAATCGTGTAAAATTCTCTTTTGGGATTTTCCTTGGATGTGATATAATAATTAACTGGAAACGAAATTTACGTGTCCAAAATTGCAAAGATTATTAAACGTAGTGGTGCTATCTATTTTTAAAATAATTTTTATTTACTAAATACGTCCCTTATTTTCATGTATGCTTGACTAAAATTGCCATTGTTATGAAAAGGTTACGTAATTCAAGAGTTTTGCCCCTTCCCTTAGATTTATGAAAATTGTCATTTATGGTCATGCATAACAGTTGTTATCGCTTCGTCATTCAACAGTCTGTGAAACGTTTGATCAGATGAATATGACCAATCATTAATAATTGTTTGCATATCACCTTTTTAAGCTCTAAATAAGTAATATTTCTTTAAAATCAAATTAATTTAACTTTCAACTTTCTAATTTTACTAAAATAAAGAGTAAGAAAAACTTTTGAAATATTTTTAAAATCGATGAATTTTTGTTTATTTACAAATTTCTTAAAATTAAGAAAATGGCCACCTTCAAGAAAATCTTAAAAAATCAAAATTAAACATTCCAATCTATATAATTTCTATCTGAAATACACTAGAATTTTTAATTAATAGAAATAATAAATTTAATCACTAACCTTTTAATTAAATCTAAAATGATATTTTCAAGAATGTTTTTTCATTTTAAAAATTTCATTTTAATCTTAGATACTGAAAATTTATGCCGAAATATTGGAGGTACCTATTCAAAACAGTGTTCTGTATAAAAAAAGAGCAATTAATATTTATTATACATTATTCTTTAGAACATGTACAAACTACACTATGTTTCAAAATAAAATATAATAATAATAATAATATATATATATATATATATATATATATATATATATATATATATATATATATATAATGATGGACTCTCAAGTCGAGTTCGACGTATGACGATCCGACAATCTCATTTATTTTTTATGGTTGTGTCGTATGCAACACTTCACTCTCACTAGTGACCTGCATACAAGCCCACATATTGTGCCACAGTGAGGATCTCGAGACATAGCCACATGAATTAGTGACGTTTTCGACGTTGTCTTTCGTCTCTTAACTTGTCAATATGACGGATTCAAAGTTTTTTGATAACACTCTTGCACAAATATTTTTAGTTATTTTTATCCAGGACAACTCACTCGAAGTTAGTATGAGACACATTGACAGCTGAGAGGGTTACTCTTCAACTTGCCTTTATACAGGAGCCACGGCCATCCAACTGTACTTTGTCCGCTGGCTGTATATGAGAAACTTCGCTATTCTGTCGTCACTCATCCTTGCAACATGACCAGCTCAGCGAACTTGGGACTGCATCAAGTAAGTCTCAGTTGCATTGATTGATATGGGGCCTATATGAGGTTCATGATTCTGAGCCGTGCAACGGTGTGTTCAAAACGGCTGCCGTATAAACCCGTATATACAGTACTGTGCAAAAGTATGAGGAAAATAAATATTTTAACTTTTATGAGGCATATTGACAGAAAATAAACAATTTAATTAACGTAAGTTGATTTACTCAACAAATACTTTAACAAGAAAAAATACTTGTTACAAAATAAATTTAATATTTAGTATAATAGCCTTTTGCTTTGATCATAGCTTTTATTCTGTCAGGCATTGACATCACAAGCTTCTTCAATGTATCTAATGGTATCTCCTGCCAAGCAGCTTGTATTTGATCCCAATATGTATCTTGCGAAGTAACATTAAATTCATCAAGTTTTTTATCCAAAATATCCCATAGATGTTCAATAGGATTGAGATCAGGGCTTTGTGAGGGCCAATTCAAGTTCCGAAGCCTTCCTTTCTCTTCTTTTTTAGTTAAATAATACTTACAAAGGTTTGGCTTTTCACACTGTATTTGAATTTCAGTGAGGCTTTTTGGAAAATCATCCCTGTCCTAATACTTTTGCACACTGCCGGTAGTGTGCAAAAGTTTTAGAACGGGGTGATTTTAAACTTTATTTTGATGCCTCATAAAAGATAAAATAGTTCTTGTCTTAATACTTTTGCACAATACTGTATGCATTTATTTATATATGGTCCAGGGTATGACAATAAATTACATCCAGCAGCAAGGCCTTTGATTGGAGGTTGTGAGGAGTATGGAACTACATCCGAGTTGCTGTTGTTCCCAGGTCTACCCTGAACCTGTTAGGGTCCCAACTATGGCTAAATAGTTTATCCCCAAACTGGGGTCAAAAGTATAAAAATTTACTTTTATTGAAATATATACATAAGAATAGAGGTTTATAGAAAAATATACATTTTTGAAGGAAAAATATTATCAACAATACATTTTTTAGGAAAAAAATTATTACAATAACATATTTTTGAAGGAAAAAAATTATTACCAGCAATACATTTTTGAATACAAAACTGGAAGACGTCCTTTAGTTTTCTAAAATAATAATAATGATAATAATAATAATAATAATAAACTTTCAGGCAAATATTATGCATAATAATATGGATCCAAAATGCAGGTTTTGTGATAAACACCAAGAAACAATAGACCACCTAATCTCAGGCTGTTCTGAGCTTTCCCCAAATGAATATAAAAATCGCCACGATAGAGTTGGGAAATATTTACATTGGGCAATGTGCAAACATTATGGAAAATCTGTAAACAAACACTGGTATGAACATCACCCAGCACCGGTTACAGAAATAGAAGATGTAACCATTCTATGGGATTACACCATCTACACAGACATAAAAATTGAAGCAAACAGGCCAGACATTATTGTTAAAAACCAGAAGGAGAAAACTTGTCTATTAATTGATATGGCTTGTCCAGCGGATTGTAACATAGCAATCAAGGAATTCGAAAAACTGTCAAAATATAAAGACCTGGAAATTGAAATAGAAAAAAAAGGTGGAAATTGAAAACAAGAGTTGTGCCAGTGATAGTAGGTGCACTTGGAATGATAAAAAATGGAACAAAACAACACATTGAAAGAATCCCTGGAAACCCCAGCTTAAGAGATATACAAAAAATTGTCTTATTAAGTACAGCCCATACACTAAGGAAAACTTTATCTATGTAATGCTAGGGATGATAGGGAAGATAGAAAAACATGAAATGGAGTCATAACAACACGCCACGACCAGCCATAGGTATCCCCGCAGACTTGGTTGGTAGTGAGACCAAAGCAGAAATCGAAATATGATGAAAAATGACATAATAATAATAATAATCTGGATTAAAAACTGAGACTGAAGGCTTTATTCTTGCAGCGCAAGACCAAAGTCTTTTCACTAGGAACTTCCAGGTAAATATTATACGTAATAACATGGATCCAAAATGCAGGTTTTGTGATAAACACCAAGAAACAATAGACCACCTAATCTCAGGCTGTTCTGTGCTTTCCCCAAATGAATATAAAAATCGCCATGATAGAGTGGGGCAGTATTTACTTTGGACAATGTGCAAACACTATGGAAAATCTGTAAACAAACACTGGTATGAACATCACCCAGCACCGGTTACAGAAATAGAAGATCTCACCATTCTGTGGGATTACAACATCTACACAGACAGAAAAATTGAAGCAAATAGGCCGGACATTATTGTTAAAAACCAGAAAGAAAAAACTTGTCTATTAATTGATAATGCTTGTCCAGCGGATTGTATCATAGCAACCAAGGAATTCGAAAAACTGTCAAAATATAAAGACCTGGAAATTGAAATAGAAAACATGTGGAAATTGAAAAACAACAGTTGTGCCAGTGATAGTAGGTGCACTTGGAATGATAAAAAATGGAGCAAAACAACACATTGAAAGCATCCCTGGAAATCCCAGCTTAAGAGATATACAAAAAATTGTCTTATTAAGTACAGCCCACACACTAAGGAGAACTTTGTCTATGTAACGCTAGGGATGATAGAGGAGACAGAAAAACATAAAATGGAGCCATAGCAACACTCCACGACCTGCCCTAGGTCTTCCCACAGACTTGGTTGGTAGTGCGACCATAGCAGAAATCGAAATATGATGAAAAATGATTTAATTGTAATAATAATAAATGCTTTACATTAAAATTTGACTAAATTAACCAACGCACTATAACGGAACTTTAAAAATAATTTAAAACCCTCTTTTTTTGGCATTAAATAACCCACAAAGGTTGATATGCCGTTAAACAAAACACAAATCAATATATTTGTATAAACGTAGACCCACGTTCTTTCCTTCTATTTCTCTATCACTCTTTCACACATACACACCACCCTCATCTTCCCATACTTACCCTCAAGCCATTTATGTAACAGTATGGTATGACACATTTCATAATCTTTGCAAAGAGGAGAAATTAACTTGAAAGGGTTGTTGCCGAAAAAAAAAAAAATCAATACCTGTTTCCATTGAAAGTGACATATGAAATCTGACAGATGTCACTTTTAGCTTTGTTACGGGTGGGGGTTGCTAAGATTTGACAAAGAAAAGAGTCGTTTAGGATGGGGGTGGGAGAATCTGGGACCACGACAAAGCTTTTAGGGGCTTCAGCGCTTTTCAAAGATCAACGAAAAACAATGAAAATAAACAAACAAACAACAACAACAACAACAAAAAAAGGTTTTCATTAAAGTTGTTTTCCAAAATCTAAACTTATTTATAAATGGAACTTTGTCTGTGTGTCTGTGTGTGTGTGTCCGTTACCTATAGACTCCGAAACGGCTGAACTGATTTTCTTGAAAATTTACACAGTTGTACTATAAGCGTCTGTGAGTGTTCTTAGCTAGGTTTTGTGTCGGGGTACCCCCAATAAATATCGATAATCGAAAAAATCGGGTTATAGTAGGAGTGGTCCGATTTTAATAAAATTTGATACACTCATAGACAAAGACATAAGAAACGATATTCAGATGTTTCAAAGTTGCAGTTCTTACAATAGTGCAGAAAATCGATAATATATATATATAAAAGGCAAGATGTTTGTGCGTGTGTCTGTTTATCTGCCTGTATGTCTGTATTTTTTTCAGCCCTTTTATTTTAGTTTTTGCTTCGGGTTTGGCTCTAAGTAGGTATAATTGTAGTTCTTAGTCTCAGCCATGATACCATTTAACTCAGAGGACTTATTTAGCCTTTAAAATTCCGTTTACGACGAAACAAACTTATTTGATATCGATACCAGGAAATCAAAATTTGACTTACATCCATTCATTTTTCTTTCAGTCTACGGTTTCGCTTTAACTGGAAACAACTATTGCTTTTTAGTCTTTCGTGCCAACGTCCAAAGAGTCTGAGCTCCAGGACCATGGATTAGATTTAAAGCTTTCATTACACCCGAGCAACGCCGGGTTATACTGCTAGTAAATAAATCAATCGAAATGTTTCTTTCTGTTTTCGCGTTCGGTATAGCGATTTACTAAGCCTAGATTACACGTGGCACACGGCGGACACATGGAGCACCCAGTGAGGACAATACTCTCTGCTTCGGTTGTAATACAACGTTGCAGCTTATTCCTGACACTAGATTTGTCTCAGAGTGCAGATTCTGGTTGAACTCCTGTTAAAAAATAATTATTTAGCCGGATCGCTAACGTCGAAGAAGCAAGATTGTAGTCGTCGGCAAATTTTATTCTGTTGCAAGTTACTCGTAAAAATCGGCTGTAGACGGGAGAGGAAAATTTGTGAGGCGAGGCGAGGTGAGAAGACGAACGGTTTAAGAAGTTTTTGCGTGGCAAATGAGCGGTCCTCTATTTTAGACTGCTAGGGACTACTGTCGTAAAGAGAAACAGTGTTCTTTGTCAGCTTTCATCTAAAAAGGTTATTAAGGAAGTCAGCTCCGCTCTGCTGACCTTTATTGTCCGGGTCGTTTTGCATGGTTCTTCTGCGGTCTACTTTACTCAGATTTTATTTCTTTAAGAAGGCTATTACTTTTTATTATCTTTAAGATGTTATATAAAATACATGTTTATTATCATAATCTATGTATTCCGCAGAAGTCTAACTTCATGTGCCATGTTCCTTCAGGACGTAAGCGGTCATGGACTTCTACTGGACCCTCTTCATTTTCGCTCTTAATACTTTTCCTCTCCTAAACCCCACTCCGTTATCCATATATCTCGCACAGCTTTTCCTTGTTTCTCTTTAACTCTACCAGTCCTGCGAGTATTAGATTCTCCAAACCTCATTCCTCATCATCATCCGAGAAAAAACTTTCTTAAATTTTCTCTTTTAAGGAAGCGACCGTCATTTTTATTCGTTTTTTTTAGGTCTTCGTGAATCTCATTCGTGTAAAATCCTTTGTAAAATAAAGACGGAAGCTGATTATGGTTCGCCTAAAATAGGCCTACACTTCCGATTTACCATCAAATAACGTGTCTGCCTTAATTTTTCTTATATATTTATATATATTTGGTGGCACAAAATTTTAATATGGAGGTAAAAACAAATTTATTAAGATCAGCCATGCTAAATTTTAAAAGAAAAAAGACAATTTGACCGGTTGCATCTACATTCGTCAGAACTGTAAAATGGGAAATATGAAAAATTTACAAATATTATAGGAGACATGAATGAAAGGAAAGGGGAGGAAAATATCTTAAAGAAAAAAATTCTTTTGCTTAGGTTATCACATCAGAAGATTCTAGGGACCTAGCAAAGCAAGTGCAAGTAAGCACCCTCTTTGTGTCCAAAGAGGATCGCCTGGACCTGATAAACTGTGACTGCAACAAATTCAGAAGGAACAACGTGTGTGACCGGCTAAAACAGAGAACCAGTCCATACTGAAATCCACAGCGCAACTAGTATTATTAATAACTGGTCTTTTTTGTTAAAAAATTGGCATGACCGATTTGAATAAATTTAGAAAATCAGCTCTCTTTTAGATATCGCTCCTCTAGGCCAAACCACAAGTGTTGGGCATTCCCGAGGAACGATACCGCTCCTCTAGGCCAGACCACAAGTGTTGGGCATTCCCGAGGAACGATACCGCTTCTCTAGGCCAGACAACAAGTGTTGGGCATTCCTGATGAACGATATCGGTACTCTAGGCCAGACCACAAGTGTTGGGCATTCCCGAGGAACGATACCGCTCCTCTAGGCCAGACCACAAGTGTTGGGCATTTCTGATGAACGATTTCGCTACTCTAGGCCAGACCACAAGTGTTGGGCATTCCCGAGGAACGATACCGCTTCTCTAGGCCAGACAACAAGTGTTGGGCATTCCTGATGAACGATATCGCTACTCTAGGCCAGACCACAAGTGTTGGGCATTCCCGAGGAACGATACCGCTCCTCTAGGCCAGACCACAAGTGTTGGGCATTCCTGATGAACGATATCGCTACTCTAGGCCAGACCACAAGTGTTGGGCATTCCCGAGGAACGATACCGCTTCTCTAGGCCAGACCACAAGTGTTGGGCATTCCTGATGAACGATATGGCTACTCTAGGCCAGACCACAAGTGTTGGGCATTCCCGAGGAACGATACCGCTTCTCTAGGCCAGACAACAAGTGTTGGGCATTCCTGATGAACAATATCGCTACTCTAGGCCAGACCACAAGTGTTGGGCATTCCCGAGGAACGATACCGCTTCTCTAGGCCAGACCACAAGTGTTGGGCATTCCTGAGGAACGATACCGCTCCTCTAGGCCAGACCACAAGTGTTGGGCATTCCCGAGGAACAATACCGCTTCTCTAGGCCAGACCACAAGTGTTGGGTATTCCCGAGGAACGATACCGCTCCACTAGTTCAAACGAACACGTTTCCTATACGCTCTAAGATAATACTGAACCAAAGATGAACTTTATAAATTGTAGAAAATTAAGTCCAGGAAAGTTAACCTAAAACAGAAACTTGAACTACAAGGATTATTTTGTGAGAGAATTTTATTGATTTTTCCAACCGAAAACGTTTTTATTTTCTCGGATTATCGAAAGAAAAGTTGATGAAAATGACTCGATCTTATCAGCGGATCGATCAGAAGGAAAATGGTGTTCGATCTATTTGGAGTCTTGACATTGTCTGAAAATATCTTTTAGAAAAGTTTAGACCCGATAGGATCAGTAATGATAAATGAACTCTTCTAAACATTCTATGAATTATTCAGACTAATATCCCTATCTTTCCTCTTTCCAATACAATGTTTCGGGCCGGGATTTCTACAAATTTCTTGAGAGTCTGAAGATCACAGATAAATTTTTACCATTATTCCAAGAATTAAGTCCAGAATTATTTTCTAAACGCTTCCCTGTCTGTTATCTATCTATCTATATATTATTTTGAACATTATTTTTACCGATACTCGTATTTAAGTAGATATTCTGTTTTTAATTAAACAGTATTTTTATATTTATATCTACCGGCCTGATTATTTACGATAAATTTTTATTACGAAAATGTGTGCTATCCAGCAGGATTCGATTGTCGGTTGCTTATAAACAAGTTTCGTTAAAATTCGTTAATTTCCGTAACATGTTTACATTTGTTGACATTACGATACATTTCAGAGCAGATATGCTTGTTTACGATGAATCGAAAATTGTGTTATATAAGCATGATAAAAACCTCTTCTCAGCTCCTGGAATGCATCCTTGTGCTTTTGGATTTCAGGAATATAAATATATAGAAACTGCTGTGACCACAAAGTGAGAAGTCAGTTTATGTATTGATTGTAATATAGAATATATTGATTGTAATATAGTAATATAGTTTGTTATAGAAAAATATACATTTTTGAAGGAAAAACATTACCAACAATACATTTTTGAATGAAACAAAATTATTCTCAGCAAAACATTTTTGAATACAAAAATAGAAGACATTTTCAGTTTTCTAAAATAAAAAAGAACAAAAATAAAAAAAAAATAATTAAAATCTGCCTAGATCAACCTTCTCACTATGATTGAACATTAAAAAACCTCTTAAAACCCCAACTTTTTGGCATCAAATAACCCACAGAGGTTGATATTTTTAAATATTTGTATTTTGATAGTTTCTTAGAAGGTCTTCAAAGATACATTACAATTTGTAGGAATTGCCATGTCACGTGTTGTTTTTGTGGTCATTGATCCCGATGTCTGGGCGATTAGCTTTTATTTTCCTGATTGGGTCATTATAATGTTACATAAAATGATTGAAGGTCCTATCTATGGAGCCGGGTTTGGGTGATGTTTATACCGGTTTCTTGCAGTTGCCTTCACGTAAAAGATGCATATTTTCCAGTGCTCAACATGACAGCTCACTCTGTCATGTTGAGTTTTAAATTCAATAGGTGCCAATATCGTACAAACCTGATACAAAATGGTCAATTGTTTCTGGATATTTATCCTAGAATCTGCATTTTGAGCTCATAATTTGTCAGTGTTCCTGCTTGTTAATTTTTAGTTCGCAAGCATTGATCTTTGTAGTAAGCATTATTATTATTATGTCATTTTTCATCATATTTCGATTTCTGCTTTGGTCTCACTACCAACCAAGTCTGCGGGGAGACCTAAGGCAGGTAGTGGCGTGTTGTTATGACTCCATTTCATGTTTTTCTATCTTCCCTATCATCCCTAGCATTACATAGATAACGTTTTCCTTAGTGTGTGGGCTGTACTTAATAAGACAATTTTTTGTATATCTCTTAAGCTGAAGGAAGAACTTGAAGCAACTGAAATGTGGTTCTACAGAAGCATGGTGGGTAAAAAGTGGGGGATCAGTTCCATATTAAAATCAATATATAAACTGATCCCTCACTTTATGACCGCAACAGTTTCTATACATTTCTATTCCTGAGATCCAAAAGCACAAGGATGCAGTCCAGAAGTTGAGTAAAGTATTAAGAAACAGGACAATTTCGCTAGAAACTAGGAAGAGAGTACTGGATTGCTACGTGATGTCCGTCCTTCAATATGGCAGTGAATGCTGGACAATACCATCAAAGATGAAGGAAAAACTTGAAGCAACTGAAATGTGGTTCTACAGAAGCATAGTGGGTATAAAGTAGGGGATCAGTTCCATATTACAATCAATACATAAACTGATCCCTCACTTTGTAACCACATCAGTTTCTATACATTTATATTCCTGAGATCCAAAAGCACAAGGATGCAGTCCAGGAGCTGAGAAAAGTATTAAGAAACAGGACAATTTCACTAGAAACAAAGAAGAGCATGGATCGAGCATGTGAGCAATTATGAGGTCTTGGAAATGATGGAAACAAAAAGGAAATTAATACTGAGCATCAGAAAGAGACAGCGGAAGTTCGTGGAATGAGGAAGGAGGGCTTGGAGAATCTGAGACTAACAGGCCAGATAGAGGGGAAAAGAGACAGAGGAAAGCAACGAATAACATACCTGAAGGGCTTAATCAGGTGGATGACGGAACGAGGATTGCATGGTGTAACAGGAGAAGGCGTGCTCAGAGCCACCAGGGATAGTGAAAAGTGGAAGGCCATGATCGCCTACGCCCTGAAGGGACAAGGCACACTGAAGAAGAAGAACCTACAAATAACACGTGATAAAATTTGGGTCCAATCGGATTATTAGTTTACAAATTACAGCCATTTAAGGGAAGCTGCAGGTGCAAATTTTCAAAACAATGAAAAAATCTGAATTTCGTGTGTTGATAAAGCATTGCTTTCTGATAGAAAAAGATACTGTTCAAGCAAAGCAATGGCTTTATAAGTGTTATTCGAACTCTGTTTCGTCGAAAACAACGGTTAAGAGGTGGTATGCTGACATTAAATGCGGTCGTACAGACACAAATGATGCTGAACGCTCAGGCCTCACAAAATCAGCAGTTGTCCCGGAAAACACCATAATATTCCACAAACTTGTTTTGGCCGATCGTAAATTAAAGTTGCGTGAGATAGCAGAGGGGTTTAACATATCAGAAGGATTTGTATTCCCCATTTTGCATGAACATTTGTCAATGAGAAAGCTGTGTTTAAATTGAGTACTACGTTTGCTCACAGTCGATCAAAAACAGCAACACGTCAACGATTCAGAGCAGTGTGTGCAACTGTTTCAACGCAATATTTTGCGTAAATATGTGACAATGGATGAAACATGGATCCACCACTTAACTCTGGAGTCAAATCAGCAGTCAGCTGAGTGGACAGCAGCATGTGAAAGCCGCCAAAAGCAAACAAAGGCGCAAACATTCGCAGAAAAGTTTTTGGACTCTGTATTTTAGGATGCGCAAGGTGTTTTGTTAATCGATTACATTGAGAAAGGAAGAAGCATTAATAACAAATCGATTGCAACGATTGTAAAGCTACATTAATTGAACTTTAAATCGCTTCCGCATCCACTCTATTCTCCAGATCTGGCCCCCAACGACTATTGGCTGTTTGTAGATTTCAAAAGAATGCTCCAGGAAAAGCGATTTGGTTCCAATGAAGAAGTGATATCGGAAACTGAGGCGTAGTTTGAGGCCAAAGTCAAATCATTCTACAAAAAAGGCATCGAATTGTTAGAGAAGCGTTGGAATCAGTGTATTACCCCAGAAGGAGACTATGTTGATGAATAAAGTTGAATTTTGCCTAAAATTTGTTGTTTTATTAGTTAGGAAAGGGATTTATTGAATGATGTGTTATCAAAACAATTTTTTTGTATCACTTAAGCCGGGATTTCCAGGGATTCCTTTAAAGTGTTGTTTTGTTCCTTTTTTACCATTCCAAGCGCACCCACTATCACTGGTATTATTCTTGCTTTCAATTTCTACATTTTTCTATTCCAATTTTTAGGTCTTTATATTTTGACAGTTTTTCGAATTCCTTGGTTGCTATGTTAAAATCCGCTGGGCAAGCCATATCAATTAATAGACAAGTTTTCTCCTTCTGGTTTTTAACAATGATGTCCGGCCTATTTGATTTAATTTTTCAGTTTGTGTAGATCATGTAATCCTATAGAATGGTGACATCTTCTATTTCTGTAAACGTTGCTGGGTGATGTTCATACCAGTGTTTGTTTACATTTTTGAAAGTGTTTTCACATTGTCCAGTGTAAATATTGCCGGACTCTATCGTTGAACATTTTCAAACACTGTCTTTTCCTTTTTCTTAACTGTCGCTCTTCTCTTAAGTGGAATATTATTTCTTTTATTGTCATTTTCATTCTAATTCGATTTCTGCTATGGTCTGCAGAAAGACCTAAGGCAGGTAGTGCTGTGCTGTTATGGCTATATTTCATTTGTTTGTCTATCTCCCATGACGTCACTAGCGTTACATGGACAAAGTGTAAAGTGTCGGCTGTACTTATTAAGATTTTTCTTTTTTTATCTGTTAAGCTGGAATTTCTAGGGATTCTTTTAATGTGTTGTTTTGTTCCTTTTTTTATCATTCCAAGTGCACCTACTATCACTAGTACTATACTTTTTTAATTTACTCCTTTTTTCTATTTCAATTTCCAGGTCTTCATTATTGTTATTCCTATTATTGTTATAATGCTGTTATTTATTGAAACAATTATACGTTGGTACTCACGAAATTTCTTCACCCTCAATATAATAAGATGCGGAATTTGGTTGGGTGTTCTGCATGAATTTGAAAATCATGGTATGGTTGTTTTTGCAATCAAATATATATTTTACAGAATATATGTAAAATCCAAATATTTTGCCAGCTTTTCAGACTTTTATATTTATATTATATGGTTGAGTGGAACATCTATATTCCCGATCTAGAACATGATTTTCCTTTCATTCACAGCACCAATATTTGTTCTTCTGTCCTTATTTTTTTCTATAATCAAGAATGATATCTTGTTGTTGTTGTTGTTATTATTATTATTATTCCATTTTTCATCATATTTATATTGCTGCTATGGTCGCACTACCTACCAAGTCTGCGAGAATACCTAAGGTAGGTGGTTGTGTGTTGTTACGGCTCCATTTCATGTTTTTCCTATCTCCTCTAACATCCCTAGCGTTACATAGACAAAATTCTCCTTAGTGTGTGGGCTGTACTTAACAAGACATTTTTTGTATATCTTTTAAGCTGGGGTTTCCAGGGATTCTTTCAATGTGTTGTTTTGTTTCTTTTTTTATAATTCCAAGTGCACCTACTATCACTGGCATGATTCTTGTTTTCAATTTCCACATGTTTTCTATTTCAATTTCCAGGTCTTTATATTTTGACAGTTTTTCGAATTCCTTGGTTGTTATGTTACAATCCGCTGGACAAGCCATATCAATTAATAGGCAAGTCTTTTTTCTTTCTGGTTTTTAACAATAATGTCTGGCCTATTTGCTTCAATTTTTTTGTCTGTGAAGATGGTATAATCCCATAGAATGGTGACATCTTCTATTTCTGTAACCGGTGCTGGGTGATGTTCATATCAGTGTTTGTTTACATATTTTCTATAGTGTTTGCACATTGACTAATGTTAATATTGCCCCACTCTATCGTGACGGTTTTTATATTCATTTGGGGCAAGTACAGAACATCCTGAGATTAGATGGCCTATTGTTTCTTGGTATTTATCACAGAATCTACATTTTGGATCCATATTATTATGTATGATATTTGCCTGAAAGTCTCCAGTGAAAAGACTTTGGTTTTGCGCTGCAAGAATAAAGCCTTCAGTCTCAGACTTTAATCCAGGTGCACGTAACCATCGATCAGTATTAACTTTATCAACATTAGATTTATTAGCACGTTCTGGATATTGGCCATGTAGAGATTTGTCTTGCTAGCGTTGTTTCATCTGTTCAAGAGCTTTATCCTTCACTTTCAATTTCATTTATTTTTGCTGCAATAGTTGGTTGTTGGCTTCAGTTTTGCTTTTCTACAGAATCTACTAAATGTAAATCTTGTTTGTATTTACTGCCTTCTTTTATTTTTTAATATTTTTTTCTTTCTGTTTTCATGTTGTTTGACTAACTGTATCATTCAGTCCTTTGTTGTTTCTATGTATGTTAGTAAACCAATAGTTGTTGTCTTGTATGACAATTTTATTAATATTATTATCACCATTATTATTATTATTATTATTATTATTATTTTTATTTTTATTATTATTATTATTTTCTTTTGCTTTCTATTTGGTATAAATCTTTATTGGGTCAATGCAAGAGTTCTAGTCGATTGATTGATATTTTACGGCTTGTCAACCTTTTGCAGTTTATTTAAAGCCCCCAAAAAGTTTTAGATAGAAATAACATTTTGGAGATACTGGTGATTTACTGATACAATTCCTAACAATTTAACCATAGCTTTGTGGGGATAAGAAAATGATTCATAATTTCCCCAAAGTTTAACCAAACTGGAATTCAAACTATACATTACACCACTTGCACATCCAAATGCTCACCCTACTACTAAGTGACAAGGCTCGACGTTGCTTAACTTCAGTAATCGTACGGTAACCTGTGTTTGAACGTGAGACGGCCGTAAGCGAACGAACAAGAAGTGTATTCTTACTTTTCCCAAGGGTATTTGTGCGTAAGTGAATATAACGAACCCAACTGGAATTGGAACTCAGTTCTTTGATTAAAAATTCAGACGTTATCTATTAAACATTCTCACCTCCAAGATTACATCACTTAATGTTCCTAAGTGGTCACCCATTTAGTTAGTGATCTGCATCGACGTTGCTTAACTTCAGTGATTGTACAGGAACCGATGTTTGAACGTGATCTAGCCGTACGCCCATTTCAATATCCACACATCCACCACCCGGTGTACTCAAGCGGTCACCCATCTAGTTACTAGCCAAAAACGACATTGCTTAACTTCTGGAATGGTACGGAAACTGGTGTCATAACGTGATGTGGCTGTACGCACATTACACGAGTCATGCATCCAAACTTACAGAATTTGATATTCCCAAGCGACCACCCATCTAGTTACTGAGCTGGTTCGGCGTTGCTTAACTTTGGTGATCGTTTGGTAACCGGTGTTTCAATGTGATGTGACCGTAAGCTCTTTAGACCACCCACTCATCCAAGCTTACAGAACCTGGTATTTCAAAGCACTCACCCATGTAGTTACCGACCAGGCTCGACGTTGCTTAACTTTGATGATCATAAAGGAACCTATATGTCAACGTGGCATGACCGTATGCCGACTCCTAGGTAAATTAGTAAATATGTGGATTTTATTGTCACTATTCTCATGTAAAGTTTATTCAATTGCAAAGTGTTTGCACTGTCTCTGTTGTTATAATAGTCTCTTGTGGTTCTACAGAAGGATGCTGCGGATATCATGGATCGAGCATGTGAGCAATGCTGAGGTTTTAGAAAGGATGGAAACGAAAAGGAAATTAATACTGAACATCAGGAAGAGACAGCTAAAGATCCTGGGACATGCAATGAGGAAGGAGAGCTTGGAGAACCTGATACGAACAGGCCAGACAGAGAGAAGGAGAGACAGAGGAAAGCAGCAGATAACATATTTGATGGGCCTGAGCAGGTGGATGACAGAACCGAGACTGCGTAGTGTAACAGAAGAAAGCGTGCTAAGAGCCACCAGGGATAGGGAGATGTGGAAGGCCTTAGGGGACAAGGCACATAGAAGAAGAAGAAGAAGAAGAAGAAGAAGAAGTTCCCTCTAACGTAATGTTTTTCTAATCGTTTCACCCTCAAGCAAGTCGGTGCCGCCCCTGATGCACAAGGGGCTACATAAGAGAGTAAAATTTAGGCAGTAGGAAAGTGAAGTGAAAGACGAACCAGTTACAGTGGGTGTCAGAGAAAGGACAAGAGAAGGATGGGAACACAGGTGTGAAGACAGTTGCAAAGGTAGAGAGAAAGGAAAAGAACAAGATACACCGGGTGATGTAGAAAGCGTAAAGGCAAAGACGAACCAGCTACAGGGGGTGAAAGAGAAAGGGCAAGAGAAGGATGTGAACACAGGAGTGAAGACAGTTATGAAGGTAGAGAGAAAGGAAAAGAACAAGACACCCGGGGTGATGTAGACAGGACTGGAATCAAATGGATAAGAGATGGGAATTGACATTGCATTTAAATTCCTGAGGGTTGTAGCCGTCAGGAAATCAAGTACACGGAAGGGAGTTCCACAGGCGGAAAGTGCGAGAAAAGAAGCCAATGGAGTAGAAGTGGCGTCTGCATTTAGTTGATTTAACTGTAAAAGGGTGGGACCTTGTTGCCAGTCTGGTTGTTCGAGTAAATTCTTGTGGACGGGACATCAGTGCGCAAGCTCGTCGGAGAATGTAAGTGTTTTGTAATGTTTTATAATGTGTTGCTAACTTGCTTTTATATAAAGTAATGTTTTGTGTTTTAGGTAAATTGCTTTTATAAATTTTTTCTAATATGCTATTAGCTTGTACATTTATAAGAAGTAGGGTTTTCTGTTATATTTATAGTATTTGTGTTTTTTTTTCAAATGTAATCCTAGCTTGCTTTATGTATACAGTAATGTATAATGTTTCAGCTAATGTGTTTTTGCAATGTTATCTGATGTACCTCCTGCTTTCTTTTGATATTTAATATTTGGGATTTGAAAAAACAAAACGTTTTAAATGCATATTTTTTTTCCGTTTTACAACTCTATTGTTTGTTAGTTTAAAATATGAATCCAGCAGTTTCGGAGTGTTTTTTTTTTATATACAACAGATCAGCTTCTTATAGATGCCATACCCACAATGGTGTCTCATGTTTCACAGAGATCCCAAGGCGAATTGCCATGGCGAAGGACGCGTTCCAGAAGCCGAGTAATGTACTAAGACACAGGAAAATTTCACTAGAAACAAAGAAGAGAATGCTAGATTGCTATGTGATGTCTGTTCTTCAATACGGCAGTGAATGCTGAACAATATAATCAAAAATGAGGACAAAACTGGAAGCAGCGGAAATGTGGTTCTACAAAAGGATGCTGGATATAAAGTAGGGGATCAGTTCCATATGACAATCAATATATAAACTGACCCCTCACTTTGTGACCACATCAGTTTCTATACATTTATATTCCTGAGATCCAAAAGCACAAGGATGCATTCCAGAAGCTGAGCAAAGTACTAACACACGGGAAAATTTCACTAGAAACAAAGAAAAGTGTGCTGGATGTCAGTTCTTCCATACGGCAGTGAATGCTGGACAATATCATCGAAGATGAGAAAAAACTTGAAGCAGCTGAAATGTGGTTCTACAGAAGGATGCTGCGGATATCATAGACCGAGCATGTGAGCAATGATGAGGTTTTGGAAAGGATGGAAACGAAAAGAAAATTAATAGTGAGCATCGTGAAGAGACAACTGAAGTTCCTGGGACATTCAATGAGGAAGGAGGGCTTAGAGAACCTGATACTGACAGGGCAGATAGAAGGAAAAAAAGACAGTGGAAGGCAGCGGATAACATATTTGAAAGGCCTGATCAGGTGGATGACGGAACGGGGGTTGCGAAGTGTAACAGGAGAAAATATACTAAGATCCACCAGGGATAGGGAGACGTGGAAAGCCATGATCGCCTACGGGTACATAGAAGAAGAAGAAGAAGAAGAAGAAGAAGAAGAAGAAGAAGAAGAAGAAGAATGTTTTTTGTTGTAACTAATGTATTTTTGGATTTTTTTTTAATTTACTGACATATTACTTTAAACATTACATGCAAAATTACATTACATCTTTTCCCATAAATATAGTTTGTTGCGACGGGGTTGTGTCTTTTCTACCGTTCAATTTACTCGTTCCATCCATAAAGCTGATGTGGTGTAATTTGAATTCCCGGAAAGAAACAGATACTTGTACGGTAACACATTCAGTAATTTTATGTGCTTAAGGCTTTCGATAACTAATTCCATGCTGCCCGTTAAATTAAACAGAACCACTAAAGCTAGAAGCATGATTACACGAACAAAGAAATTGAACGAAAGGTCGAATTCTATAGCTTTCATCAGCACGAAGCAAATTGATAGATTATATCTGACCAGTTCTACAAGAATTGGTTAGCTGAGATTCTTAGCGATAAGAAACAGGCGACAGTCAACTCGTGAACAGATAATCGCACACGGCAATATATAGAGAGCGAAAAGACGCTTAATCGAGGAAGTAGTTTCAAGAAGCCCTCCCCACAATCAGAATTAGGTTTCATGGTCGCAATTAACTGAAATGACCGGGCCGATGCAATTAAATATTCTGCAGCTGGTCACCATTCGAAATAGATGGATGTCTGAAGTCCATTTCAAGATAACGACAATCGGTGGAATTGGTATTATGAACATATCAAGTCTTTGATTAATGGTAAATTTGCGTGTTAACCTGCTCCGGGGTTGATGTTTCATTGGCGTCTATGGCCGCTGTTTCCTCGTTAGTTTCCAATGCAAGGAAGACAATTGGTGTGAGAAGGCAGCGTCTCTACATTAGTAAGGTGGGCGCAATATGATCTTTTTATTTTCATTTCTTCTTGCATAATGCAAAGGTAAGTTTATTAAATACCAAGAAAATCAGAATTGGCTGGGCACCATATTTCTATTAACATTTTCTTTTTTCTTTTATGTGCCGTGTCTTTTCAGGACCTATGCGATCATGGCCCTCCACCTCTTCCAGTTCCTTGTAGCTCTTAATATATTTTCCGGCTATTTATCCCAAACTCTCCTCTGCGATTTATTTATTTAACCCGAGAACACTAACCATGGGTATATAGTCCTTCAGTCAGTTAAGTGCCATACGTGATACACGCTTTGGGTGATCATGTCTCGAAAGAGACATGACTGACTGGACAGGAAATCATTCCGCAGTAGGTTGCCATTGCTTTCTGCAGTAGACTGGTTGCCAACCAAGGCTCTAGAACGCAATTTGTCCTATTATCTAACCCATAACTGGAGGGAAGAGACGGATTAATACCTTTTCCAAGGGTATTTCTGCGTAAGTGAATGCAATGAATTCAACTGGAATTCGAACTCGGTTCCCCGATTTGTCGTTTCGAGTCGATATCCCATGCACCACAACGCACATAGTACCCAGCAAAATTTTAATTACAATTTAATTAAATTTTCAGTACCTGATTTTCTTACCTAAATAATGTTTTTCAGTTCTTGTTAATGTTAACTCAAAGTACAAAGTTTGAAGTGTCTGCATCGAAAATATTTCAGATAAAGATTTATATTTAATATTTTTTTGATATTTTCAATATGGGTTATGATATATCCATGGTTAGTAGTGGTGTAACTTTAATTGATGGTTAGTGTTCCAGTGTTAAGCCGTGACCTTCGCTATAATAACAAGAAAGCCTCTCTACTCATATATGACGTCATCAAGTGTAGTCAAGCTAAAGGAAAACAATTCATTTAAGGGCAGATACTGATTGTTCAGTTCAATAATTTACCAAGTGATTAAAATTTTAAAAATTGAATTAATGACAATAAAAGAATGACAAAGCAATAAGTATATAAAATTTTTTTGTTTATTTGTTTAACAAATCCGGTGAAAAGACACATCCTTGTCTTACGCCTTTTTCTATCTTTGTGTATCTACTGAGGTACAGAGGGAAAGAGAGTCGTAGGAAACACCACGTGACATACTTGATGGGCTTAAACACGATCGTCGCTATAACAAGTTAGATATTCATAAATTTAATATAGATGTAACAGATGTTGATATTGCCCAGTGAGTATCAGGTTCTCTAAACCCTCCTTTCCTATTACGTGTCTTAGAAACTGCCTCTTCATGATGTTAAGTATAAGTTTTCTTTTCGTTTCTATTCTCTCCAAAACCTCGTCGTTGCTCTCTTGTTCGGTTCATGGTATCCTCAGTATCCTTCTGTAGAACGACATTTCTGTTGCTTTGAATCTCTCCTTCATCTTTGAGGAGATTGTTCCGCATTTATAAAATTTATAAAATTTTTTAAATTTTCTTTTTTTTATATTTAAATTTTTTTTCCCATTATACTGTAAATTTCTTTTTATAAAAACTATTTAATATAGCATTTGTAAAAGTCCACAGCAACATTTTTTTTTATTTTTTCTATATTGTGACCATCATCACAAGAATTTACATGAAATAAAATATCATAATCTGACAAAATATTCAAAGATATGTACACAGCTAAATATCACTGATTTATTGAATAAAGAAAAGTGTCTCTTGTTAGTTTATCCAAAACTACATAATTGTAGAGAATAAAATTTGCCGTCGTATCATTAGGGTGTAGCAGGGAGCCTCTGTTAATCCCCTGAAGATAACAGTTACTTTCAGGGATTTGTTCTGCATTGTCTGTCATTTCTCCAGTTATTAAATCTTTGCAGCTGTTGCATTTTACTTTTTTGAAAACTGCATGACAATAATAACCTGCTAAGTACACTATTACAAGAAAAAACTTCCCTTCTTCTTCTATGTGCCCTGTCCCTTCAGGACGTAGGCGATCATGGATCTCCACGTCTCCCTATCTCTTGTGGCTCTTAGTATATTTGCTCCTGTTGCTCCTGGCAACCCCCGTTCCGTCATCCACCTGATCAGACTCTGCAGATATGTTATCCGCTGCCTTCCTCTGTCTCTCCTTCCTTCTATCTGACCATTCAGTATCAGGTTCTCCAGGCTCTCCTTCCTCATTGCATGTCCCAGGAACTTCAGTTGTCTCTTCCTGATGCTCAGCATCAATTTCCTTTTTGTTGCCATTCTTTCTAACACTTCGTCGTTGCTTGTATGCTCAGTCCACGATATCCGTGGCATCCTTCTGTAGAACCACATTTCGGCCGCTTCCAGTTTTTTCCTCATTCTCGATGATATTGTCCAGCATTCACAACTGACATCACGTAGCAGTCTAGCACTCTTTTCTTCGTTTCTATTGAGATCTTCCTGTGTGTTAGTATTTTGCTCATCTTCTGGAACGCGTCCTTTGCCATGCCAATTCGCCTTCGGATCTCCGTGTCGCACTTTCCATCTCCTGTTAGAACACTTCCTAGGTACTTAAATTCTTGGACTTGTTTGATTCTGTTATCCCCCACCTGTATTTGGCATTTTGGGTTGTATCTTTTGCTGATGACCATGCACTCAGTTTTCTTAAAGTTTATTTGTAGTCCCTTCTTGTCACTCTCCACTGCTACTTTCTGTATGAGATCTTGCAGTTTCCTTTCCGTGTCCGCAATCAGTACTGTATCGTCCGCGTATCTTATGTTGTTCAGGTTGTGGCCTCCAATAATAAATCCTGGCGTGTCATCTAGGGTCCTCAAAATATTCTCGCTGTATAGGTTGAACAAATCCGGTGAAAAGACACATCCTTGTCTTACGCCTTTTTCTATCTTTGTGTATCTACTGAGGTACAGAGGGAAAGAGAGTCGTAGGAAACACCACGTGACATACTTGATGGGCTTAAACACGATCGTCGCTATAACAAGTTAGATATTCATAAATTTAATATAGATGTAACAGATGTTGATATTGCCCAGTGAGTATCAGGTTCTCTAAACCCTCCTTTCCTATTACGTGTCTTAGAAACTGCCTCTTCATGATGTTAAGTATAAGTTTTCTTTTCGTTTCTATTCTCTCCAAAACCTCGTCGTTGCTCTCTTGTTCGGTTCATGGTATCCTCAGTATCCTTCTGTAGAACGACATTTCTGTTGCTTTGAATCTCTCCTTCATCTTTGAGGAGATTGTTCCGCATTCACTGCCATAAAGCAGGACAGATATTTTAACAGTCCGGTGCCCTTATTTTTGTTGGAAACAAAATATTTCTGTTTCTCAATTCTCTCCTCAGCTTTTGGAATACGTTTTCGGCCATGCCAAATACCCTTCGGATTTCGGTGTCACACTGCAAACTAAAATAAGTGGTTAAATGTAAAAGTCTGGTTTGGCGCTCATGTTTTCGGTGTCAGGACCCAGTTGACCCGTTGTGGTCCAGTGGATATCAGCTCGGAACAAGAAATCGGGGAGCCGAGTTCGAATTCCAGTTGAATTCATTGCATTCACTAACGCGCAAATAACATTGGGAAAGGTATTCATCCGTCTCTTCCCTCTAATTATGGGTTAAATAACATGACAGATTGGGTTCTATAGTCTTGGCTGTCAACCAGTCTACCGCAGAAAGCAATGGCAACCTACTGCGGGATAATCTTCTACCCAGTCAGTCATGGCTCGAAAGAGACATGACTGACTGACACTTAACTGACTGACTGAATATAATAGTTGGAGACATGATTAAGGCTGCCACTGGGCATAAAGTGGGAGATTGGTTTTATATTGCTATGAAGTAATAAACTGATCACCCACTAATTACTACTTAATAATAATACATTTCTTCCCTCTCTAGCTTTGAGTCAAATAATTGGACAGATTGCCCAGTCAGTCATGTCTGTTTCGAGACATGATCGCCCAAGCGTGTATCACGTATGGCACTGAACTGACTGGTAGAAAGGCATTTTTGGCAAGCATTTTTTGTCATAAAGTGCTCAACATCGAGATAGAGATAGAGCGTTAATAAAATTAAGTTGGAGACGTTTGTCATTTAACTGAGCAGAGTTAAGCAACTTCGAAGATTTGTGAGGGCATTATTGATGTCTTCCAAATTTCTGAAGAACGAAGACATCAAAATAAACTTCACGAAACTCCGGAGTCGGCATAACTCGACTGATTTAAGTGACAAACTTTATCGCATTAATACTGTCGTTATCTCATATATATTGAATAATTCCTATGTTTGTGTATGTGATTTCATATATTTTTTTAAATGCCAAATACAATGTTACGAATAATCTACAATTCATTTCCGGCAAAAGTTTTAAATATTTATTTTTTTGCAACTTCTGTTGTCACCCCCACCACTTTCTTCCTGTGTATTTTCTCACTTTTTCTCACTTTCTTCCCCTTCTCTAAATTTTCTCACTTTTTCTTCTTTCTTAAGCCCAGACGACTGGTATCTGTATATGCCAATAATTTACTTCCTACCTAAATTTGGGGTTAATTTCTGAGTCGTTTTTCATTGGCTCTTTCCTCTCGTTTCTTTCTCTTTTGTTTTTCTCTTAGTTTTTTTATTTTCTCTGTGTCCTTCTCTTTCCTCTCCCTTTTCTCCCTTTTTTAAAATTCTCTTTTTGTTTTCTCATTTTCTTATCATCTTTACCTCGTACGAAAATGTTTTTCCAATCATAAAAAAGGGAGTAAATTTTCATAAATTTTCTTTTAAAAAATAACGTTTATTACCATCATTACTAACTACCTAGGCTTATGGCCGATCACGTTGAATACCCAGGATCTTATCTTTAGTTGAAGACATACAATTGAGCTCGAAACACATTTGGTTAAGGGCTTACGCCCATATCACGTTGAATACACAGGTTCTCGCTCGATCACCGAAGTTAAGCAGGTTGAGCCTGGTCAGTACTTAGATGGGTGATCGCTTGGAAATACCAGGTGTTGTAAGCGTTTAGTGACGGATGTGCGTGCTTACGGCCATATCACTTTGAATACACCGGTTCTCGCTCGATCACCGAAGTTAAGCAGGTTGAGCCTGGTCAGTACTTAGATGAGTGACCGCTTGGAAATACCAGGTGCTGTAAGCGTTTAGTGACGGATGTGCGTTGTGGTGCAGTGGATATCGGCTCGGAAAGAGAAATCGGTGAGCTGAGTTCCAATTCCAGTTGAATACCCTGCATTCACTTAAGCACTGGTAACCTTGGGAAAGGTATTAATCCGTCCCTTCCCTCCAGTTATGGGTTAAATAACAAGGGTAGGACTTGGGGACCCTGTCCTTAAAAACAAATGCCAATGAATCTTGATTTTCGAAAAGAAAAATGTATTATTAGACACAAAAACTTATATAAAAACAACAAAAAATTGTTGAAAGAAAAAGTTATTACCAGCAATAAAAACATAAAGTTTAGTTGGCAATAAATGACCCGCCGAGGTTGATTTGCCATAAAAACAAAACAACCAACCAACTAACTACCTGATGAGACATTGTTCTTCTGTAGTTCGTACGTGTTCTAAAATATAATTTATAATCAATATTCATTGCTCTATTTTATATTGAGCACTGTTTTAAATTAATGTTTTGAACGTTGCAAATATTTTCTTCGTTCCTTATTCATTTGTATATATATATATATATATATATATATATATATATATATGTGTGTGTGTGTGTGTGTGTGTGTGTGTGTGTGTGTGTGTGATTGGATCTACTAGAAGATTCAATAGTTAATATCCGTCGGTCAATTCAGGAAATCCTACTGGAGTGGAAATGAAAAAAAAAATGTCCGATTCTCCAAACGGAACTGATGCTGGTGAAAAATGATATCATCCCGGCGCGTCGCATTTTTTAATGCCAGTTAGCAAAGTCGGTGGACTTTGAGAAGAAACAGGACGCGACAGCCGGCCGTCGTGAAACAGAAGAGGCCACGAGAATTGCCGCTTCTCTCATCGGCTGCCATCCTTCCGCGTTCAACAATGAGCTACAGTAATAGACGTGGAAGGTTTTGATTTCCAGATGATGGACGAGACAGAGCCGAATATTCAACATGTCGAATATTACTGGCAGAAACTTAGATTGGTTTACCAATAAAAATTCTCGCAATATTTTAATATCTTGCACGATTTTATATATATATATATATATATATATATATATATATATATATATATTCATAGATGTGTGTGTATATATATATATATATATATATATATATATATATATATATATATATATATATATATATATATATATGTATATGTATATATATAACCTTATTTATAAATGGAACTTTGTCTCTGTGTGTGTGTGTCCATTACCTATAGACTCCGAAACGGCTGAACTGATTTTCTTGAAAATTTACACAGTTGTGCTATAAGCGTCTGCGAGTGTTCTTAGCTAGGTTTTGTGTCGAGGTAGCCCCAATAAATATCGAAAATAATCGAAAAAATCGGGTTAAAGAAGGAGTGGTCCGATTTTAATCAAATTTGATACACTCATAGATAAAGACATAAGAAATAATATTCAGAAGTTTCACGGTTGCAGTTCTTACAATAGTGCAGAAAATCGATAATATATATATATATATATATATATATATATATATATATATATATAGATAGATAGATAGATAGATAGACTAAACTATCGCCCGGTTCACACTCCACCCTCGTGTATTGAACATGTGAAGAGGCTTATCCCTTGTTTCCTGTTTAGGATGCGGTTTCCGGTTTTCTCTTTTCCAATCTTTTCACACCTATTTAGCCCCCTGCACATCAGTGGCGTTACCGCCTTGCTCGGGGTGATATGGTTAAAAAAAATACATATAAAAGGCAAGATGTTTGTGTGTGTGTCTGTTTATCTGTCTGTATGTCCTTTATACAAATCCACAATTTTTATCCGATTCTCACCAAACTTCACACAAATATTCTTTAGGCTGAGTCTGAGCTCCAGGACCATGGATTAGTTTTAAAGCTTTCATTACATCCGAGCAACGCCGGGCTATACTGCTAGTATATATATATATATATATATATATATCTATATATATATATATATATATATATATATTAGGTGCGATTGGTAAATTGTCGCAGTTATTTTATTATTTCAAATATTCTTTAGGCTGAGTCTGAGCTCCAGGACCATGGATTAGTTTTAAAGCTTTCATTACATCCGAGCAACGCCGGGCTATACTGCTAGTTTATTAATAAAAATATTCGACTAAACCTCAAAGGTATTTAGATTTCTTTAGCTCTGCGGAACATATATTGTTTGAACCATCGTGCTAAACAAATGTAATTGATCAAACAGAATTCTTTTAATTATGGGAAAACAAGCTAAAAGATAGATAATCTTCACTATGACATCGAGGAAGTTTTGTTTTGTGAATCAGTAATCTTATTATAGCGAACAAAAGAGACGGAGAAAATTAGGTCTTTTCAGAATTTAACTCTCTTGTGGATAAAGAAAAAAGATGGCGACTTGAGTTGATTAGACGATTTGTTTTCGATAGGCCTGTTCCCGAACCTACCGCCAAATCCTCCACACACCATTAGCATTAATTTAGATTATGTGGTTATTATTGTCATAGAAAAATGTAATCGCCGCGCTGAGTTCAAATTCAGGTCAATTTCGTTTTAGTTCATTTGGCGCTAATTCTCCCTGGAAAGGGCACGTATCTATTTTCCCACGCTTATGAGTTTAATATCTCGGCAGACGAGAAGAAGGAAAGCTGCAATTCAAACATGAGCTTTTTTTGTTTTTTTTAGGTAGAATCCATCTTGAAATCTACAATTCGTCCGTGCATTGAATACTGTTGCCATATCTGGTCAAGTGCTTCTGCTATTCATCTTCTAGGTTCCCGTCAGAATCCATTTTGCACATTTATAAATCTACCATTTATTCATGCATTGAAAACTGTTGCCATATCTGATCGGCTGCTCCTGCTGTTCACTTCGAGGTTCTCGTCACAGTCCATCTTGACAACTTAATACAGGGACAACTCAACACCGTTACAACTCAATACCAACTCAATACTGGGACACTTCAACACCGGAACAACTCAACACCGAAACAACTCAACACCGGGACAACTAGACAGCGGGATACCTCAACACCGAGGCAACTCAACACCGTGGCAAATCAACATCGCAACAAATCAATACTGGGACAACTCAACACCGGGACAACTCAACACCGGGACAACTCAACATCAGGACAACTCAACACCGGGAAAGCTCAACACCGGGACAACTCAACACCGGGACAACTCAACATCAGGACAACTCAACACCGGGAAAGCTCAACACCGGAAAACTCAACACCGGGAAAACTCAACACCGGGACAATTCAACACCGGGACAACTCAACATCGGGACAACGTAACACCGGGACAACTCAACACCGGGACAACTCAACATCGGGACAACTCAACATCGGGACAACTCAACACCGGGAAGACTCAACACCGGGACAACTCAACATCGGGACAACGTAACACCGGGACAACTCAACACCGGGACAACTCAACATCGGGACAACTCAACATCGGGACAACTCAACACCGGAAGACTCAACACCGGGACAACTCAACACCGGGACAACTCAACATCGGGACAACTCAACACCGGGACAACTCAACACCGGGACAACTCAACATCAGGACAACTCAACACCGGGACAACTCAACACCGGGACAACTCAACACCGGGACAACTCAACATCGGGACAACTCAACACCGGGACAACTCAACACCGGGACAACTCAACACCTGGGACAACTCAACACCGGGACAACTCAACATCAGGACAACTCAACATCGGGACAACTCAACACCGGGACAACTCAACACCGGGACAACTCAACATCAGGACAACTCAACATCGGGACAACTCAACACCGGGACAACTCAACACCGGGACAACTCAACACCGGGAAAACTCAACACCGAGACAACTCAACACCGGGAAAACTCAACACCGGGACAACTCAACACTGGGACACTCAATACCAACTCAATACTGGGACACCTCAACACCGGAACAACTCAACACCGAAACAACTCAACACCGGGACAACTAGACACCGGGATACCTCAACACCGAGACAACTCAACACCGGGACAACTCAACACCGGGACAACTCAACACCGGGACAACTCAACTCCGGGACAACTCAACACCGGGACAACTCAACTCCGGGAAAACTCAACACCGGGACAACTCAACTCCGGGAAAACTCAACATCGATGTTGAGTTGTTCCGGTGTTGAGTTCAACACCGGAACAACTCAACATCGCAACAAATCAATACTGGGATAATTCAACACCGTGACAACTCAACACCGGGACAACTCAACACCGGGACAACTCAACACCGGAACAACTCAACATCGCAACAAATCAATACTGGGACAATTCAACACCGTGACAACTCAACACCGGGACATCTCAGCACCGAGACAAGTCAATACTGGGACAACTCATCACCAGAAAACATTCTTTTTATAATCAAATAAAAAGTAATTTATTAAGGATTAAAACATTAATTGGTGAATATTTTTCTTCAAATAAAGCATTTAAAAAGCATTATGTAAAATATGAACGATTTTTTGATTCTATTTCTTTTTAATAAAGTAAAACGTAAAGAATTTTTTATTTTACTTTATTAAAACTAATTAAAAAGTATTCACTAGAAATTAAATAAAAAAATTAATTAAACAATATATTTAGTAGGTGCGAGTGATAAATTGTCGCAATTATTTTATTATTTCAAAGCAAAAGGCTATTATACTAAATATTAAATTTATTTTGTAACAAGTATTTTTTCATGTTAAAGCATTTGTTGAGGAAATAAGTAAAGTTATTTTAATTAAATTGTTTATTTTCTGTCAATATGACTCATAAAAGATGAAATAGTTATTGTCCTAATACTTTTGAACAGTACTGTACGCAGATGACGCAGTGCTGATAGCAAACGCAGAAAGGAAAATACATGAAATCATGCAGAAGGTAGTAAGGGAAAGCGAGAAGAAAGGACTAATCATAAAATTCAAGAAAGCATGGTCATCAGCAAAAAAAGAGAAGCTTAACATGCCAACTGCAGGTCGTGGATACCAAAAGCAAAAGGGAAAGCGAGAAGAAAGGACTAATCATAAAATTCAAAAATGCATGGTCATCAGCAAAAAAGAGAAGCTTAACATGCCAACTGCAGGTCGTGAATACCAAAATCAAAAGGGAAAGCGAGAAGAAAGGACTAATCATAAAATTCAAGAAAGCATGGTCATCAGCAAAAAAAGAGAAGCTTAACATGCCAACTGCAGGTCGTGGATACCAAAATCAAAAGGGAAAGCGAGAAGAAAGGACTAATCATAAAATTCAAAAATGCATGGTCATCAGCAAAAAAAGAGAAGCTTAACATGCCAACTGCAGGTCGTGGATACCAAAAGCAAAAGGGAAAGCGAGAAGAAAGGACTAATCATAAAATTCAAAAATGCATGGTCATCAGCAAAAAAGAGAGGCTTAACATGCCAACTGCAGGTCGTGAATACCAAAATCAAAAGGGAAAGCGAGAAGAAAGGACTAATCATAAAATTCAAGAAAGCATGGTCATCAGCAAAAAAAGAGAAGCTTAACATGCCAACTGCAGGTCGTGGATACCAAAATCAAAAGGGAAAGCGAGAAGAAAGGACTAATCATGAAATTCAAGATTCCAAAATCAATCGAGAGCAGAAGTTTAAAACCTGGGAAGCGTTATGACTCGAGGAAAGGCGGAACAATTAGTTTCGAAGGCGCATTGGCATAGCAAAAAAACGCATTTAGTTTAGTTTAGTTGTTTGCTTCACCAGCATATCTATCCTTTTGGGTTATCTAATGCTAAAGCTGTTATGTCAGTTCTTCAATATGGTCGTGAATGCTGGCCAATATCATCAAAGATGAAGAAAAACCTTGAAGCAACTGCTGCGAATATCATAGATCGAGCATGTGAGCAATGACGAGGTTTTGGAAATGATGGAAACGAAAAGGAAATTAATATTGAGCATCAGGAAGAGACAACTAAAGTTTTTGGGACATGCAATGAGGAAGGAGGGCTTGGAGAACCTGATACTAACAGGCAAGATAGAGGGGAAAAGAGACAGAGGAAAGCAGCGGATAACATTTGAAGGACCTAATCAGGTGAATGATGGAACGAGGGTTGCATGGTGTAACAGGAGAAAGCGTGCTAAGAGCCACCAGGGATAGGAAGATGTGGAAAGCCATGATCGCCTACATCCTGAAAGGAGAGGGCACATAAAAGAAGAAAGAATAAAAGAATACTGAAGAATTTATTTGGTTTTTGTTTACTGCTTGTTGATCTTTTGTGAGTATTGCTGTCGAGATATAAGTTGAGGTGTTGTGATTTGATGTGTGATGGTTATATGCTATCTTCTTTTGCAACTATATTTTGATATATAATTGTGTTGCTTTTAGAAATTTTAAAAGGTCATTTGGGTCAGCTTTGTTGAAGATGTCTTTCAGATTGTTTTCTTGATAGTATCTTAATCACATTTGTTCAAGATCTATGCAGCTTGTTAGTACATGTTTCACTGTGTAGAACTCTTGACATGGAATGCAAATTGGTGCCTTCTCACCTTTTAGTAGGTGTGAATGGGTGACAGCGGTGTGGCCTATTTGAAGTTTAGTCATTACGACTTCTTCTCTTCTTGACATTTTCCTATTGGAAATTTTACTTTCTATCCATTCTTTGAGGATGGGTTTAATTTTGTCGAGTTTGTTATTTTTGCAGGAGTTCCACAAATCTTACCATTTGGTCGTGATAAAGACGCATTTCAAAGGCTAAAGAGGATATTGAGAAACAGGAGGATTTCGTTGGAAGCAAAAAAGAGATTTGTGGCCGTTATGTGATACCTGTCTTCCTGTATTATAGCGAATGCTGGACGATTTTCGTAAAGGTGAAGTAGAGACTCGAAGCAACAGAAACGTGACTCTATAGAAGGATGCGGAGGATACCATTGAACTAACATTGTAGGCAATGACAGGGTTTTCAAAGAGATGCGGACGAGAAGGAAGTTTACACTTAACATCAAGAAACACGAATGAAATGTCTGGGCCATGTATTGAGGAAGGAGGGCTCAGGAAATCTAATACTCACAGGACGCATAGAGGAAACGAGACAGGGGAAAGCAACGCGTAACATATTTGATAGTCTTGAATAAGTTGATGGCAGAGCAGGGTTTGAGAGAGATACCAAGATAAAAAGTATTAAGAGCGACAAAGGATAAGGGTAAATGGAGGCCCTTGATCTCCTACGTCCTGAAAATTTTTTTTTAAAAAAACACGGCACATAAGCAAGAAAGTTGTCCTTTTTTTTTTACTCTTAAACCGTCAGTAATCATTTGCGTCTTAGTGGCTTTATTTCCTTCAATCGGGAGAGATGATTAAAAAAAATTCTATAGTAACCATTTTTAGAACAGTTAGTCATCGCTTGGGCGATAATATCTCGAAAGAGACATGGCTAACTGGGAAGAAGATTTTCCCGTAGTAGGTTGCCATTACTTTCTATGGTAGACTGGTTGCCAACCAAGGCTATCGAACACAATCTGTCCTGCTATTCAACCCATAGCTGGAGGGAGAAGAATTGGATTATTACCTTTCTCAAGGGTATTTGTGAATGAAAAGAATCCGAACAGCGCCTAAATATCTCATTATTAATTGACACCATTAATCCATATCGCCATGTTTATAAGGCAGTGCGACGTGTTCTCCTAGTTGCCAATCAAAGCTAGAGAACCCAATCTGTCCTGCTATTTAACCCATAGCTGGAGCGAGAAGCGAAGGATTATTTATACCTTTCTTAAGGGTATATGCGCGTAAGTAAATGCAACGAATTTAACTTGAATTCGAACGTGCCTTTCTGGTATCTCGTTCCGAGCCGATATCCACTGCACCCCAACGGCAGGCCTTGATTAGTTAATCTCGGCTTAAAAAATATCAGACCATCTTTATTCACACGCAATAAATCGCAATGAGAACGTCGATCTTCGTGGGAAACGAAATTTAGTTTTTGGAAAACATGTTTTTAAAACGTTCCAGTTTTTTTTATTTTTATTTATTTTATTTTATTTTTTTGGCATCACTGCTCGTGGAAAGGTCAGGCGATGAGTTCGTACGGCGGCTTGATGTGGCGTTTGTTGGCTGTGGAACTTGAAGCTGTCCATAAATGACTGACCAGGAACAATTACGCAAGCGAATCAATTCGGTTAGGCATAAAAAAAAAAATGGATTCGTCATTTTGCAACAAGGCGGAAAGTAGCCACCCACCTTTTTCTTTCTTTCTCTTGTAGTGAGCAAACTAATTTTGTTGAAAACCGTTTTGATAACGGCACTCCTTTGTCAAAAAATCATTACACCTTATTCTATATGTCCGCGACCTTTTTTAAAGGTCAAAGATATTTTTTATAAGTCTTTATAAAGGTTATTTTTTTCTTTATTTTCGAAGAGAAGAGCGGGCAGCGTTTCTCATGAAAAATGGATGCGAACAGTTGATGTTTGAGTCAGCGCTGCGGATTAAACGAACAAAAAAAAAAAAAAAAGAAAAAGAAGAAGAAAAAAGGGGGACTTTTATAATCAAATACTAATGAAAGGGATATGCGTTGTGGTGTAATCGATATCAACTCGGAATGAGAAATCGGAGAGCCGAGTTCAAATTCCGGTCTAATTCGTCTCATTCACTTTTCCCCAAAAATTCCTTGGGAAAGGCATGACTCAATCTTTTCTCCCTCCAGTGATGGATTAAATAGCAGGACAGATCGGGATATATAGCCTTGTTTGGCAACCAGTCTATCACAGAAAGTAAGTCATGGACTGAAAGAGACATGATCACCCAAGTGTATATCACGTATAACATACGTGATAGATTGGGTTCTCTAGCCTTGGTTGGCAACCAGTCTACTGCAGAAAGAAATGGCAACCCGCTATGGAAAATCTTCTGCCTTGTCAGTCATGGATTGAAACAGACATGATCATCCAAGCGTATATCATGTATGGCACTTAAGTGACTGATATGGACAAAAGGATTGAATAGCAGGATAGATTGGATTCTAGAGCCTTGGTTAGCAACCAGTCTACTGCAGAAAGAAATGGCAACCTACTCCGGGAAATCTTTTGCCTCGTCACTCATGATCGGAAGAGGCATGATCGCACGTGATCAACTCTAAGATCAGCCGAGTGGATCGAGCTTAAGTACGGAAGGATTGGGTGGACGTCAGCTTTGGTTGCCGTGTCCAGGATAGACCCAGGGCGTATATAGCTAGTTGCGATGAGTAACCTAGGAATATATATATATATATACGAATGGTAGATTTATAAATGCGCAAAATCATTCTAATGGGAACAATTGTCTGGTATAACACAATGAAACAATTTTTTTTTACTACATACCTAGTAATTTTCTAAAAACGCGCAACGAGTTGCTCCCCAGGAGGTTAGCATAAACTATTCTGGTAGATTGCCTACGATAATTGAAAGATAGCAGTTTTGTTTCAAAGACGCTTAAATTTATAAGTTATTTCTTGCTCCAGTTAACAACTGATTGGATGTAATTTTTTTAAGAGCAGCTACCCCGAACGTATCAAACTTAGTATTAAGACAAGAGTAGATGGTTGTATCATAAATACCAAACTTAGGAAAATATAACATCAGGAACATCGTCGATAAAGATGGGAGATAACGCCAAGTCCGAGGATTGAGTTCTGGGAGATCCTTTCATTAATGTGAAATGATCGAAAGGCGTTCAACTTAATTTTCATGACATAATTTCTGAATTTCGATTAGATTAGGTTGAATATTCGGCCAGAGATTCCATGACCCTTGAGATTGAAAAGGTTATTATGTCAAAACGTGCATATCTGGACGGGTGCTTCTGCTATTCCTCGAGGTTCTCATCAGAATCCATTTTGCACATTTATAAATCTACCATTTGTCCGTGCATTGAATACTGCTGCAATATCTGGTCAAGTGATTCTGCTATTCATCTTGAGGTTCTCATCAGAATCCATTTTGCACATTTATAAATCTACCATTTGTCCGTGCATTGAATACTGCTACCATATCTGGTCAAGTGATTCTGCTATTCATCTTGAGGTTCTCATCAGAATCCATTTTGCACATTTATAAATCTACCATTTGTCTGTGCATTGAATACTGTAGCCATATCTGGTCGGGTGCTTCAACTATTCATCTTGAGGTTCTCATCAGAATCCATTTTGCACATTTATAAATCTACCATTTGTCCGTGCATTGAATACTGCTGCAATATCTGGTCAAGTGATTCTGCTATTCATCTTGAGGTTCTCATCAGAATCCATTTTGCACATTTATAAATCTACCATTTGTCTGTGCATTGAATACTGTAGCCATATCTGGTCGGGTGCTTCAACTATTCATCTTGAGGTTCTCATCAGAATCCATTTTGCACATTTATAAATCTACCATTTGTCCGTGCATTGAATACTGCTGCCATATCTGGTCGGGTGCTTCAACTATTCATCTTGAGGTTCTCATCAGAACCGATGTTGCACATTTATAAATCTGCCATTCATCTGTGTATTTAATACTGTTGACATATCTGGTCGGGTGCTTCTGCTATTAATCTTGAGGTTCTCATCAGAATCCATTTTGCACATTTATAAATCTACCATTTGTCTGTGCATTGAATACTTTTGCCATATCTGGTCTGGCGCTTCTGCTATCCGTCTCGAGGCACCATAACATATATAAACACGTGGCCAATACAACTGCACTAATGATAAACACGCGTGAGAAAATCCGTGCAACAGGTAGTTATATAAACACTCACCCGAGAAGAAAAATAGGAGAGTTTCTCAAATCCTCTCTATATGTAAGAATTAACGTTCGGAGACGGCCCCGGAGAAATAATGAAAAGATAAAATCTATTAAAGGCTATGAATGACTGGATATTGTGGAGAGCTATTATTACATACGTCCTGAGAGATACGGTACATAAAGAAGCCGTTGAGTCATAAATAGTTATGCTCATTTTAAGTACAGTTGGTCTGACCACGTGATTACAGTCACTGACATTGAATCTGCATCTGGTGGCTTGGATGACGTCTGCCAGTTCAACATACCGATGCCCCCAGCTTCTTTAAGGGACACAGAATGCAAAGTCTTCTTTCTTTTGGTTGTTAGATTGTAAAAAGTTTGGTGTAAAGATTTGTTAGAAATACAAAATACTTTTTTTATCTTAAATAAATATTACTTTTTGCTTTTTTTTCCTTTTGTGTTGTTTTTTTTTCTTTTTTTTTTCTCAATTCGTGCTTAAATCACGGACGTGTTTCTGAGATAAAAAAAAACAGGTCGTTGCTCTCTTTCGGGGGAGGGAATCTTTATAAAAACATATTTGACATTTGAAAATGTCAAGGCCCTGTACAATCGGTTATGTCTTCACGAAGAGAACGCTGCGATGATGTTACGAAAAGCTTCTTCTTATAACAAAACAATTTTGCGCAGTGTGATGGAAAACAATTTTGCTTAAACCATAACGATATGAATTTTTTTATGCGTAGCTAAGATGCGGCAAAAGGCCTGAAGTATAGGGCACACAGTGAGAATTAAATTCACTACTTAGTCGTAATTTTCATAGCGAGACAAGCTTTGCTAACCATTAAACAATAGCTAAGATGCGGCACAAGGCCTAAAGTATAGGGCACACAGTGAGGATTAAATTCACTACTTAGTCGTAACTTTCCTAGCGAGACAAGCTTTGCTAACCATTAAACAATACCGGAGTACCTTATAAACACTGCGATATGGGTTAATAACATTAATCAATAATGATATATTTATGCACAGTTCCAATACGTTTCATTTACTTACTAGCAAATACCCTTGGGAAAGTATTAATCCATCTCTTCTCCCCCAGCTAAGGGTTGAATAGCAGGACAGATTGTGTTATATAGCCTTGGTTGGCAACCGGTCTACTGCAGAAAGTCTTGACTGAGATCGCCCAAGTCTGTATCAGCCAGTCAATTAAGGGCCATACGTGATAACAGTTGACTGTATAATAGTTTGAGCTGCCTTCATTTTTAACTTTCGTTCTTTTATTTTTCCAAAATATTTCGGTCGATCGTATCTCTTGTATTCTTCATTATCGTTATAAAGACTAATCAAATACAAAACAAAAACTTTCATGTATATTAATTACATTGTTCATTTAACTTCGGATGTCGTCAAATACTGTTGGCGAGTGAGTGTATACGGTAAGGTAACCTGGGGGATATTATCATATTTGATATTATCAAAACAAGATCTAGATTTAAAATTCAAATGCTAAGCACTGCCTCATTGATTTTGTTAGAAATTAAAAAGACTCGAATTTACAAACTTTGCTAAACACACGCTCAAAAGCGAATCTAAAACAAAACTCGTTAAATTTCACACCTCGATGCGAAAGGTTTTTCGACCAATAGAACACTAGAAAACATATTTTAAAAAAAATTCAAATAATCTTTAATTCTCAGAAACAAATTCTGTTACGGACATTTTCGCGAGCCGGTTCGAAGTTTGTTCATCGTCTAATAAAAAGGTAAGAATCAAATCCGGAAGTGAATTTTCAAATGACCTTTTCGGGCCCAACAAACGAAATAAAAGACGGGCAAGTTTGCCTGTCACCAGAGAGAAGAAGACGAGTCTATTAAACCCCGTCCCTTGACAAACGTCAAGCGATCGTGGTCGTTATCTCTATGTTTTTCCCACATCTATTTTCATCACGGTTCATCCGTCTGCCTTTTCTTATCTAAACTTATTTATAAATGAAACTTTGTATGTGTGTGTGTGTGTGTGTGTGTGTGTGTGTGTGTGTGTCCGTTACCTATAGACTCCGAAACGGCTGAACCGATTTTCTTGAAAATTTACACAGTTGTACTATAAGCGTCTAAGAGTTTTTTTTTTTTAATCGTTTCACCCCAAGCAAGGCATTCCACTGCCACTATTACACAGGGGGTTACATAGGGGAAGGTGGTGAGAAAGAGTGGTTAGATATAGGAAATGTCAGAAGTGGGGTGATAGATAGTTAGGAGAATGGGAAGAGTGTTTGAAAGAATGGAAGCGAGTTAGTGTGTTAGGAGGTGTCTACTGACCTTACATTTAAACTCCTGGAGATTGTAGCCGTCGGGGAAGCAGTCATATGGAAGGGAATTCCAGAGTCGGGAAGTACGAGAAAAGAAACTGTTGGAGTAGAAGTTGCGGTTGCATTTTATCGGTTTCACTGTAAAAGGGTGGGATCTAGTTGCTAATCTAGTATCTCGTGCAAATTCGAACCTAGGGGGCACCAGTGATCTAAGTTCTTAGCTAGGTTTTGTGTCGAGGTACCCTCGATAAATATCGAAAATCGATAATCGAAAAAATCGGGTTATAGAAGGAGTGGTCCGATTTTAATCAAATTTGATACACTCATAGAAAAAGACATAAGAAACGATATTCAGAAGTTTCAAGGTTGCAGTTCTTATAATAGTGCAGAAAATCGATAATATATATATAAAAGGCAAGATGTTTGTGGGTGTGTCTGTTTATCTGCCTGTATGTCTGTATTTTTTTCAGCACTTTTATTTTAGTTTTTGCTTCGGGTTTGGCTCTAAGTTGGTATAATTGTGGTTCTTAGTCTCAGCCATGATACCATTTACTCAGAGGACTTATTTAGCCTTCAAAATTCAGTTTACGGTGAAAAAAACTTATTTGATATCGAAACCAGGAAATCAAAATTTGACTTACATCCATTCATTTTTCTTTCAGTCTACGGTTTCACTTTAACTGGAAACAACCATTGCTTTTTAGTCTTTCGTGCCAACGTCCAAAGAGTCTGAGCTCCAGGACCATGGATTAGTTTTAAAGCTTTCTTTACACCCGAGCAACGCCGGGCTATACTGCTAGTATATATATCCTATCTCTCTCACTCTCTCTCTCTCACTCTCTCTCTCTCTCTCTCTCTATATATATATATATATATATATATATCTCCTGTCTTTCTCTCTCTCTCTGTCTCTCTCTCTGTCTCTCTTTTTTTTTCTTGTTTAAAAGTAAGATATTCAATATTAGGTATATATATATATATATATATATATATATATATATATATATATATATATATATTTGTGTGGGGGAGGGGTGTGTGGGTGTGTGGGTGGTGTGTATTTAGGCAGTAAATTTTCTTTTCGGCATGTCAGATTAGATAAATTGCAAACATTGTGTCTACTTATTTTTAATAAGATCCTTTCATACTTACGGTTAATCTTTTGTGTATTATCATTGAAAGTTGTTAGAAATGCGGTGTAACTTTGACAGTTGATTTTATTATCCATTTCTCGATGTGTGTAACTTGTGGTAACAAAAAATAACCGCACAACTGTTGCTAAAAATGACTGTAAATTTTCTTCTTGCTTCAAATATAACGGTTGACAAATTGCTTAGCGTTCGTTAGAAAGTGAAAATTATCCACAATGGAATTTTTTTTATGTTGTAATGTCATGGTCATACATGTGTTAAACAAAGCATGACAAAACTGTTCTTTTTAGAAACATTATAGAATATTACCCCAGTATTCACATCTGATTACAATTAATTAACATAATAATTAATTAACATAATATTAATTAACATAATTAATTAACATAATAGTTAATTAATTAGCATAAGTTTTTTAAATGAATATTGCGTCCGTGATCTGCAATTTGTTTTTGTTGTTATTTGTAGTTGCCAACATTTACATCCCTGAAGATGATCTCAGAAGGTGTTTTAAAAACGTGGAAACATCGAGAAATGGATAATAAAATCAACTGTCAAAGTTACAGCTCATTACATCTTCAAATTATAACACTTGAAAGATTATTCGTGGGTACAAACGGATATTATTAAAAATATGCCGGAAAAAAATTGCAATCTATTTAATATATATATATATATATATATATATATATATATATATATATATATATATGAATAGTCATCCGCAGACAGATCTGTTTCACTGTATCACAGCCAATCAGAACGATTAGACTCCGATTGCTTTTAATCCAGGATTGAAATTGGAGTAGATAGACTAAATTAATTGGAGTAGATAGACTAAACTATCGCCCGGTTCACACTCCACCCACATCTATTGAACAGGTGAAGAGGCACATCCCTTGTTTCCTGTTTAGGATGTGGTTTCCGGCTTTCTCTTTTCCATTCTTTTTACCCTTACGTAGCCCCCTGCGCATCAGTGGCGTTACCGCCTTGCTCGGGGTGATATGATTAAAAAAAAAAAAAAAAATCAAACCGAATTGGCGCCAGTCGGCGATTCTACCTCTGGGCTATGGGCGTTCGGTAGAAGAAGGCAGACTTTTTAACGTGTATATTGTCATTATACCCGCCCAATAGCCAGAGTGCTCTAATCCATTACGGAATGAGCGATGCGTACATGCCAGAGTAGCTACTGTTTTTCAAAGTCGACCATTCTTCCAGAGTGCTCAATCAGGGTGTGAGAGCGTATATATAATTTACTTGCTTCTTGATACATTTTAGGAAGGCTACAGTTCAAATTTATATATATTTATGTCGTATAAGCAACTAAAAATTCTGTTGCCTTCTTTGCCCTGGAAATAAAAACGGTGTGCTAGAAGGAAACCGGTGTTAAATTCTGTTAATTCACTATAAAACTATTTCCTTCCTTCAGGTGACTAAGCACAGTTTACCGCGTGCAAATGTAGTAATACATTGAAAAAAATTCAAAGATATTTCC
>JBBBDQ010001314.1:2000000-2015000 GCA_037127315.1 Ascarosepion bandense
TCATACACCCAGTAAGAGGAACCTGCAGATATTGGAGGCCATGTACATCAAATCAAAACAACCAACACTCAATAAAATCAACTTTAAAACCGGAAATAACATATTACATTGCATTTGACTACATGGTTTTGTTGTCATTTCGCGCTATCCCGCGGTGTGACGTCATAAAATCACATCACAAAGTTAAGAACTGCGTTTGTTATTTTTGGTAACTATTGCCGTTACCACGCGGAGTTTTATGTGAACACAAAATAAAATCGTCGGTGATGGTGGATTTTATAATATTTCAGTTTAAACAACCTCTCTGAAGATGGCTCATGTGAGTCGAAAGCTTAGAAGAAAATCAATAAATAATTATCCAAATGTTGGAGAATTTTTGTATTTATTTTCAACTGAAATTAAAGCAAAAATACGACGTTTAGAACGGCTCATGATTAAACATAATAGACATTCATTGTCTCTTATATTTAATAGCATATGTTTAGAAAATTACTTGCTGCCTCTATATACTAAATATATATATATATATATATATATATATATATAAGACCACGCGTTTTCAGTTGACATCCGTTCTTACCCGTGCTCTTTGATTATATGTATGTTTATGTATGTATCTGTGTATGTACACATGTTTATATGTGTATGTGTGTGTATTCGCCTAACTGATGCAATGATGCATTTTTTTCTTAAATTTTCACTTTTAAGGGAGCGATCTTTATTTTTATTTCTGTTTTTGGTTTTTTCGGGGTTTGTGAATTTCATTCGTGTAAAATCTTCTGTGCACTAAAGACAGAAGCCGAAGATGGTTCGCCTGAAATAGTTGGTTGGGTGGTTGTTTTGTTTTATGGCATATCAACCTCGGCGGGTCATTTATTGCCAACTAAATTTTATTTATTTATTGCTGGTAATACCTTTTTCTTTCAACAATTTATTGTTGTTTTTATAGAAGTTTTGTGTCTAGTAATAATTTTTTTCTCTTCGAGTGTCAAGATTCATTGGCATTTGTTTTTAAGGGAAGGGTCCCCAAGTCCTACTCTTGTTATTTAACCCATAACTGGAGGGAAGGGACGGATTAATACCTTTCCCAAGGGTACCAGTGCTTAAGTGAATGCAGGGTATTCAACTGGAATTCGAACTCGGCTCACCGACTTCTCTTTCCGAGCCGATATCCACTACACCACAACACACATCCGTCACTAAACGCTTACAGCACCTGGTATTCCCAAACGATCTGAAATAGGCCTAGACTTTCACTTAAACATGGAATAACGTGTCTATTTTAATATATATTTATATATGGAGATAAATAGATAGGCAGATGGACTGATATGAACAGATTGAGATACACACACACATATACGCGCGCGCACCCCCCCCCCACACACACACACAAAGACATATATACATTTACAGAAATTTTTAGCAACACAGTTTTGCGGTTAGTTTTTGTTACGACAACTCAAACCTCTAAAGATGATCTCGGGAGAAGACTGAAAGTACTTGGGAACATTGAGTAATAAATAATAATGACATCTGTCAACGTTTCAGCTCATTTCTGGCATCTTTCAATTGTAATACGCGAAAGATTATTTATGAGTATGAACAGATTTTATTAAAAATAAGCAGACACAATGTTTGCAATTTATTTAATCTGACATGTCTAAAGGAACATTTGCTGCCTAAATACACAAATTTTAATATATATATATATATATATATATATATATATATATATATATAGAGAGAGAGAGAGAGAGAGAGAGAGAGTAATGTGAACAGACGGATATAGATAGATCGAAGTGAGTAGATCAAGACAGATACAGGGTGCGACAGATGAATTGTCGCCTAAATTATGCAAAAATGAAAATTTCCCTGCCGTTTCATTTTAAAAGATATATTCATTAAAATTACACAAAAAATATCTAGGAATATGAAAGAGTAAATTTATTCAATAAAACCGCCTTTAGCTTCAGCCACAGCATCCAGACAACGTCGGAATCTACTGAAACTCATCTGGACGGTCCCCTTGTTGAAGTTGGTGAATGTTGCCATAATCTTTACCCCCTCCCACTTCATCTTTCGTATTACAACGAGATTATTTGGTGTCTCACTCCACTGCGCCCCACACTTAATGAAGGATATTGTAATAAGATATGTGGCTTGTTAATCCATTTTGTAAATCTCCGGAACCTTCCGTAATATATATATATATATATAGTCGATACTGGTATTTGAGTAAATATTCTGCTTTTAATCAAACAGTATATTTATTTTTACCGGCCTGATTATTTATTTACGATGAACTTTGTACCAAAATGCGTATCATTCGGCAGGATTCGAACCTGCGACCCCTAGCAACACAGGGGAAACCGCCAATTGATCTGACGCGTCTTAGACCACTCGCCCACGAATGATACCACAGTCTAAACGAAGTCAAATCAAGCCTATATAACACAATTTTTGATTCTACGCAAATAACCATCTCTGCTCTGAAATGTATCGTAATGTCAACAATTGTAAACAGACGATGTTACGGAAAATGCCGAAGATTAACGAAATGGTTTAACAACTGACATATTGAAATTTTTGTTTGAACATTATTTTTTAATGGAACACGTATTTGATTTGATATTCTGCTTTTAATCAAACAGTATATTTATCGGCCTGATTATTTACGATAATATATATATAATTAATTTTGTTTTTTATATAAAATGTGATTCGGGCCTTTCCATTGGAAACGAACAAACTTCGCGTCGGCTTGCGAAAAAGTCAGTAAAAGAATTTGTTTCTGATAATTGGAGATTATTTGAATGTTGTTTTTAGATATTTCGTATTTTCCCATTGGTTGAAAAAAATTTCGTATTAAGGCGTGAAATTTCACGAGTTTTGTTTTGGATTCACATTTGCGTGTGTACTAAGCAAAGTTTGTAAATTCCAATATATGAGTCTGTGCCTAGCATTTGAAATTGAAATGTAGATCATATTTTGTTCAAGTTTAAATTGTTAAAATAAATTCCCCAAATATTTCGGTGTATATATATATATATATTTTCAGAGGTATTGTTAATATCCACTAAATCTTTCGAATATCATATTAGATATATTTCGGTGTATATATATATATATATTTTCAGAGTATTGTTAATATCCACTAAATCTTTCGAATATCATATTAAATATATTTCGGCGTATATATTTTCAGAGGTATTGTTAATATCCACTAAATCTTTCGAATATCATATTAGATATATTTTGGTGTATATATATATATATTTTCAGAGGTATTGTTAATATCCACTAAATCTTTCGAATATCATATTAGATATATTTTGGTGTATATATATGTATATTTTCAGAGGTATTGTTAATATCCACTAAATCTTTCGAATATCATATTAGATATATTTTGGTGTATATATATATATATTTTCAGAGGTATTGTTAATATCCACTAAATCTTTCGAATATCATATTAGATATATTTCAGTGTATATATATATATATATATTTTCAGAGGTATTGTTAATATACACTAAATCTTTCGAATATCATATTAGATATATTTCGGTGTATATATATATATATATATATATATTTTCAGAGTATTGTTAATATCCACTAAATCTTTCGAATATCATATTAGTTATATTTCGGTGTATATATATATATATATATATTTTCAGAGGTATTGTTAATATACACTAAATCTTTCGAATATCATATTAGATATATTTCAGTGTATATATATATATATATATATATATATATATATATATTTCAGAGGTATTGTTAATATCCACTAAATCTTTCGAATATCATATTAGATATATTTCGGTGTATATATATATATATATATTTTCAGAGGTATTGTTAATATACACTAAATCTTTCGAATATCATATTAGATATATTTCAGTGTATATATACATATATATATATATTTTTTTTTCAGAGGTATTGTTAATATCCACTAAATCTTTCGAATATCATATTAGATGTATTTCGGTGTATATATATATATATATATATATATATATATTTTCAAAGGTATTGTTAATATCCACTAAATCTTTCGAATATTATATTAGATATATTTCGGTGTATATATATATATATATATATATATATATATATATATATATATATATATATATATATATTTTCAGAGGTATTGTTAATATCCACTAAATCTTTCGAATATCATATTAGATATATTTTGGTGTATATATATATATATATTTTCAGAGGTACTGTTAATATCCACTAAATCTTTCGAATATCATATTAGATATATTTCGGTGTATATATATATATATATTTTCAGAGTATTGTTAATATCCATTAAATCTTTCGAATATCATATTAAATATATTTCGGCGTATATATTTTCAGAGGTATTGTTAATATCCACTAAATATTTCGAATATCATATTAGATATATTTCAGTGTATATATATATATATATTTTCAGAGGTATTGTTAATATCCACTAAATTTTTCGAATATCATATTAGATATATTTCAGTGTATATATATATATATATATATATTTTCAGAGGTATTGTTAATATCCACTAAATATTTCGAATATCATATTAGATATATTTCGGTGTATTTATATATATATATATATATATATATATTTTCAGAGTATTGTTAATATCCACTAAATCTTTCGAATATCATATTAGATATATTTCGGTGTATATATATATATATATATTTTCAGAGGTATTGTTAATATACACTAAATCTTTCGAATATCATATTAGATATATTTCAGTGTATATATACATATATATATATTTTTTTTTTCAGAGGTATTGTTAATATCCACTAAATCTTTCGAATATCATATTAGATGTATTTCGGTGTATATATATATATATATATATTTTCAAAGGTATTGTTAATATCCACTAAATCTTTCGAATATTATATTAGATATATTTCGGTGTATATATATATATATATATATATATATATATATATATATATATATATATATATATTTTCAGAGGTATTGTTAATATCCACTAAATCTTTCGAATATCATATTAGATATATTTTGGTGTATATATATATATATATTTTCAGAGGTACTGTTAATATCCACTAAATCTTTCGAAGATCATATTAAATATATTTCGGTGTATATATATATATATATATTTTCAGAGGTATTGTTAATATCCACTAAATCTTTCGAATATCATATTAGATATATTTCGGTGTATATATATATATATATATATATATATATATATATATATATATATATATATATATATATATGTATATATTTTCAGAGGTTTTGTTAATATCCACTAAATCTTTCGAATATCATATTAAATATATTTCGGTGTATATATATATTTTTAGAGGTATTGTTAATATCCACTAAATCTTTCGAATATCATATTAGATATATTTCGGTGTATATATATATATTTTTAGAGGTATTGTTAATATCCCCTAAATCTTTCGAATATTATATCAGATGTATTTCGGTGTATATATTTTCAGAAGTATTGTTGTTAATATCCACAAAATTTTCGAATATTGTATCAGATGTATTTTGCTCTATATATTTTAAGAAGTATTATTGTTAATATCCACTAAGTCTTTCGAATATCATATCAGATGTATTTCGGTGTATATATTTTCAAAAGTATTGTTATTAATATCCATTAAATTTTTTGAATATAATTTGAGATGTATTTAGGTGTATATATTTTCAGAAGTATTGTTGTTAATATCCACAAAATCTTTCGAATATCTTTCAAGATATATTTCAGAAGATGTATTCCAAAATATATTTTCGTGTGCATTATTGTTAATATAGTATCTTCCGAATATATTTTCAGATGTACTTCAAATTTGTGTTTTAGATGTATTTTAAAATATATTTTGAGAATTATTGTTGTAAATATCCACCAAATCTTCCGAATGTATTTTAAGTATTTCGGAATATAATCAGATTTATTGTTAATATCACTAAATCTTTCGAATATATTTCGAATGTAATTTTTTAAAAAATTTTTCAAATGAACAGCCAAGTATTCATGGAATTTTCTTGAATATTATCATGTTCCTATGTTGAACATTCTCATTGTCCTCTGAGAAACGATAAGTCTAAAAACATAGATGCAGGTGCAACTTAGTTTGTTACGTTTTGAGTTGAGCCATTCTCGAATATACGCCCTTTATCAAAAAATAAAAAAATAAAAATCAATTTTAATCATTGTATTTGACTTTACATCTGTCCGTCACAAATATTGAAGTCGTAATATCACCAGAAAAGCATTAAAATCACATAAAATAACTTTACTGTACAATAAATAAAAATTAATATTTGTCTATATTTCTGAGAGAAGGTAGTATTTACAGCATTTACATTATTCGGACTATTGTCCTCATCTTTGTTGCGATTTGTATGACATTTAATAATAGATCATTCTATTTGTCTATATTTCTGAGATGAGGTAGTATTTACACTATTTACATCATTCGGACTATTTTCCTCATCTTTGTTGCCATTTGTACGACGTTTCGGCCGTTGTACGCTCCGGCCTCCTTCAGGTGCCAGGGATTTTGAACCGAACCCTTAACTACAATCACTGGTGTATGTCATCTCCATCCCTTTTGCGTAGAGCCTCTTTTGGTAGTCATGAGTTATCTCCCTCTAACCCTGTAAGTTACTTGTTCACCTCTGCTGTAATCTGGTACTGAATTTACAACTCTTTGGGTCAAATAATAGGAACTAAACAACGTCGATATTTACTGGGTCATGTGTCCTTAAGGACGAGAACAACCGAATTATGGACACATGGCCCAGTGGATATAGATTAGTTAGTTGGTTAGTTCCTGTGAATTCCTGTGATTCTTATTGACCATATGGATGTGCGTGGGTGGTGCAATGCATATTGCCTCAGGTAGCCGAGTTCGAATTCCAGTGGAATTCCTTGCATTCACTTATGCGCAAATAACCTTGGGAAAGGTATTAACCCATCTCTTTCCTCTAGTCATGGGTTAAATAACAGGAGAGATCAGGTTCTATAGCCTTGGCTAGCAACCAGTCTACTGCAGAAAGCAATGGCAACCTACTCTGGGATAATCTTCTGCCCAGTCAGTCATGTCTGTTTCGAGACATGATCACCCAAAGCGTATGTCACGAAAGCACTTAACTGACTGACTGAATATAATAGTTGGAATCATGATTAGGCTTCTAGTGGGCATAAAGTGGGGGATTAGCTTTATATTTTTATGAAGTAATAAACTGATCCCCCACTAATTACTACTTAATAACATATTACATCTTTTCCCCTTCCAGCTATGAGTCAAGTAATAGGATAGATTGGGTTCTATAGCTTTGGCTGGCAACCAGTCTATCACAGAAAGAAATAGCAACATACTGCGAGATAATCTTCTGCCCAAGCGTGTATCACATATAGCACTTAACTGACTGACTGATTGACCATATCTAAACTTATTTATAAATAGAACTTTGTCTCTGTGTGTGTATGTGTGTGTGTGTGTGTGTGTGTGTCCGTTATCATTAGACTCCGAAACGGCTGAACCGTCTGCGAGTGTTCTTAGGTAGTTTTTGTGTCGAGGTACCCCCGATAAATATCGAAAATCGATAATCGAAAAAATCGGGTTATAGAAGGAAAGGTCCGATTTTAATCAAATTTGATACACTCATAAACAAAGACATAAGAAACGATATTCAGAAGTTTCAAGGTTACAGTTCTTACAATAGTGCAGGAAATCGATAATATATATATATATATATATATATATATATAAAAGGCAAGATGTTTGTGTGTGTGTCTGTTTATCTGCCTGTATGTCTGTATTTTTTCAGCAATTTTATTTTAGTTTTTGCTTCGGGTTTGGCTCTAAGTAGGTATAATTGTGGTTCTTAGTCTCAGCCATGATACCATTTACTCAGAGGACTTATTTAGCCTTCAAAATTCAGTTTACGACGAAAAAAACTTATTTGATATCGATACCAGGAAATCAAAATTAATTTGACTTACATCCATTCATTTTTCTTTCAGTCTACGTTTTCGCTTTAACTGGAAACAACCATTGCTTTTTAGTCTTTCGTGCCAACGTCCAAAGAGTCTGAGCTCCAGGACCATGGATTAGTTTTAAAGCTTTCATTACACCCGAGCAACGCCGGGCTATACTGCTAGTATATATATATATATATATATATATATATATATATATATATATATTATGTGCGGTTGGTAAATTGTTGCAATTATTTTATTGTTTCAAATATTCTTTAGGCTGAGTCTGAGTTCCAGGACCATGGATTAGTTTTAAAGCTTTCATTACACCCGAGCAACGCCGGGCTATACTGCTAGTATTATTAAAAAATGCATTTATAAATAAAATGCGGAACTGGAAATGGCTGTTTGTTATTTAGCACAATGAGAAGTAAATTCGACGTAAGTCGTTTTGGACCCACACATCATAATCAAGAGTGTTGTAGTCTGGGGAGTTATTAGCAAGATGTAATTGGTCTCAGAAATTGTCTGATAGTCAGGACTAGGTTTTTTTTCTGATTGTGTAGCATTGTGTCTTGTTGCTAGACAGAGAGTCTTCCAGCAGCTACCCTCTTCAGGCAGAGCAACACAACCTCCTCGGGGCATTAGATGTAGGACACCGTGTTGAGTCTGTGGCCCTGTGGGAAGATGAATGGACGCATAACGTCGCCATCACTAGTGATCACTTCAAACACTTTCGTAATCACCATTAGACTCATCAAACTCTTTCCGAATCTTCTGCACTGTCCACAGATTGTTATGGGACAACACACCTATTCCTCAGATAATGGACTCTCCCTCCTATATTAATTAGAGTTCTTGGGAAGTTCATATGAGTTCTTCAGAGTTCTATTAGAGTTCAGTGGAACTACTAAGCAGTTGATATTAGTCGGCAGTCAGTCGAATACTAAGGAGTCAGCTTTCAGTGGAAGATTACCAAGTTCCTAACATTTTGGGTACGTTAAGCCGATTAGCAAACGACATAGCACGATTATAACCTTCAGTGCGAAAACTACTCCACAACAGTTTTATAGTCGGTGAACTTGCAAGAAGCTTAGAAATTTTGTTGTAGAAATGAAAGATTAAAAAGTAACGAAAAAATATATCCGTTGTAACAAAGCTTCAGGATTCAAAATGAGGGCGCTGCGTTCGTGCTGAAGTAAAAGGAATAGAGGAAGAACTCTGATAAACTCATCGATATTGGAGAGAGCCGTTCAAGGTAGTGTTTGACTGAATGAGGTGCGTGATATTAACATAAGACAAAGAACTAAGAAGATCTGGATGATATAGCGGACAGATAACGATTGATTCTAGATTTGAAGATTGCCTTTTCTGAGAAAGCATCCACGCAGGAGTTTGTTCCACAAAGAAAAGATGATGTGAAGAGGATAATATAAATGTTATGGGGAAACACACCTATTCCTCAGATAATGAACTCTCCCTCCTATATTAATTAGAGTTCTTGGGAAGTTCATAAGAGTTCTTTAGAGTTCTAGTGCTCGTCACCGAGATTTTTCTCGTTGCGAAGGCATTTCTCACTCTCAGCCCTCTGCCTTCGGGCAGAGGGCGCTCTCTGCTTCCGAGCAGAGAGCACTAACCCAGTCGTGGTTCCGCCGAAGGGTAGAAGCACGACTGGGCAAAAATAGACAGGCATTTTTAGGCCGGGCCATATAGCCCGGAAATCCCAGTTATAAAAACTGACCACGTGTCACATGTTGCCCTTACTGGGAGGGACAGCTAAATATAGTTCTTTAGAGTTCTATTGGAATTCAGTGGAACTACTAGGCAGTTGATATTAGCAGGCAGTCAAACGAATACTAAGAAGTCACCTTTCAGTGGAAGATTACCAATTTCCTAACATTTTGGATACGTTAAGTCGATTAGCAAACGACATAGCACGATTATAAGTTCCAGTGCGGAAAACTATTCCACAACACAGATTGATGCCTGAAGAATCGGGATTATTCGTATTGGAGCCCTTAGCGCTAAAGTACAGTCGTTACTACATTTATGGCGGAGTGAAATGCGTCAGAATATGCGTTGTCATGTAATGGATATCGGCTCGGAATGAGAAATCGGAGATTCGAATTCGTGGTAAACTTTTGATTTGTTCCCCGAAGGCCTTTACCCCGTCAAATCTTTCCTAAACTTCCTTAATTACGTGCAAATGTATATGCTGAACTCAAATCGATAATTGTTTATTGAAGAAACCTACCTTTTTTCATGTTATCGACCAGAAAAAAAAATCGGACTATATCTCACTCCTTACCACCGTTCTCGCATGTGATTCGCCGCTGAATGACTTCAGGCGTACGATACTTATTTCGGCCTTTTTACTTCCTTTGAACAAATACTCCGCGATTTGTTTGGTTTCGGAACTCAGTTTCCGCGTAGTAAATGCAAAAAAGAAGTAAATTGGTCGAAAAATCGGCAAACTACGCGTGAAGTCATTCTGCATTGAATAACATTTTTGAAGCGTGGTTACGGGGTCAGATAAACAGCGAAATGAAGTTCAAAATTTTTCTGGTTGCAAACTTGAAAAAAGGTAGGTAAACCATTATGGATTTGAGTTCTGCCTTTACATTTGCACGGAAATAATGATGTTTTGGAAAGATTTGACGGGGTAAAGGCCTTCGGGGAACAAATCAAAAATTTACCGAATTCGTTTAATTCATTTACGCACAAATACCCCTTGGAAAAGTATTAATCCATCTCATCTCTCAGCTATTGACTGAATAGCAGGACAGCTTGGAGAACCTGATATAAACAGGCCAGATAGAGGGAAAAGGAGACAGGGGAAAGCAACAGAGAACATATTTGAAGGACATAATCAGGTGGATGACGGAACGAGAGTTGCATGGTGTAACAGGAGAAGGAGTGCTAAGAGCCCCCACGGATAGGGAGACGTGGAAAGCCTGAAGGGACAGGGTACATAGAAGAAGAAGAAGAAGAAGAAGAAGAAGAAGAAGAAGAAGAAGAAGAAGAAGCAGGACAGATTGGGTTGTACTCCAGTCTACAGTAAGTAGCGGCAACCTGCCGCGGAAAAATCTTCTGACAAGCCAGTCATGCCTCGAAAGACATGATCGCCAAAGCGTGCATAACGTATGGCAATTAAGTGACTATCTATCTATCTATCTATCTATCTATCTATCTATCTATCTATCTATCTATCTATAACAGACTGTTCCTATCTATCTATCTATCTATCTATCTATCTATCTATCTATCTATCTATCTATCTATCTGATGTAATTCGTATCTATCTATCTATCTATCTATCTATCTATCTATCTATCTATCTATCTATCTATCTATCTGATGTAATTCGTATCTATCTATCTATCTATCTATCTATCTATCTATCTATCTATCTATCTATCTGATGTAATTCCTATCTATCTATCTATCTATCTATCTATCTATCTATCTATCTATCTGTCAAAATTAAGTTTACGACAAAAACTTATTTGATATCGATACCAAGAAATCAAAATTTGACTTACATCCATTCATTTTACTTTTAGTCTACGCTTTCGCTTTAACTGGAAACAACTATTGCTTATAGTCTTTCGTGCCAACGTCCAAAGAGTTTGATCTCCAGGACCATGCATTAGTTTTAAAGCTTTCATTACACCCGGGCAACGCCGGGTTATACTGCTAGTATGCCATAAAAACAAAACAACCAACCAATTAGTTTTCAAAGTACAATTAATTTTCCGGAAACCTGCTCCGAATTATTAAATTAAAATAAAATCAATAAAACTATGACATTATTTAGTTAGAAAAGCTTTTAATTGCTTTTATAAATAAGATTTAATAAGGACACTGTTGTCTTAAGAAAAAATATTTTTGATGAATAATGGATTTTTGCTGGAATTGTTTGCATAGAAAAAATAGTAATTTATATTATATAAATCATTTAAAATTCTGCATTAATTTCATCCGGTTAGATTAAATTGCTCTTAAGTGAAAACTATATTTCTTCTAATTCTTCTTCTATGTGCCCTGTCCTTTCAGGACGTAGGCGATCATGGCTTTCCACTCCTCTGGTGGCTCTTAGCACGCTTTCTCCTGTTACACCACCCAAACCCTGCTCTGCCATCCACCAGCTCAAGCCCATAAATCTAAAACATAAATGTATAGAACTAGCATGACCAGAAAATGAGGGATCAGTTTATATATTGATTATAATATAGATTTGACCCCCCACTTTATATCCACATTATAATTTTTTATAAACAGTTGGCATATATGTTCTTCTTCTATGTGCCATGTCCCTTCAGGACGTAGGCGATCATGGCTTTCCACGTCTCCATATCCACGCTTTCTCCTGTTACACCACGCAATCCCTGTTCTCTCATTCACCTTCCCAGGTGCTTCAAATGTGTTATCCGCTGCTTTCTTCTGTCGCTTTTTTCTTCTATCTGGCCTGTTCGTATCAGGTTCTCCAAGCCTTCCTTTCTCATTGCATGTCTCAGGAACTTTTACTGTTTTCTCCTGATGCTCAGTATTAATTTCCTTTTCGTTTCCATCCTTTCCAAAACCGCATCATTGCTCACATGCTCAGTTCATGATATCCGCAGCATCCTTCTGTAGGATCACATTTCAGCTGGTTCAAGTTTTTCCTTTATCATTGATGATATTGTCCAGCATTCACTGCCATATTGAAGGACGGACATCACGTAGCAATCTGGGACTCTCTTCTTTGTTTCTAGCGAAATTGTCCTGTTTCTTAATACTTTACTCAATGCTTCCTTCACCATGCCAATTCGCCTTCGGTTCTCTGTGTCGCACTTTCCGTCTTCTGTTATCACACTTCCCAGGTATTTAAACTTTTGTACCTGCTTGATTCTACTATCCCCGGCCTGTATTTGGCATATTGGGCTGCCCTTTTTTACTGATAACCATGCATTCGGTTTTCTTGCAGGTTATTTGTAGTCCTTTCATATCACTCTCTTCAGTTACCTTCTGTAGGAGGTCTTGTAGTTTTCTTTCTGTGTCTGCTATCAGCACTGTATCATCTGCATACCTTAGGGGCTTACATAGGAGGAAATCATGAGAAAGAGAGACAGGTCACACGGCGTGTCAGGAAGTGGGTTTTTTTGTTTTTTCTTTGTTTCTAGCGAAATTGTCATGTCTCTTTAGCTGTCTCAGTTTTTGGAACGCGTCCTTCGCCATGCTAATTCGCCTTCGGATAATCAAAAACTGAATGTATTAATGAAAGTAATTTTGCACAAAGACTTTTAAAAATTATTTTAAATTTTGTTTTAGTGTATAAAAATTTGGTGTGTAACCATTCCGATTGCCCTCCCTTAAAACCAATAAAACAAAGCGTTCCCTTACAATTCTTAAATCAATGTCAGTTTTGCTCCGCCATACTTAACTTTTCAAAATGTGATAAGATAAACAGTCAGTTAAGTGCCATACGTAATATACGCTTGGACGATCATGTCTCGATAGAGACATGACTGACTGGGCAGAAGATTATCCCGCAGTAGGTTGCCATTGCTTTCTGCGGTAGACTGGTTGCCAAGCAAGGCTATAGAACCCAATCCATCTTGTTATTTGACCCATAGCTGGAGGGAAGAGACGGATTAATATCTTTCCCAAGGGTATTTGCGCGTATATGATTGCAACGAATTCCACTGGAATTCGAACTCGGCTCTCCGATTTTTCGTTCCGAGTCGATATCCACTGGACTACCACGAACATAAGACAATCACGTAATAAAAACAAGACAGAGAAAATATTTAATACTACGTTTAATGCTATAAATAAGTAATATATGTTTTAAATCGAATTAATTTAATATTAGATCTGCTAATTTCACTCAAATAAAGTAGCATGAATATATATTTTTTTATTTTCCCAAGGTTTTTAAAACGAGAATTAACTTTTGTTTACAAATGTGTCAAAATGTAACAAAATGGTCAATTTTAATGATTTTACTAATGGCAAAATAAGAAAAAATCAATTTTAACCAATATAATTTTCATTTCAAATACATCAGTTTATATTACTTACTGAAAATAGTAAAATTATTCATTTTGATTCCAATTAACGCTAAAATGAAAGATTTCACAAAGATTTTTCATTTGAAAAATCATTTCAAAATTTAGATATCTAAAATTAGTTGTTTTAATTACTTAATTTGAATATCTATTTCTCTCTTTTGACCTTTATCTCTCTATATATTGATTTTTTTTTTATTTTACTCTTCCTCTGTATATATATATATATATACGTATTTCTCCCTAATTACTTGTCTCTCTCTCTTTATTTTTCACTCTGTATATTTATCTATTTCTCAGTGTGTTTATGAAAGTTTCGATTTATATTTATCTCTCTCTCTCTCAATCTATCTATCTATCTATCTATCTATCTATCTCAGTCTGTTCATATTTTTCAGTCTGTTCATATCTATCTATCTATCTATCTATCTATCTATCTATCTATCTATCTATCTATCTATCTATCTATCTATCTCAGTCTGTACATATCTATCTATCTATCTATCTATCTATCTATCTATCTCAGTCTGTTCATATTTTTCAGTCTGTTCATATCTATCTATCTATCTCAGTCTGTTCATATTTTTCAGTCTGTTCATATCTATCTATCTATCTATCTATCTATCTATCTATCTATCTATCTATCTATCTATCTATCTATCTACCCCAGTCTGTTCCCTCCCATCTATCTATCTATCTATCTATCTATCTATCTATCTATCTATCTATCTATCTATCTATCCCAATCTGTCTTATCTATCTATCTATCTATCTATCTATCTATCTATCTATCTATCTATCTATCTATCTATCCCAATCTGTTCCCATCTATCTATCTATCTATCTATCTATCTATCTATCTATCTATCTATCCCAGTCTGTTCCTATCTATCTATCTATCTATCTATCTATCTATCTATCTA